>JAWPHD010001881.1:0-289295 GCA_037043455.1 Cyrtodaria siliqua
GGGGGTGGGGGCTTTGAGGGGACAACATATATGTGTAAGAAGCTATGTGTAAGAATTCACTACAACAACACAGAAATAAAAAAAAATGTGGAGTGTGTGTTGGGGGTGGGGAGGGAGTGGGTTTGAGGAGGGAGCCCATGCCCGATACGGGTGAGGTATGAATAAGATTGCATAATGCTATAATAAATCCCAATCCAAAATTATAGATATGTACATGCTTTCATGCAAACCTAGACCTGCCTTTATTGCACATTTTATGGGCCATCACAATTTGGGTTCCTTGGGAGCCCAGAATTTGCAGAAGACAAAATTACTTACGCAACCCTTTACAACATACTATAAGGAAACCAATTCCCAAATTTAGTTCAGCTAGGACAAGAAATGTAAGAGATATAGACCTGTAAACACAGTTTACACGCAAAATTTGATGGAAATGGGACACATTTTACGGGCTATCATAATTTGGGTTCCATGGGAGCCCATGGGTAACAGGAACCAAAATTGCTTATGCAGCTCTTAAGATAATGCTATAAGGAAGCCCATGGGCAAATTCGGTTGTGCTAGGATAAGAAATGTAAGATATAGACTTGTAAACACAGCTTACACGCACACCTTGATGTGGGACGCCGACCACGGGGTGATTACATAAGCTCTCTTATTCTTCGAATAGTCGAGCTAATAAAAACAAGAGGCCCAAGAGGGCATGTGGATGCTCTACCGGCTAGCATGGCTCTTATAACATCAATGAAGCGAGTGACTGCAATTCACGTTTTTAAGAACGTTTTAGGCAAAATACAGCATTTTTAATTAAATCGAGGGCCATAACTAAAAAATCAAAAATCTGGTAAAGTTTGGTAAAGATCAGATGAAAAATGAAGGCCCTGTCATATTAACGAGGCAAAATATAGCATTTTTAACGAAATCAAGGACCATAACTCCGCTGTAATTTGTCCGATCTGGCTGGTTTTCGAACTTGTCCGAGCTTTCATTGATATTAACAATTTGGTAAAGTTTGGTAAAAGTCGGATGAAAAATGAAGGCCCTATCGTCTTAACGAGGCAAAATTTAGCATTTTTAACTAAATCAAGAGCCATAACCCCGCTGTTACTGGTCCGATCTGGCTGGTTTTCGAGCTTGGCTAGTAGAGCTTAAATAAAAATAAAATAAAAAATAACAAAAAAAAAATCTGGTAAAGTTTGGTAAAGATCAGATGAAAAATGAAGGCCCTATCGTATTAACAAGGCAAAATATAGCATGTTAAACGAAATCAAGGGCCATAACTCCGCTATTACTGGTCTGATCTGGCTGGTTTCGAATTTGCCCGAGCTTTCATTGATATTAACAATGTGGTAAAGTTTGGTAAAGATCGGATGAAAAATGAAGGCCCTATCGTCTTAACGAGGCAAAATATAGCATTTTTAACTAAATCAGGGGTCATAACTCTACTTGTTACTGGTCCGATCTGGCTGGTTTCCGAACTTGGCCAGTAGAGCTATTAAAAAAAAAATATTTAAAAAATATATATATATATTAAAAAAAATTATTTAAAAAAGAAAAAAGAAAAAAAAGAAAGTGAAACAATCTTGTAAAGGTTGGTAAAGATCAGATGAAAAATGAAGGCCCTATCGTATTTACTGGTCCGATATGCCTGGTTTTCAAACTTGTCCGAGCTTCCATTGATTTAACAATCTGTTTTTTTTTTTGGTAAAGATCGGATGAAAAATGAAGACCCTATCGTCTTAACGAGGCAAAATAAAGCATTTTTAACAAAAACAAGGGCCATAACTCCGCTGTTACTGGTCTGATCTGGCTGGTTTTCGAATTTTTCCGAGCTTTCATTGATATTAACAATCTGGTAAAGTTTGGTAAAGATCGGATGAAAAATGAAGGCCCTATCGTTTTAACGAGGCAAAATATAGCATTTTTAACTAAATCAGGGCCATAACTCCACTTGTTACTGGTCCGATCTCGCTGGTTTCCGAACTTGGCTAGTAGAGCTATTAAAAATAAAAACATTTAAACAAAATATATCTATTAAAAAAACAAAAAAAAAACGTTTGGTAAAGATCAGATGAAAAATGAAGGCCCTAGCGTATTAACTGGTCCGATATGCCTGGTTTTCAAACGTGTCCCGAGCTTCCATTGATATTAACAATCTGGTTTTTTTTTGGTAAAGATAAAATGAAAAATGAAGGCCCTATCGTCTTAACGAGGCAAAACATAGCTTTTTTAACTAAATCAAGGGCCATAACTCCGCTGTTACTGGTCTAATCTGGCTGGTTTTCATACTTGCCTGAGCTATCATTGATAATAACAATCTGGTACAGTTTGGTAAAGATCAGACGAAAAATGAAGGGCCTATCGTCTTAACGAGACAAAAGTTAACGACAGATGGACGACGGACAACTCGCCACCCCATAAGCTCTGCTGGGTAAAGATCAGATAAAAGATTAAATAACTACAGATTTAACAACGGAAAATGTAATATAACATTTTTCAACAAATCAAGGACCATAACTCTGTCGTTACTAACAAAATCTAGCTGGTTTTCGAACATGTCCAAGATATACCATGCTTTGCACAACTAGACATCATACTGAGGCTTCCTGCCAAAATTCGTAGAAATCCAACAAGTGGTTTAGGAGGAGTAGCGACGACAAGAAATTAATGTCAAAGGGCCATAACTCCGTCAAAAATCAACGAACTGGAACAAAAGCATGATATGCACAACTAGACATCTTACCAATGCAAAAAGAAATTTAAACAAATAATACACTACTAATAAAAATAAAAAAATAAAAAAATCTGGTAAAGTTTGGTAAAATGAAGGCCCTATCGTATTAAAGAGCCAAAATATAGCGTTTTTAACTAAATCAAGGGCCATAACTCTGCTGTTACTGGTCCGATCTGGCTGTTTTTCCAACTTGTTTGAGCTTTCATTGATATTAACAATCTGGTAAAGTTTGGTAAAGATAGGATGATAAAAGCCCTATTGTCTTAACAAGGCAAAATATAGCATTTTTTTACGAAATCAAGGGCCATAACTTCGCTGTTACTGGCTCGATCTGGCTGGTTTTCGAACTTTTCCGAGCTTTCATTAACATTAATAATCTGATAAAGTTTGGTAAAGATCGGTTAAAAAATGAAGGTCCTATCGTCTTAACGAGGCAAAATATAGCATTTTTAACTAAGCATGGGCCATAAACTCCGCTGTTACTTGTCAGATCAAGCTGGTTTTCAAACTTGATATTAACAATCTATTCAAGGTTGGTTGAGATAAAATGAAAAATGAAGGCGCTATCGTCTTAACAAGGCAAAATATAGCATTTTTAACTAAATAAAGGGTCATAACTCCGCTATAAGTGGTCCGATATGGCTGGTTTTTGAACTTTTTCGAGCTTTCATCGACATTAGCAATCTGGTAAAGATCGGATGAAAATTGATGGCCCTATCATCTTAACGAGGCAAAATATAGCATTTTTAACTAAATCAAGGGCAATAACTCCGCTATTACTGGTCCGATATTGCTGGTTTTCGAACTTATCCGAGCTTTTATTGATATTAACAATCTATTCAAGGTTGGTAAAGATAAAATGAAAAATGAAGGCCCTATCGTCTTAACGAGGCAAAAACCACGGCCCTTGCCTCCCAGTATATACAAGAAGTAATTTAAAGATTGTTCTTTGGCGGCCATCTTGGATATCACGTTTACCTTATTTTAACAAATTTGAAAACCATTCACATAAGGATCATCCATGTGAAGTTTGGTAAAAATTGACCAAGCGGTTTCAGAGACGAATATTTCCCTATACAAGTGTGACCCCTGGGGCGGGGCCAAATGTGACCACCAGGTCACCATTTGAACAAACTTGGTAGAGGACCATAAGCTTATGGCAGTTGCAAAATATTAAACCTCTAGCTGGCTCTTGTAGTTTCAGAAGAATATTTTTTAAGTATTTCCCTATACAAGTCTATGTAAAACGTGACCCCTGGTGCGGGGCCAAATGTTACCCAGGGGTCATCATTTGAGCAAACTTGGTAGAGGACCATAAGCTTACAGCAAACGCAAAATATTAAACCTCTGGCTTTTTTAGATTCAGAGAAGATATTTTAAATTTTTCCTACATAAGTCTATGTAAAACATGCAAACGCTTTATATACAAACTTTACAAAAAAAATAAACAAAAGAAAAAACGCATTCAAACAGGAAACAATAATAAATATGAAGAATTTAAAAAAAAAGTTTACCTCCAGTGGGATTTGAACCCACGGCCCTAGCTTCCCAGTATATACAAGAACTAATTTAAAGATTGTTCTATGGCGGCCATCTTGGATGTCGCGTTTACCTTATTTTAACAAATTTGAAAACCATTCACATAAGGATCATCCATGTGAAGTTTGGTCAAAATTGACCAAGCGGTTTCTGAGACGTATATTTCCCTATACAAGTCTATATAAAACGTTTGACACCTGGTGCGGGGCCGAATGTGACCACCGGGTCACCATTTGAACAAACTTGGTAGAGGACCATAAGCTTATGGCAGTTGCGAAGTATTAAACCTCTGGCTCATGCAGTTTCAGAGAAGAAGCGGTTTCTGAGACGAATATTTCCCTATACAAGTCTATGTAAAACATGTGACCCATGGGGCGGGGCCAAATGTGACCACAGGGTCACCATTTGAACAAACTTAATAGAGGATTATAGGCTTATAGTCAGGGCGTTGGTGATCTTTATAAAAGAAAAACTGTCGAAATCTGTTTAGCGGTTCTTGGGAAGATGTTTTAAGGTTTCGACTATATATAGTAATGGTGGCCAGCTTGGATGTCGCGCGGACCTAATTTCAACAAATCTGAAAAGCAATCATCTAAAGATTAACCGTTTGAAGTTTGGTCAAAATTGACAAAGCAGTTTCTGAGGAAAGTCGTTTGAAGCTTCGGCTAACGACGGACGGACAGACGGACGGACGAAGATTTATCCAAATAGATCACCTTGAGCCTTCGGCTCAAATGATCTTATAAGTAAGCTGTACTAAATACAAAACTTTATTTATAATTCATAGTTTTAGAAGATAAAAGACACATCAGCTTTTATGTTTTATTATGAAAGCTGTATTGGGATGGCCTCATCAACTAAAACAAAATTGAATACCACCATTTCCCGTGCAAGTGTGTCTAACGTTACCTATATAATTTTTCTCCTCCCCCAATTACAATAGGCTGGAAATAGGTCCTCAAAGCTACAGGCCCTGTATTTAAATAGCTTTCTTCCTTGTAGGCATTTCTGTCTTTGTAACTTCATGCTCACCAGCTCATGGCGAAATCGTGTATAGGGATAAATCTTGACTAAATCTCAGTGACGTCATACATTGTAAATATCTCAAGACGGTGTCCGACATAATAAACCTATACAACTGTATATATACCGTGTAAGTAATGAACTAAATAGCACTTAATAATACAACTCACACATGCCACTTATAAACATCACAGTACAGGGCGTCACCAAACCTCCTTAAACTTAATCCCAATAAGGCAGCAGGCCCCGACCAAATTACACCAAGAATACTAAAATAACTAGGAACTGAATTCACCCCCATCCTGACACCTCACTGAAAACAGGAATAGTCCCAAAAGACTGGAAAAAAGCCCACGTAGCCCCAGTATTTAAAAAATGACCGAAAAGCAAAGCATCAAACTGCAGACCAAAATCCCTATAACCAGCAAAATCATGGAACATATAATAGTAACAAACGTCATGTCTCACCTAGATAAAAACAAACTACTATACAATTTACAACATGGTTTTCGATCTAAACACAGCCGCGAATCACAATTAATCAGTTTCACACATAACTTAGGGAAAAAAAGCACAAATCTTATTGTCATGGACGTCTCAAAAGCATTTGATAAAGCTGATCACGACAGACTAATACTCAAATTACAAAGACTAGGCATTGACACACAAACCACCCACTAGATACAATCATTTCTCTCTGACAGATCCAAACTAGTACTAGTCGAAGGCATGCAATCAGATGAGTGCAAAGTACTATCAGATCGGAAGCCGTATATCGATCGATGTTACCTGTACGACGGCTAAACAAAATGTGATATTCTGGCTTATATATATCGATTTTTTGGCTGCTCGTCGATTTGAAACTACTTCACTGTCGTTCATATTCATGAGTTAGTACTAGTTTACGTAGTTTTAACGAAAATAACTATGATCGGGCCTGTATACCTGAGCTCCTCGGTCATATCGGGCCTGTATACCTGAGCTCCTCGGTCATATCGGGCCTGTATACCTGAGCTCCTCGGTCATGGAGCATGCTAGCAGTAAATAAACAAGCTTTCCGTGCTTTTTCAAGACCAGGTAGCATTGGGAAATAGGTCATTGAAACATATAAGCAGAATTTTCATTAACTGTGTTTGGGTTTTTATGTTCTGAAAACTGTAATGTATGGAATTATCAAAAAAGTTTTGTATTTTGTAAAGTTGTTTGTTTTTTCCTTCATACAAGTCAAAGTTATGTATTAAACTATACCCTAGATAATATTTAATATAACAATGCAATACAAAGAAAAAAAAAGATCGACCATCGCATCTTAACATCGACAATCGAATCCTAGCATCGTCCATCGCATCTTACCATCGCATCTTACCACCGACCATCGCATCTTACCGTCGCATCTTACTATCGACCATCGCATATTACCATCGACCATCACAACTTACCATCGCATCTTACCATCGTATCTTACCATCGACCATCGAATCCTACCACCGCATCTTATGACACACATGCTACGGCCACTTTTGGTATCGAACTTGACCAAGTTGTCCATTCCCGAATATTGCAAACAAATGTTTGTGAGCGGGTGAGGAGTGCATACATTGGAGGAACACATGAAACATAATTATATAAAGGAAATCGGACACATTTCACAATCACCTTTTTAAATGACGCTTATTGATTAAAACTATGCATAAAACGTGCAGTGTCTCAATTTTTAAGTCAAGCAAAATTCCGTGTGTTCCTCTCAACACTTGTTTGCAATATTCGGGAATGGAAAACTTGGTCAAGTTCGATACCAAGAGTGGCCGTAGCATGTGTGTTATAAGCCCCCCCCCCCCCTCCCCCACCCCACGCCCCCCCCCCCTCAATAATTCGCACATGCAACTTTTAAACATATGGCGCGATAGCCCTTCTATTCAAAACCGTTTTCTTCTCACAATAATCAATTTTGACTGTTTTTGTTCATGAAGAGAAAATGAAATGATTTATACTCACAAATGAGTTTGTATTTTCTGTGAGGTGTTTTTAAAGTGTTCGAATATAACAGAATGTTCGAAGGTGCTCTATATATTGAATATGTTTCTGGAGAATTCGTATGATGTATATGAGTAGAAAATTAATAAGCACAGGTAAGTGGGTAGGTTTTAATTGTAGTATTTTATATTCATTCTACAGGAATTTATTATATTTACAACAGAGTTAATTCTTCTGATGATACACATTCATTGGTGCCTGACAGTGCCGCGTATTATTACGTATTTAGATTAGTGTGAAACTATCTTGTAGTAATATTTCCATAATTAATTAAAATTAGCTTTAATTGTACATTGCCTTATTTGTTTGTTGGTTTCACATATTTAAAGGTGTTTTCTTATAAAACAAATATTAAACTGTTTTTTTCTTGTTTGAGTGTGCGTTCACTGACCTGAGAGATTGTGGACATTATTAAGATATCTACCAAAATACTGAAAGGGTGGTTGTCTTCAATATTGTCTTGTCTTGTCTTAAATGGTTTATTGTCTTATTGCACTGGCTTCTATCATATCACTGAGCACACTGGAGGTTTCTAAGCCTTTTCTTATTCATATATTCATAATCATCTTTGTGCTTGACATATTTCCTATTGACGCTGTTTGAACTTGTTTGAGGATATAGCCTGGCGGGGATTTCTTTATTTACAGTGATATTTATTTGGGATAACAATAAGGTAAGAGTGCGAGTTTGTGCACCCTGCAACCTGGTTTAAACACCCAGCGTTATTTTTGTTGACCTATTCGACGGGATAACCCTATTGTCAGTCCTTTTATGTTTGTGATGTTGCCTTACGTTGCACAGGCAGTTGAGGTTTCATGTGAGGGAAAATGTGTTTTGAAAGTCTGCCTTCAAACACGAGTTAATGGTATACTTTGGCCCTTAACATGATTTGACACGCTTCCCAGTATACCGTTAACCGACATCAAAACCCCATACAATTATATTTTTAACCGGATTACGAAGTAAATCCACTTTATGGTTTGGTCCATCCGTCTGTCTATCTGTCTACTCTTGACGTTTTGGTTTACGTTTTGTTTTTCCTCGTTTCTCAAAAACTAATTGTCATAAAGCTTTGAATGGCACACATGTTCATTATCATTACGCAATGTTATATGACAAGAACCATAACTCTGAGAGGTATGTAACCTGAATTATCCCATTTTAGCTTTACTGACCAAGAGCCAGTGGAGCCAGTCAAGAACAGTTGGCACTACAAACCCAAAACTCGGCAGGAATGTTTGTCTTATGGTCTAGTTGTGCACCTCCTCTTTTGGGTAGATTCGCATAAGAAATGTGGTTGCCATGGTAACATAATTTGTAAAAAAAGAATCACTAAAAATCGCATGTCTTCGTGATAACTTCGAGAACAGCTGGCACTACAAATGCCACACTTGACAAGAATGTTTGTCTCATGGTGTAGTTATGCACCTCCCCTTTTGATTTTAACTGTTGTTGTTTTTTCTTTTTTTAATTTTTTTCTTTTTTTATGTTTTTTTTGAAATATTTGTTTGAATTTTTTTTTTTGAAATATTTTTTGTTAATTATTTTTTTGACATTTTTTTGACATTGATTTTTTTTATACTCAAAAACAACTGGCAAAACTTAGCAGTAATGTTTGTGTCATGGTTGTTGAAGCATATATGTTTTACAAACATCTCTTGTTCAGTTTTAGGTCACACTTGTTTTGTTTTTACAGCTATGAAACTCTATAGGAGAAATGTTTTTGGTAAGACGATGATACGTTATACTGTTTATGTCGGTATATCAAAGGTCAGGTCATGTTTTTCTATTGTGTACTAATAAATTTTAATGTCATAATTACTGAATGAATTACGGACAATCTGGTTTTCGTTCAATGTCTTAGTTAGGTTAAACATTATTTAAAACACATGCATTTGTTGAATTGTCACGTTTGTTGTTGTTGTTATTTTTTAAATAAAACTATGTAGTGATTCCAGAGGGCGCGCGGGTAAACACTTCGGTTTAGGTTTAAATGGAAGTTGTTAATTAACTATTTCAAAATATTTTTGAGCAAACAAATGTGTTGAAGCAAAAAAAGAAATATATTACTACATTTAAGTTTTAATCAATGCAGTAATGGTATTGATTTATTTAGTAAATGATTCTTTGTGTAACAGTTAGAGTGGACATTTTTCATAATTTATTTAGATCTTAATGAATTTCGTCTAAAATAGTTGTGAAGATGTATTACATATATACGTAGAGATTTAAACAGTATAAAGGCCAGTTTCATAAAATAGGGAAAATATAAACAAACAATTTTCATTGAACCATATAAGTGTACTACTATAGCCTATATAGACCATAGCACATATTGGACAGGAGCAATGATATAGTTGATTATGATTATTGAAGAAAAGTAGACTAAACCTACAAAGTGGATTATTAATGTATAAAATCAGATGTCTAATTTCATTAAACACAGCATTTAAATAAAATTAACCAATGAAATCCGCTAACTATGATTCTTGGAAATTCTCTAAAATACAAACGAACCCTAAACTACACTTGATTCTGTAACTTAGCATACGTATGCTACATACATTAAACCAGTTTTCATAACAACAATTCACAAATCCTCATCACTTGATTCATGAAACTCACCCACAACACGACCGCATTTCCCCCTTCTCACCAGTGCAAAGGCAGGCAACCACGCACGGTACGGATGCTAGAATGGCAAGGGCATGCCTTTAGACATTTAGACCGGTTGCACTTACAAAATGTACCTTTCAAAAACTCAGGCCTAGTTGGTTTTAGCATCATTACTGGGAGAAGCTTTCCATCTTTAATTTGCCTTCCAAATGAGGTGGCCGGTGGCAGTAATGGGGCATTGAGGTGTGCTCGTTTGTAGAGGGCCAACTTCTTGTCTATTGTACAATGACATAAGAACTGCCGAGCAATGTTGTGATTTGCATTTCCAAAATGTGAGATATTTGGAAATGCGTCAATCATACTCAAGGCAGTTTATGCTGCCTGCTTCTTTCCCCTTCTGAACGCGTAACGTACAGTGCCGCAACCACTGAGTACGTAGCAGAGAAGCAGCGCATCCATAGAGTATGAATAGGAATGAAGGAATCGTTCTTTTCTATCCAAATTTCAGACACGTGCATTTTGCAGTAATGATGCATGCACAGCATTATGATATCGGTGTCCGTGTCCGTGTCCGTACCCTAAACAACCACTCGTTTGCTGATGAAATGTTCAACACTGAAAGCAATATGGGCCATCAGTCTGATATCTGCCTCCTTATGGGTAATGCAAGTCAGCTCGTTAATTAATTGACACTTGTCTTTACTTAGCATGACAGTCCTTGCTTGGTCGTCAAACGTACCACCAAGTATGAGATGCACTCCACCTGGAAGAACTTGAACATTTTGACACCACACAGTCCCAATAAAATTGAGCAAATTGCCCTTGTTAACAGGATTTTTCAAAAATGTTTTCCAATCAGGAATATCTAAATTCTCAAACGGCTTATACTCAAGGCTCGACTTTGTTTGGTCTCTTCGAATGCGTTCATCACACTTCAGACTTTCATTGTCTGGGACGTCGTACAAATCAAAAACAAAATAAATGAATATGCAGCCATTTGGCTTCATTTGTAGAAGTTTGTAAAGATAGGCAGTTAAAAGTCGACCAAAGGTTTTTGCACCGAGTGTTTGAAAACGTCGAACAAATGCCATGGCATCAGCCAAATATACCATTGGTAAGTTGGACGCTGGTAGAGATGCGTAATTTTAGAACTTGTTGCCAATGTGCTTGTACAATGCAAGAATGTAGTCTGCTTTGTTTCCTTTCCGAATTTCATATCCCTGAGGAACACGCTGGTCGGTTCGAAAAGTGACGTACGGTATTCTGTCCATTCATGACTGAAGGCTTTACTTCGTCTCCAGCTCCTTGAATAAAGCATAGAGCTCGCATAACGCTGCTCCCGTCTTGGTATACTTTCGTAATTTGTTTAACTGAACCATGCTTTCGCTTCTTCTGAGTTGCAAACGTCACTATTTTGGGTAAATTGATTTTTGTATACCCGTTTTCCTAAGCATCTCGTATTGACTCGAATCCCTTTTCTTTTTTGCCAGACGAACGTCGCTAGAGGAAGCCTTCTCTCCATTAGCAATATTTACAAGCTATGTATGGTTCATAGAGAACGGATCGTCATTTTCTCTCTGATTCTGTTCAATATTGCCGTGACCTCTATTTCAGTAGCTGTGGTCAAAGTGTCTGAATCGTCATGATGAGTAGATTTCCCTTGAACAAAGTGAGTCATGCCTTAAACATTTTCAGGCACCGCCGTTAAGAATGGAACGGTGCACTTCTCGCGTATGGCAGTCAGGGGCGTACCTGGAGCATTTTGAAATGTACGCCAGATATGAGAAGCATAGCTGCGAACCGAGCAGCGACGCTGCGAGTGGGGGGTAGGTGATGGAGGGGATTTGAAGATTTTGAAAATTAGGAGGCAAATGATGCGTTCTCAAGCTATATTTCAGCGTTAATATGGCATTTTGAACTTTTATTTTTTCACTTTTGCTGACGAATTGTACGCATTGGCGTACGTGCGTATGCCTGGATACGCGCCTGGCAAAGTTTTGTGTAATACCTTTTAGAAATGATGTTTTGCCGTCTGTATTGTATGTTTGCTTAAGAGCAAGGTCGCTCCAGATACCATTGAATGTGCCAGGAGTGCGGTGTATGCTGAAATTACCACGACAAAATTGCTTGTGTATATCAGGAGCGCTTACAGCAAGATCCTTCAAGACATGTAAGTACAAAGGTAAGCAGGTGGCATACTTAATGTGACCCGCAGACACTGTGTTAGGAATCATGGTGTGTACCTCAGCTAAATGGTCCTCCCAAGAGGAGCAACGTTCAGCATGGATGTATCTTTTGAGAATGTCTGTCATTTCTATGTACATAGACCAGAACTTGGCCGTTGACTCTAACGAATTTTTAACCTCATCCAAGTACTCTTTAAGAGATCGTAGTGATACTTTTACATCATGTATATCAGTGAAAAGCGTTTCTTTGTTATGTTCACCAAAATGTGAAGATATAGTGTCCAGTTTATCTGTAAGCTCAGACAAACATTCAGCAATTCCTTCGTATATCAACCATTTTCCAAAAGCTTCCCTTTTCAATCTAATCATATTCTCCGAAAGAAGGGAATGGCATCGGAGCATTTGGTAGTAGCCGTAAATTTGCAAATCCCTTGCCACAAATTTTGTTTTCCGCCAGAATATCTTCAATCCCAGAATCTTTCATAAAAAAGCCGATTGCACCCATAAAAATGTCTGCAATGTTGAACTCCCCAAGCCGGACAACAAGGTCAGAATACTTTTCAGATTTCTTTTTTGCCAGGCCTTTAGAAATTTTGTATATGGCCTGATCACAAGTAACAATGGGTTTTTTCTTGACCCATCTTATTTGTTACTTGGACGAAGTAATCGATTGACGCCTCAGGCCACCACCTCTGGATTTGTCGGGGGTTCGGGAAACAATGGACCATAAACAATTCCTGTTTTTTTCCTGATTTTTCGTACATGTGCTCCAAGATGGTACGGCATGAGTAGCACGTTCATCGCTTTCGAAAGTAAGTAACTCTGTTGGAGCCATTCGTAGAAAATGCCAAACAAAATTGTCATCTTCAAAAAATGATGTTGTGGTTTTACATTGATCAATAATGTTCACACCTCTCAAGTCCCTTGCATTACGCCTGTCTTTCTAAGAGAGGCTACTTTCTGCTAGAGCAAATAGGTTCTTCAGTAGTTGTCCTTCTGGTTTTGACAAGTGGGTCTGTGATGGAAGAAGCCATGGGACTGTCCTGATATTCATTGTCCTTGGGATATTGGTATATGATGTGTGTTGTAGCGTGCATTGTCGTACCATCTCTAGTATTCTCACTTAAATCTAGATTGTCTAGAACACATTCAAGGAATCGACCAGGTGTAATACTTGTCGAGATATATAATCCATCTTCTATCTGTCTGTCTACAGAATTCGCCACCGTTGTCAATTACCTTTGCGCGTCTTGATAACTGACGGAATTTCCAAATCTAATCAAAACGGTCAGCAACGACTTGCTCCTCGTTTCTTCTAGCAGATGCAAACCAAGGCCAACGTGTTGAGTCATTGCAATATATGTTACATTAGACATTACATCTTGAGCTAGATTCAGCACCTTTCATGCATAATGTCTGTTAAATGTACCCGACCATCTTCACGCACATAAAGTTCTGTGTCAGTTATCATCCAAGCTGAATGATTGTATATACTATTTAGTATAGTCCTCAAAGCAGTCTCGTACGATATGTCAAAATTAGGGTTCTGCTGGGTGTTTTCTTGTTCATAGTTGTCGGGATCTACTAAAGTAGATGGCTTAATCGTATCTCTTTGTTCTCGTACTTTGTCTTTTATGTGTCGCCTTAAACTTTTAGCAGCTGTATACGAATGATAATCAGTAGTATGTCTATCTAGTTCATCGTTTTCACTGCTGTCTGATTCAGGCAATAGCTGAGATTTATCCAGAACGCATCGCAGCCTTACAAGTTCTCAACACATCTGCTGGATCGTTATTTGCGAGCAACAAATCAAACTCGATGTGCCTTTCTGTGGCAAAACCTGAATCTGAACGCCAAAGTAGCTTTTAAGTCTGTTATGGAGTTTGTCAGCTCTATACGACATATAATTATGCACGTCATTAGCCGCAAAAAGCTGGCGATATCGGTCCCTTAACTGTGTCATGAAGAACGCAACAACGTCTTTCAATAGAGAATCTGATATTGCATTCACTAATTGCATAAAGGCCTCTTATCATATGTCAACTGACTTGGCATTTTTTAATCATTGCATTTACATTGTATTTTCAAAAACTATGTCATGCAAGACCTGTCGTAATGATACCCATATGCTACTAAATCCAAACAGGTAACGCCATCGCCCATAATCTTGAAAGTATTGATTGGTCTTGCAATTCATTTGCACGTTGGTGGATGCTGTCTACTCGCTCTTTAGATGAGATGTATGTCATCTTTTACATTTCTGACTTTATCAAAAGAAACCAGCAGTTTCGGAAGTCAAGTGTCTGCCTTCGAACTGCGGATGGTCTGCTACTCATTTCATACTCATACTGTGTTGCTGTAAGGTCAACTTTAAGACGTTGAACTCCTGTTTGTTGAATGTATTTCTTATGTGTGTAATCACTTTTACAGATCTTATGACAGACAGGATTGAGCTATAAAAATGTGTTTATATCTTGCATTAATGACCACAGTCTAACGTAAACTTCAGCTCTTCTCTTGTCGAGCGCATTTTTGAAAGTTTGAAAACCAACGGAAGTCACCTTGTACAAGCTGTCCTGTTTACCAGCCTGAAATATCAATCACTTCTCAATGAAGCCGACCGCTTTGAACCAGGCAAAATAAAAACTGGATCCAAGATTTCAGTTTTCCAACCAAAGTGATTTGAATATAATTGCTGTATAATTCTTTGCCAGAACAATATTTCGTACATAGAAAAAAGTATTTGAAACTAAACACCCATTTTTAAAGTATGTATATTCACCAGTAGCCGCGGCCTTCCATAATCAGAGAAATAAGAAATAAAAATAGAATAAGAAATAAGGAATACGGAAACGATGTTTATGTCAGACAGATAGAAAGCGTAAGAAGGAAAATGGGTAGCAATCTCTGATTGCAAAATAAAGAACGTTCAGCATATAAATTTAAATTAATCCGGTGACCGGTGAAATAAATACTGTGTCTTTGTTTCCAAATTTTAATTTTAATAATTTTAAATTATACACCCTCTTCTAATTTTAATAATTTTAAATTATACACCCTCTTCTGCCAATAATGTTATAAATATATATTATCAACATATATCTAGGTCTATATTATCAACATATATAGGTCTATGGATTTGTAAGAAAATACAAAATGTTTCATGGATATCTATTACAAGGCAGAAAATTGATAATATTACTAGCTTTTATATTAATTCAGTAATGTTTTATGCCAAAGCAACAACAATAACGCCTCTTAGCTCGTGCAATAAGTAAAACAAGTATAATAGAATAATATACTTTATATTATGGTAATTTGATATGTTTGGTCTGTTTTCGACCTGTATATCAGGAGTAAGTATACATGAGTAAGTATACCAACTGTCTACAAGGGTAGGAACGTACGTCACGGACACCTGCAATTCTGATAGCACGTACACTTGCCAACGCTCGATTCGGTGAGTAAAACCTTTTTTTCTATGAATTCAATGATATTTGTAAAATTGAACTAGTGCAGAGAAGGAAGCCTGCTCTCAATTATATGTAAACGCATGTGACTTTCCAAAAGCATTTATGGTAAAGTCCTGAAAACGCGACAAAGTCAATTTGAATTCTGATAGTGCGTACACACAAACACTTGACATTAAAAAACTTGTTAAATTTGGTCTTATTTCAACTTTTCTAAGTGAAAAGAAGCCGTTTTAGATATGCCACGTTCCATAGTCATGGGGCCTCTACTCTTTGTTACATTAACGATCTCCCTGAATCTGTTGTCACAGGCGCATTTATTCGCGGATGACTGCCTCCTCTACAGGGTCATAGAAACCAGAAAGGACCATCTTATACTCAAAGACGACTTGAAGGCGTTAGAAGATTGGGCTCCAACAGGGGCATGCAGTTTAATGCCAAGAAGTGTTATATCATGAGCATTAACTCGAAATCTTCCAACTTCTACTCCCTAAATAATCAGAACCTCCAACAAGTTAAAGAAAGCCCCTACCTCGGAGTAACCATATCGGAAGACCTGAAGTGGGATGCGCACATAAAGACCATCAATAAGGCTAAATCATCCCTCTGGTTCATGAAGCGCAACCTAAAACACTGCCCTAAGTCATGCAGAAGATCAGCATACCTGACACTGGTGCAATCGACGCTGGAATATAGCGCCACCATCTGGGATCCCTATTATAAGGACTTAAACAGATTGGAAAAGGTCCAACGCCAAGCTGCTAGGTTTGTCTCCGGAGACTACAAGTCACGCGAGGAGGTATGCGTCACACAAATGCTGTCCGACCTGAAGCTACCGTCGCTCCAAGACAGAGGGAAGATGAACCAACTCGTCTTCTTCTACAAGGTGGTCGAGGAGCTGGTGCCAGCTTTCAATTGCCAAGATTATCTAATTCCTGAAAGACCTAAACGACTTATTAAAGCAAAAGCCTTCAGTGACTTTCAGGCCAATAACATTATAGACAATCAGGTGCTAAATAATTCAAAGTGTTTCAAAACAATACAGTGCAAGAACGACCAATATAAAAACTCTCTTTCCAAAGACAATTATTGATTGGAACCATCTTGAAGACAGTTTTGTTTGCATGCCATCATTGGAGAGCTTCAAATCAGCTCTCGTAAAGTGCTACTAACAGCAACAGCCTCTCTTCCGATGTGTTTATGCCGTAACAGGTCCTACATCGTACAGATTCAGATTCCTCTGATGCATAAATGGTTGTCCTCCGCGGAATAAGTGGAACTTTCAATAAAAAGAAAGCTAGAACGGAGACTTTTTCAACATTAAAAGTATGCTAGTTGCAAACTGCATCCATATTTGCATTTGTTCGTCATTCATATTTTACGTTTTAACATCGTATAAAGTCGGTCAGTGAGATTGAAGTTGGTCACTGTACAAATCTAGCGCCATTTTCCATGCGAGTGCATGTGTTTCACAACAGAAACAATGCCAGAATCAATCGTGATTTTGATCCTTTGATTTTGGGTATCTTACTGTACTATATTAAAACAAAATCAATGGAGAAATGAAGAATAATACTTTATTTTGTCAAATTCACATAATTTTATTCACTAATAATTACGTGCTAATTTATCCGATCTTGGTTGATTTTTACGTATTCCTTTGTAACAGAGCTTTTCTAATGGCGGACAAAACTGTATTCTCGCTAACTCTCGCAGGTGCGTGGAACACCACATATCTGAGTTATCGCCCAGGCTTTGGGACCCTTTATTGAAGGATCCTGATGTCAACAATGCTTAAAATAGTTGATAGATTTTCATAATCAGACCTAGATTATAATATAAATTTAACAGTTATTTTCTAACAGAAGTTGTTTTTGACATTGTAGGCAGAGAAAAAATAAAAACTATATTTCTGATGTATGAAATACCACTTTTATTTCACTTCTAAAATCCACTATTTCATTGCTAGGTATAAAATAAAAGTAAAAATCCCAGTAACATATTTATTCAAAAATATACAAGGTCATAATATTTAAAATAAAACAACGAACAAAAACGAATAGTCAACAAATCTGCTCAGATTTTGTTTCAAACCGTTTGTTCATGTAACAAATGGTTTACCGGGTAATATAAAATAAAAAAATATTGCCATAAAGTTTTAACTATTTAACAGTGTTGAATACTTATAATTATGTAATAAAATTTAAATATTTTAAAAGCATGTCACCTCTCCACGTTCTTACACGCACATGTTATAATTTCCATGTTTTTATGGACATAACACGTTTTTCTTATCAAATTAAATCTTGAATACCTATATGCAGACAGTTTTCTTTAGGTGGATAAAAGTTTGAAATTTATTTGGTAGACCTCCTTTCAAATAATTTATGGCAATAAATTGGTACTGCACACTATTGTCAACTTCAGTCTATAAATAGGTAATGTGGACTAGTGTCAACTGTAAACAGTAGAAAAAAGGTATTGTGCACTATTGCAAACCAGTGTATAAATAGGTACCATGCACTATTGTCAACTTCAGTCTATAAATAGGTACCGTGCACTATTGCAAACTTCAGTGTATAAATAGGTACCGTGCACTATTGTCAACTTCAGTCTATAAATAGGTACCGTGCACTATTGCAACCAGTGTATAAATAGGTACCATGCACTATTGTCAACTTCAGTGTATAAATAAGTACCGTGCACTATTGTCAACTTCAGTCTATAAATAGGTACCGTGCACTATTGCAAACTTCAGTGTATAAATAGGTACCGTACACTATTGTCAACTTCAGTTTATAAATAGGTACCGTGCACTATTGTCAACTTCAGTCTATAAATAGGTACCGTGCACTTTTATCAACTTCAAGGTCTATAAATAGGTACTATTCACTACTGCCAACTTCAATGTCTATAAATAGGTACTGTTCACTATTGTCAACTTCAATGTCTATAAATAGGTACTGTTCACTATTGTCAACTTCAACATCTATAAATAAATAACATGTACTATTGCCAACATCATAAAACTCACCGTAGGTGACAGTTTCAAATATTTATGCTTTTAAAACAAATAAAATCGCTTTACCAAGCTTTAAAGTTTGCTTGTATCTATTATATTTAAATTTTGGATTCCATGATCATACCAACTGGCTGGTTGAGCAATAACGTAACCAATTGTTCCTTATAAATCCTACTTCAACATTCATTCCATGCGATATTTAAACATACCATCAATTACAACTAATGACCAATGCATTTTTAAACCATCAAATTTATATCCTGATGCTGCATGTTGTATAATATTGAAGAATTGATTCGTAAATTTATCGGCATTTATGCGGTATTGAACGCTGGCAGTGAATGGCAAATTCCATGAAGAGCATCAATGCTTTATGGTAAATTTGCTTTTCACTATCCGTGTTCAAATTCGCACTACCCAACTTTTAGAGGGATCCCTCACAAATCTAATGAAACAAATATTTCCATTTTCAAAGCTGTACAGAAATACATTATCAGCACAAAACGATTCGAAATAAACTAACCTCGAATAAATAATGCCTATCCGGGCGACCAAAACGAGAAAAACACACAAAAAACTTCCTTCTCCAACTCTACTTGTTTCTTTATTCATCCACTCTTATTATTATTTGAAATTCCTTAACTAAAAGCCAAACTATTTTAATATTCCTATTGGTTCATGATTGTATAGACTTTTGAATATCATCGTTTCATAACATTATGTAATTATGGAAACGGATTGATGTAAGCTAAAAGATTTTTTTCCTAATCCACATTTTCAAATTGTGTTAAATTCATTATACTTTTGTGTAACCATATACAATTGTATACATTTGAGAATAAAATATTGTTTAAACTAAATTCGCATGAACGCCGAATATTTCCAAATCAATTCTTATATTTGCATTATTTCCCTTTGTTTTAGTACAAACAAAAACGAGACTTGGGAAGTTGATAATTATACAAATGAATAAAATGGAAATTGCAGGATACATAACGAGGATACACAACCCAAGTCCACAGCTATTTGTTAGATCAACCATTCCAAACATAACCAGTGAATTTGTCCGCAGGAATAATTTGGAACCATTTGTCCTTGACCGGTACAGGATTTATTCATGTCTTCGAATGCACCCAAATCCAAACTACTGGGCTTTTCAACTGCTACAGAGAAAATTTTTTATCATTAAGAACTTGGTATCAAGAATGAATACGGTATACAACTTCGTAGAAAATTTGATCATTTTGATGTTATCAAAAACGGAAAGAATTTTGAATTCTGAAGAGAAAAAAGAAAAAGAAACAAAGTTTTGTATTCCCCATTTTTGGATTTTTGCAAATGGTGTCGAAAATCCAAAAATCTTAAGTCTCCAGTTTTGGTAAAATTATGACATATTGAGGTAAAAAACAACAATGCATTTCTTTAAAAGATAACTTTTAATTCATATATTCTTATAATCGCTAATCTTAATGGCTTATCCAAGGGATAATTATTATAATCCACCACCAGCATATTGCTACAATTCAATGGTGGATTCTTGACACAGGACATATCAAAGTCCTTCACTAGACACATCAAATGCAACTTATTTCTCCTAATAAGCAGCACCTGGTGTCTTTCTCCACCAATTGAAGCTGGAAAATCGCCATATGACCTTAGCTGTTGATGCGACTACAATATCCAATTCAATTCCTAATAAGCAAGAATAAGGTGGCGAAACCAAGTAGTCCAGACTCGTACCCATCTCGGTGCGCCCTAAGGCTCATTGAGTATGTTGGCAGAGGGACTACAGAATGCTCGTTTCAGTTACGTTTGCTTCGTAACTTTCTTAATCTTGATCGACGTTTATTCAACTAACGTGCACATAGGCCTCCAAAGCGAGCTCTTTCCTTCACCGCAAAAGGTAATTCAGTTTATCCAGTACTTTCTAAGATTAGCCCTCCCAAAGTCTTGGAATCGGAAGAAATATATGACTGTTATGGGAGGGCTTATCTCAGGAAGTGTTGAAAGAACCAAATTGCCTTTTTCGGCGGAGGAAAGAGCTCACATTGCAACGGTATGTACGCTTTATTTGAACAAAATTCATTAAATTTTAAGAAAGTTATGAAGAAACACCCTACCTGAAACAAAGTCTTTGTATTTTTTACATTTGCTGTGAAACCGATCAAAAAGTGATTTCGCCATTCTGAAGAAGGGAAGCTTACACAATTAGTCCGAGTCATTCAACAAGAAACAATAAGACAGTATTTTTAGTAATTGGTTTTTATTTTTGCAACATATGAACAAAGTACATATCACTGGTTAATGCCTTAAGAACACGCAGTCATGAAGATATTATGCTAGTGCCTTTTACTATCGAGTTTATTGGGCAAGGCTTAGAAAACAATTAACGGCAAGGCTCTGCCGAGCTAATTCTGCGTTTTTGTGCCGAGCTTAATAAACTCGTTAGTAAAAGGCACTGGTATAAGTTTTTTATCTTGTAGATTATCCATTTTCTGTATGGTTTACTAGTTCTATCTATTGAACAGAATTTTATGCTTGACATGGATGCCTTTGTATTGTTTTTTCGTCATGTTTTATGACGTCAGACAACGTTACGTACAATGAACACAGAGGTATTGAGCCTGCTTTTGCTCTGTCGCTGTCGATTAAATTAAAATTTATTTGGTGACTCTTTATCAGGCCGAAAAGTGCATGATCTGCATGATTAATATCCTGGGGTCATACTTTATTTTTTATTGGTAAAACATATATTAAAAACCCTAGAAATGTGTCCATGGGACACGTATGCCCCCACTAAAAACAATCGGCGAAAAATGTAAAATCTGTAATACAAGGTAAAGTGTGACGCCGAAAAAATATGCACATACCAACATCATAGGTAGCCTAGGTAATCATCCTGTGAAGTTTCGGAAAACAATCCATTGAAAATTGTGGAAGGAGATAGACACAAACTTTTCGGGACGAAAGGACGGACAGACATGGCTAATGCTATATGCCCATCCACCATTCGGTGGTGGGAGCATTAAAACGGTCAATGGGTTAATATATGTGGGAATTTTCAGAAGGATATCTTGACAAGTGATGAGCTGGAAATAAAAAAAAAAAATCTTGATGGAAATAAATTATATTAATATAAGAATGTTGGATACAGTAACAGACACAAGCCACCATATTCATGTTTATAAGGATTCCTTATTTATAAAAATAGTTTTCGTACTTATTTTGAATGGTGTTTTAAGACTTTTTTAGCAAGTTAGGACATATGTGACAGTCAATTTTTTTTGGTAGTGGCAGTGTCACCACCCCATTATTTCTGTGTAGAACCAGTACTGTTGTACCGCCATCTGTAAGAATCAATACTTTCTCACTTGACAAGTCGAGCTCCCAGTGGGATTCGAACTCCGCAGAAGTGAGGCGAGAAAGATTTAAATTTATGCTCGAGTATAAAATGTACTATCTTGTTTCATGGAAACGTCAACAAATACTGATATTAAAAAGTTCTCTTTCTCAAAATATATATATCAAAAGTCACCACAAGGCCTAGTAGAATACCTGTAACAGTTTCGGAGTTACATTCTGATAACAACAAGAGGTCATTGACCTTGAAGCTCTACTGATTGATTTTGATTTCAGGAAGTAGTCGCTACAAACTTGTTTTTTGGAAATTTATTTTTAGCCGTGACGGCCATCTTGAATTTCCGGCCGACCTGAAATTTTGCTAGGATCAATTAGACATCAAGAGCAACATTCCTGTGAAGTTTCAGTAGTTTCAGAGGAGTAGTCGCTACAAGTTTTCATTATATAACTCTATGTAAACAAAGATGGCGGCTGGCAGCCATGTTTAACGTCGAATCAAAACGATTTTCGACAAGGACCAACATCATGTCATGCTGATCATTTTAGAAAAAGTCCCATATCAATATCACTTAGAGTTTTCAAGAAGTAGTCGCTACAAACTTGTATTTTAACAAGAGGTCAATGACCTTGAAGCTCTACTGATTGATTTTGATTTCAGGAAGTAGTCGCTACAGACTTGTTTTTTGAAAATCTATTTTTAACCGTGGTGGCCATCTTGAATTTCCGGCCGACCTGAAATTTTGCTAGGATCAATTAGACATTAAGAGCAACATTCCTGTGAAGTTTCATGAAAATCCGTCAAGTAGTTTCAGAGGAGTAGTCGCTACAAGTTTTCATTATATAACTCTATGTAAACAAAGATGGCCGCTGGTAGCCATGTTTAACGTCAAATCAAAACGATTTTCGACAAGGACCAACATCATGTCATACTGATCATTTTAGAAAAAGTCCCATATCAATATCTCTTATAGTTTTGAAGAAGTAGTCGCTACAAACTTATTTATTTTAAATCTATTTTTAGCTGTGGCGGCCATCTTGAATTTCCGGCCGACCTGAAACTTTTCTAGGATCAACTAGACATCAAGAGCAACATTCCTGTGAAGTTTCATGAACATCCGTCAAGTAGTTTCAGAGGAGTAGTCGCTACAAGTTTTTACTATATAACTCTATGTAATCATAGATGGCCACTGGCAGCCATGTTTAACGTCGAATCAAAATAATTTTCCAACATTTATCAAATAAAATTCACCAATGAAATCCGTTAACTATGATTCTTGGAAACTCTATTAAATACAAAGGAACCCTAAACTACGCTTGGTTCTGTAGCTATGAATCCAACATAGCATACGTATGCTACATATATTAAACCAGTTTTCATAACAACAATTCACAAATCCTCATCACTTGATTCATGAAACTCATCCACAACACGACCGCATTTCCCCTTCTCACCAGTGCAAAGGCAGGCAAACACGCACGGTACGGATGTTAGAATGGCAAGGACATGCCTTTAGACATTTAGACCGGTTGCACTTACAAAATGTACCTTTCAAAAACTCAGGCCTAGTTGGTTTTAGCATCATTACTGGGAGAAGCTTTCCATCTTTAATTTGCCTTCCAAATGAGGTGGCCGGTGGCAGTAATGGGGCATTGAGGTGTGCTCGTTTGTAGAGGGCCAACTTCTTGTCTATTGAACAATGACATAAGAACAGCCGAGCAATGTTGTGATTTGCATTTTCCAAAATGTGAGATATTTGGAAATGCGTCAATCATACTCAAGGCAGTTTATGCTGCCTGCTTCTTTCCCCTTCTAAACGCAGAACTTACAGTGCCGCAACCACTGAGTACGTAGCAGGGAAGCAGCGAATCCATAGAGTATGAATAGGAATGAAGGAATCGTTCTTTTCTATCCAAATTTCAGACACGTACATTTTGCAGTAATGATGCATGCACAGCATTATGATATCGGTGTCCGTGTCCGTGTCCGTACCCTAAACAACCACTCGTTTGCTGATGAAATTGTCAACACTGAAAGCAATATGGGCCATCAGTCTGATATCTGCCTCCTTATGGGTAATGCAAGTCAGCTCGTTAATTAATTGACACTTGTCTTTACTTAGCATGACAGTCCTTGCTTGGTCGTCAAACGTACCACCAAGTATGAGATGCACTCCACCTGGAAGAACTTGAACATTTTGACACCACACAGTCCCAATAAAATTGAGCAAATTGCCCTTGTTAACAGGATTTTTCAAAAATGTTTTCCAATCAGGAATATCTAAATTCTCAAAGGGCTTATACTCAAGGCTCGACTTTGTTTGGTCTCTTCGAATGCGTTCATCACACTTCAGACTTTCATTGTCTGGGACGTCGTACAAATCAAAAACAAAATAAATGAATACGCAGCCATTTGGCTTCATTTGTAGAAGTTTGGAAAGATAGGCAGTTAAAAGTCGACCAAAGGTTTTTGCACCGAGTGTTTGAAAACGTCGAACAAATGCCATGGCATCAGCCAAATATACCATTGGTAAGTTGGACGCTGGTAGAGATGCGTAATTTTGGAACTTGTTGCCAATGTGCTTGTACAATGCAAGAATGTAGTCTGCTTTTTTCCTTTCCGAATTTCATATCCCTGAGGAACACGCTGGTCGGTTCGAAAAGTGACGTACGGTATACTGTCCATTCATGACTGAAGGCTTCACTTCGTCTCCAGCTCCTTGAATAAAGCATAGAGCTCGCATAACGCTGCTCCCGTCTTGGTATACTTTCGTAATTTGTTTATCTGAACCATGCTTTCGCTTCTTCTGAGTTGCAAACGTCACTATTTTGGGTAAATTGATTTTTGTATACCCGTTTTCCTAAGCATCTCGTATGACTCGAATCCCTTTTCTTTTTTGCCAGACGAACGTCGCTAGAGGAAGCCTTCTCTCCATTAGCAATATTTACAAGCTATGTATGGTTCATAGAGAACGGATCGTCATTTTCTCTCTGATTCTAGTCAATATTGCCGTGACCTCTATTTCAGTAGCTGTGGTCAAAGTGTCTGAATCGTCATGATGAGTAGATTTCCCATAAACAAAGTGAGTCATGCCTTTAACATTTGCAGGCACCGCCGTTAAGAATGGAACTGTGCACTTCTCGCGTATGGCAGTCAGGGGCGTACCTGGAGCATTTTGAAATGTACGCCAGATATGAGAAGCATAGCTGCGAACCGAGCAGCGATGCTGCGAGTGGGGGGTAGGTGATGGAGGGGTTTGAAGATTTTGAAAATTAGGAGGCAAATGATGCGTTCTCAAGCTATATTTCAGCGTTAATATGGCATTTTGAACTTTTATTTTTTCACTTTTGCTGACGAATCGTACGCATTGGCGTACGTGCGTATGCCTGGATACGCGCCTGGCAGAGTTTTGTGTAATACCTTTTAGAAATGATGTTTTGCCGTCTGTATTGTATGTTTGCTTAAGAGCAAGGTCGCTCCAGATACCATTGAATGTGCCAGGAGTGCGGTGTATGCTGAAATTACCACGACAAAATTGCATGTGTATATCAGGAGCGCTTACAGCAAGATCCTTCAAGACATGTAAGTACAAAGGTAAGCAGGTGGCATACTAAATGTGACCCGCAGACACTGTGTTAGGAATCATGGTGTGTACCTCAGCTAAATGGTCCTCCCAAGAGGAGCAACGTTCAGCATGGATGTATCTTTTGAGAATGTCTGTCATTTCTATGTACATAGACCAGAACTTGGCCGTTGACTCTAACGAATTTTTAACCTCATCCAAGTACTCTTTAAGAGATCGTAGTGACATAATATAATCCATCTTCTATCTGTCTGTCTACAGAATTCGCCACCGTTGTCAATTACCTTTGCGCGTCTTGATAACGGACGGAATTTCCAAATCTAATCAAAACGGTCAGCAACGACTTGCTCCTCGTTTCTTCTAGCAGATGCAAACCAAGGCCAACGTGTTGAGTCATTGCAATATATGTTACATTAGACATTACATCTTGAGCTAGATTCAGCACCTTTCATGCATAATGTCTGTTAAATGTACCCGACCATCTTCACGCACATAAAGTTCTGTGTCAGTTATCATCCAAGCTGAATGATTGTATATACTATTTAGTATAGTCATCAAAGCAGTCTCGTACGATATGTCAAAATTAGGGTTCTGCTGGGTGTTTTCTTGTTCATAGTTGTCGGGATCTACTAAAGTAGATGGCTTAATCGTATCTCTTTGTTCTCGTACTTTGTCTTTTATGTGTCGCCATTAACTTTTAGCAGCTGTATACGAATGATAGTCAGTGTTATGTCTATCTGGTTCATCGTTTTCACTGCTGTCTGATTCAGGCAATAGCTGAGATTTATCCAGAACGCATCGCAGCCTTACAAGTTCTCAACACATCTGCTGGATCGTTATTTGCGAGCAACAAATCAAACTCGATGTGCCTTTCTGTGGCAAAACCTGAATCTGAACGCCAAAGTAGCTTTTAAGTCTGTTATGGAGTTTGTCAGCTCTATACGACATATAATTATGCACGTCATTAGCCGCAAAAAGCTGGCGATATCGGTCCCTTAACTGTGTCATGAAGAACGCAACAACGTCTTTCAATAGAGAATCTGATATTGCATTCACTAATTGCATAAAGGCCTCTTATCATATGTCAACTGACTTGGCATTTTTTAATCATTGCATTTACATTGTATTTTCAAAAACTATGTCATGCAAGACCTGTCGTAATGATACCCATATGCTACTAAATCCAAACAGGTAACGCCATCGCCCATAATCTTGAAAGTATTGATTGGTCTTGCAATTCATTTGCACGTTGGTGGATGCTGTCTACTCGCTCTTTAGATGAGATGTATGTCATCTTTTACATTTCTGACTTTATCAAAAGAAACCAGCAGTTTCGGAAGTCAAGTGTCTGCCTTCGAACTGCGGATGGTCTGTTACTCATTTCATACTCATACTGTGTTGCTGTAAGGTCAACTTTAAGACGTTGAACTCTTGTTTGTTGAATGTATTTCTTATGTGTGTAATCACTTTTACAGATCTTATGACAGACAGGATTGAGCTATAAAAATGTGTTTATATCTTGCATTAATGACCACAGTCTAACGTAAACTTCATCTCTTCTCTTGTCGAGCGCATTTTTGAAAGTTTGAAAACCAACGGAAGTCACCTTGTACAAGCTGTCCTGTTTACCAGCCTGAAATATCAATCACTTCTCAATGAAGCCGACCGCTTTGAACCAGGCAAAATAAAAACTGGATCCAAGATTTCAGTTTTCCAACCAAAGTGATTTGAATATAATTGCTGTATAATTCTTTGCCAGAACAATATTTCGTACATAGAAAAAAGTATTTGAAACTAAACACCCATTTTTAAAGTATGTATATTCACCACTAGCCGCGGCCTTCCATAATCAGAGAAATAAGAAATAAAAATAGAATAAGAAATAAGGAATACGGAAACGATGTTTATGTCAGACAGATAGAAAGCGTAAGAAGGAAAATGGGTAGCAATCTCTGATTGCAAAATAAAGAACGTTCAGCATATAAATTTAAATTAATCCGGTGACCGGTGAAATAAATACTGTGTCTTTGTTTCCAAATTTTAATTTTAATAATTTTAAATTATACACCCTCTTCTAATTTTAATAATTTTAAATTATACACCCTCTTCTGCCAGTAATGTTATAAATATATATTATCAACATATATCTAGGTCTATATTATCAACATATATAGGTCTATGGATTTGTAAGAAAATACAAAATGTTTCATGGATATCTATTACAAGGCAGAAAATTGATAATATTACTAGCTTTTATATTAATTCAGTAATGTTTTATGCCAAAGCAACAACAATAACGCCTCTTAGCTCGTGCAATAAGTAAAACAAGTATAATAGAATAATATACTTTATATTATGGTAATTTGATATGTTTGGTCTGTTTTCGATCTGTATATCAGGAGTAAGTATACATGAGTAAGTATACCAACTGTCTACAAGGGTAGGAACGTACGTCACGGACACCTGCAATTCTGATAGCACGTACACTTGCCAACGCTCGATTCGGTGAGTAAAACCTTCATTTTTTCTATGAATTCAATGATATTTGTATAAAATTGAACTAGTGCAGAGAAGGAAGCCTGCTCTCAATTATATGTAAACGCATGTGACTTTCCAAAAGCATTTATGGTAAAGTCCTGAAAACGCGACAAAGTCAATTTGAATTCTGATAGTGCGTACACACAAACACTTGACATTAAAAAACTTGTTAAATTTGGTCTTATTTCAACTTTTCTAAGTGAAAAGAAGCCGTTTTAGATATGCCACGTTCCATAGTCATGGGGCCTCTACTCTTTGTTACATTAACGATCTCCCTGAATCTGTTGTCACAGGCGCATTTATTCGCGGATGACTGCCTCCTCTACAGGGTCATAGAAACCAGAAAGGACCATCTTATACTCAAAGACGACTTGAAGGCGTTAGAAGATTGTCTCACAACTGGGGCATGCAGTTTAATGCCAAGAAGTGTTATATCATGAGCATTAACTCGAAATCTTCCAACTTCTACTCCCTAAATAATCAGATCCTCCAACAAGTTAAAGAAAGCCCCTACCTCGGAGTAACCATATCGGAAGACCTGAAGTGGGATGCGCACATAACAAAGACCATCAAGAAGGCTAAATCATCCCTCTGGTTCATGAAGCGCAACCTAAAACACTGCCCTAAGTCATGCAGAAGATCAGCATACCTGACACTGGTGCAATCAACGCTGGAATATAGCGCCACCATCTGGGATCCCTATTATAAGGACTTAAACAGATTGGAAAAGGTCCAACGCCAAGCTGCTAGGTTTGTCTCCGGAGACTACAAGTCACGCGAGGAGGTATGCGTCACACAAATGCTGTCCGACCTGAAGCTACCGTCGCTCCAAGACAGAAGGAAGATGAACCAACTCGTCTTCTTCTACAAGGTGGTCGAGGAGCTGGTGCCAGCTTTCAATTGCCAAGATTATCTAATTCCTGAAAGACCTAAACGACTTATTAAAGCAAAAGCCTTCAGTGACTTTCAGGCCAATAACATTATAGACAATCAGGTGCTAAATAATTCAAAGTGTTTCAAAACAATACAGTGCAAGAACGACCAATATAAAAACTCTCTTTCCAAAGACAATTATTGATTGGAACCATCCAAGGATTTGTACAATATCCTTGAACCATCTTGAAGACAGTTTTGTATGCATGCCATCATTGGAGAGCTTCAAATTAGCTCTCGTAAAGTGCTACTAACAGCAACAGCCTCTCTTCCAATGTGTTTATGCCGTAACAGGCCCTACATCGTACAGATTCAGATTCCTCTGATGCATAAATGGTTGTCCTCCGCGGAATAAGTGGAACTTTCAATAAAAAGAAAGCTAGAACGGAGACTTTTTCAACATTAAAGGTATGCTAGTTGCAAACTGCATCCATATTTGCATTTGTTCGTCATTCATATTTTACGTTTTAACATCGTATAAAGTCGGTTAGTGAGATTGAAGTTGGTCACTGTACAAATCTAGCGCCATTTTCCATGCGAGTGCATATGTTTCACAACAGAAACAATGCCAGAATCAATCGTGATTTTGATCCTTTGATTTTGGGTATCTTACTGTGTACTATATTAAAACAAAATCAATGGAGAAATGAAGAATAATACTTTATTTTGTCAAATTCACATAATTTTATTCACTAATAATTACGTGCTAATTTATCCGATCTTGGTTGATTTTTACGTATTCCTTTGTAACAGAGCTTTTCTAATGGCGGACAAAACTGTATTCTCGCGAACTCTCGCAGGTGCGTGGAACACCACATATCTGAGTTATCGCCCAGGCTTTGGGACCCTTTATTGAAGGATCCTGATGTCAACAATGCTTAAAATAGTGGATAGATTTTCATAATCAGACCTAGATTATAATATAAATTTAACAGTTATTTTCTAACAGAAGTTGTTTTTGACATTGTCGGCAGAGAAAAAATAAAAACTATATTTCTGATGTATGAAATACCACTTTTATTTCACTTCTAAAATCCACTATTTCATTGCTAGGTATAAAATAAAAGTAAAAATCCCAGTAACATATTTATTCAAAAATATACAAGGTCATAATATTTAAAATAAAACAACGAACAAAAACGAATAGTCAACAAATCTGCTCAGATTTTGTTTCAAACCGTTTGTTCATGTAACAAATGGTTTACCTGGCAATATAAAATAAAAAAATATTGCCATAAAGTTTTGTTTAACTATTTAAGTGTTGAATACTTATAATTATGTAATAAAATTTAAATATTTTAAAAGCATGTCACCTCTCCACGTTCTTACACGCACATGTTATAATTTCCATGTTTTTATGGACATAACACGTTTCTCTTATCAAATTAAATCTTGAATACCTATATGCAAAGACAGTTTTCTTTAGGTGGATAAAAGTTTGAAATTTATTTGGTAGACCTCCTTTCAAATAATTTATGGCAATAAATTGGTACTGCACACTATTGTCAACTTCAGTCTATAAATAGGTAATGTGGACTAGTGTCAACTTTAAACAGTAGAAAAAAGGTATTGTGCACTATTGCAAACCAGTGTATAAATAGGTACCATGCACTATTGTCAACTTCAGTCTATAAATAGGTACCGTGCACTATTGCAAACTTTAGTGTATAAATAGGTACCGTGCACTATTGTCAACTTCAGTCTATAAATAGGTACCATGCACTATTGCAAACCAGTGTATAAATAGGTACCATGCACTATTGTCAACTTCAGTGTATAAATAAGTACCGTGCACTATTGTCAACTTCAGTCTATAAATAGGTACCGTGCACTATTGCAAACTTCAGTCTATAAATAGGTACCGTACACTATTGTCAACTTCAGTTTATGAATAGGTACCGTGCACTATTGTCAACTTCAGTCTATAAATAGGTACCGTGCACTATTGTTAACTTCAGTCTATAAATAGGTTATGTGCACTATTGTCAACTTCAAAGTCCATGCACTATTATCAACTTCAAGGTCTATAAATAGGTACTATTCACTACTGCCAACTTCAATGTCTATAAATAGGTACTGTTCACTATTGTCAACTTCAATGTCTATAAATAGGCACTGTTCACTATTGTCAACTTCAACATCTATAAATAAATAACATGTACTATTGCCAACATCATAAAACTCACCGTAGGTGACAGTTTCAAATATTTATGCTTTTAAAACAAATAAAATCGCTTTACCAAGCTTTAAAGTTTGCTTGTATCTATTATATTTAAATCTTGGATTCCATGATCATACCAACTGGCTGGTTGAGCAATAACGTAACCAATTGTTCCTTATAAATCCTACTTCAACATTCATTCCATGCGATATTTAAACATACCATCAATTACAACTAATGACCAATGCATTTTTAAACCATCAAATTTATATCCTGATGCTGCATGTTGTATAATATTGAGAATTGATTCGCAAATTTTCGGCATTTATGCGGTATTGAACGCTGGCAGTGAATGGCAAATTCCATGAAGAGCATCAATGCTTTATGGTAAATTTGCTTTTCACTATCAGCGTTCAAATTTGCACTACCAAACTTTTAGAGGGCATCCCTCACAAATCTAATGAAACAAATATTTCAATTTTCAAAGCTGTACAAAAATACATTTTCAGCACAAAACGATTCGAAATAAACTAACCTCGAATAAATAATGCCTATTCGGGCGACCAAAACGAGAAAAACACACAAAAAACTTCCTTCTCCAACTCTACTTGTTTCTTTATTCATCCACTCTTATTATTTAAAATTCCTTAACTAAAAGCCAAACTATTTTAATATTCCTATTGGTTCATGATTGTATAGACTTTTGAATATTGTCGTTTCATAACATTATGTAATTATGGAAACGGATTGATGTAAGCTAAAAGATTTTTTTCCTAATCCACTTTTTCAAATTGTGTTAAATTCATTATACTTTTGTGTAACCATATACAATTGTATACATTTGAGAATAAAATATTGTTTAAACTAAATTCGCATGAACGCCGAATATTTCCAAATCAATTCTTATATTTGCATTATTTCCCTTTGTTTTAGTACAAACAAAAACGAGACTTGGGAAGTTGATAATTATACAAATGAATACAATGGAAATTGCAGGATACATAACGAGGATACACAACCCAAGTCCACAGCTATTTGTTAGATCAACCATTCCAAACATAACCAGTGAATTTGTCCGCAGGAATAATTTGGAACCATTTGTCCTTGACCGGTACAGGATTTATTCATGTCTTCGAATGCACCCAAATCCAAACTACTGGGCTTTTCAACTGCTACAGAGAATTTCTTTTATCATTAAGAACTTGGTATCAAGAATGAATACGGTATACAACTTCGTAGAAAATTTGATCATTTTGATGTTATCAAAAACGGAAAGAATTTTGAATTCTGAAGAGAAAAAAGAAAAAGAAACAAAGTTTTGTATTCCCCATTTTTGGATTTTTGCAAATGGTGTTGAAAATCCAAAAATCTTAAGTCTCCAGTTTTGGTAAAATTATGACATATTGAGGTAAAAAACAACAATGCATTTCTTTAAAAGATAACTTAATTCATATATTCTTATAATCGCTAATCTTAATGGCTTATCCAAGGGATAATTATTATAATCCACCACCAGCATATTGCTACAATTCAATGGTGGATTCTTGACACAGGACATATCAAAGTCCTTCACTAGACACATCAAATGCAACTTATTTCTCCTAATAAGCAGACCTGGTGTCTTTCTCCACCAATTGAAGCTGGAAAATCGCCATATGACCTTAGCTGTTGATGCGACTACAATATCCAATTCAATTCCTAATAAGCAAGAATAAGGTGGCGAAACCAAGTAGTCCAGACTCGTACCCATCTCGGTGCGCCCTAAGGCTCATTGAGTATGTTGGCAGAGGGACTACAGAATGCTCGTTTCAGTTACGTTTGCTTCGTAACTTTCTTAATCTTGATCGACGTTTATTCAACTAACGTGCACATAGGCCTCCAAAGCGAGCTCTTTCCTTCACCGCAAAAGGTAATTCAGTTTATCCAGTACTTTCTAAGATTAGCCCTCCCAAAGTCTTGGAATCGGAAGAAATATATGACTGTTATGGGAGGGCTAATCTCAGGAAGTGTTGAAAGAACCAAATTGCCTTTTTCGGCGGAGGAAAGAGCTCACATTGCAACGGTATGTACGCTTTATTTGAACAAAATTCATTAAATTATAAGAAAGTTATGAAGAAACACCCTACCTGAAACAAAGTCTTTGTATTTTTTACATTTGCTGTGAAACCGATCAAAAAGTGATTTCGCCATTCTGAAGAAGGGAAGCTTACACAATTAGTCCCCGAGTCATTCAACAAGAAACAATAAGCCAGTTATTTTAGTAATTGGTTTTTATTTTTGCAACATATGAACAAAGTACATATCACTGGTTAATGCCTTAAGAACACGCAGTCATGAAGATATTATGCGAGTGCATTTTACTATTGAGTTTATTAGGCAAGGCTTAGAAAACAATTAACGGCAAGGCTCTGCCGAGCTAATTCTGTTTTTGTGCCGAGCTTAATAAACTCGTTAGTTATAGGCACTGGTATAAGTTTTTTATCTTGTAGATTATCCATTTTCTGTATGGTTTACTAGTTCTATCTATTGAACAGAATTTTATGCTTGACATGGATGCCTTTGTATTGTTTTTTCGTCATGTTTTATGACGTCAGACAACGTTACGTACAATGAACACAGAGGTATTGAGCCTGCTTTTGCTCTGTCGCTGTCGATTAAATTAAAATTTATTTGGTGACTCTTTATCAGGCCGAAAAGTGCATGATCTGCACGATTAATATCCTGTGGTCATACTTTATTTTTTATTGGTAAAACATATATTAAAAACCCTAGAAATGTGTCCATGGGACACGTATGCCCCCACTAAAAACAATCGGCGAAAAATGTAAAATCTGTAATACAAGGTAAAGTGTGACGCCGAAAAAAATATGCACATACCAACATCATAGGTAGCCTAGGTAATCATCCTGTGAAGTTTCGGAAAACAATCCATTGAAAATTGTGGAAGGAGATAGACACAAACTTTTCGGGACGAAAGGACGGACAGACATGGCTAATGCTATATGCCCATCCACCATTCGGTGGTGGGAGCATTAAAACGGTCAATGGGTTAATATATGTGGGAATTTTCAGAAGGATATCTTGTTAAGTGATGAGCTGGAAAAAAAAAAAAAAATCTTGATGGAAATAAATTATATTAATATAAGAATGTTGGATACAGTAACAGACACAAGCCACCATATTCATGTTTATAAGGATTCCTTATTTATAAAAACAGTTTTCGTACTTATTTTGAATGGTGTTTTAAGACTTTTTTAGCAAGTTAGGACATATGTGACAGTCAATTTTTTTTGGTAGTGGCAGTGTCACCACCCCATTATTTCTGTGTAGAACCAGTACTGTTGTACCGCCATCTGTAAGAATCAATACTTTCTCACTTGACAAGTCGAGCTCCCAGTGGGATTCGAACTCCGCAGAAGTGAGGCGAGAAAGATTTAAATTTATGCTCGAGTACAAAATGTACTATCTTGTTTCATGGAAACGTCAACAAATACTGATATTAAAAAGTTCTCTTTCTCAATATATATATATCAAAAGTCACCACAAGGCCAAGTAGAAAACCTGTAACAGTTTCGGAGTTACATTCTGATAATAACAAGAGGTCATTGACCTTGAAGCTCTACCGATTGATTTTGATTTCAGGAAGTAGTCGCTTCAAACTTGTTTTTTGAAAAATTATTTTTAGCCGTGACGGCCATCTTGAATTTCCGGCCGACCTGAAATTTTGCTAGGATCAATTAGACATCAAGAGCAACATTCCTGTGAAGTTTCAGTAGTTTCAGAGGAGTAGTCACTACAAGTTTTCATTATATAACTCTATGTAAACAAAGACGGCGGCTGGCAGCCATGTTTAACGTCGAATCAAAACGATTTTCGACAAGGACCAACATCATGTCATGCTGATCATTTTAGAAAAAGTCCCATATCAATATCACTTAGAGTTTTCAAGAAGTAGTCGCTACAAACTTGTATTTTAACAAGAGGTCAATGACCTTGAAGCTCTACTGATTGATTTTGATTTCAGGAAGTAGTCGCTACAGACTTGTTTTTTGAAAATCTATTTTTAACCGTGGCGGCCATCTTGAATTTCCGGCCAACCTGAAATTTTGCTAGGATCAATTAGACATTAAGAGCAACATTCCTGTGAAGTTTCATGAAAATCCGTCCAGTAGTTTCAGAGGAGTAGTCGCTACAAGTTTTCATTATATAACTCTATGTAAACAAAGATGGCCGCTGGTAGCCATGTTTAACGTCAAATCAAAACGATTTTCGACAAGGACCAACATCATGTCATACTGATCATTTTAGAAAAAGTCCCATATCAATATCTCTTATAGTTTTGAAGAAGTAGTCGCTACAAACTTATTTATTTTAAATCTATTTTTAGCTGTGGCGGCCATCTTGAATTTCCGGCCGACCTGAAATTTTTCTAGGATCAACTAGACATCAAGAGCAACATTCCTGTGAAGTTTCATGAACATCCGTCAAGTAGTTTCAGAGGAGTAGTCGCTACAAGTTTTTACTATATAACTCTATGTAACCATAGATGGCCACTGGCAGCCATGTTTAACGTCGAATCAAAATAATTTTCCACAAGGATCAACATCATGTCATGCTGATCATTTTAGAAAAAGTCCCATATCAATATCACTTATAGCTTTCAAGAAGTAGTCGCTACAAACTTATTTTTTAAAAATCTATTTTTAGCTGTGACGGCCATCTTGAATTTCTGGCAGATCTGAAATTTTGCTAGGATCAATAAGACATCAAGAGCAACATTCCTGTAAAGTTTCATGACAATCCGTCAAGTAGTTTCAGAGGAGTAGTCGCTACAAGTTTTTACTATATAACTCTATGTAAACAAAGATGGCCGCTGCAGCCATGTTTAACGTTGAATCAAAACGATTTTTGACAAGGATCAACATCATGTCATGCTGATCATTTTAGAAAAAGTCCCATATCAATATCACTTATAGTTTTCAAGAAGTAGTCGCTACAAACTTGTATTTTAAAACTATTTTTAGCTTTGGTGGCCATCTTGGATTTCACATCAACATGAATTTTTGCTAGGATCAACTAGACTTCATGGGCAACATTTCTGTAAAGTTTCATGAATATCCATCCAGTAGTTTCAGAGGAGTAGTCGCTACAAATAAAAGTTTACGGACGGACAGACGCCGCACAACGGCATAAGCTCTGCTGATCAGAGATCAGTCGAGCTAAAAATGACTAAATCTTGTTTGCATCGTAATGCCAAAGTACACCGGGAAATATAAAGTTCTTTATATCAAAAGGCCACATGACCACTAGCTTCGTATGTGTAGCAAGTTTCATTCAGATGCCTCAAGTAGATTTGCTGTTAAGCTTTGGAAACAAAGTACGGCTGAAAAGGTATCGAACCTGTTAACCCCCACAACCACACACCCCACCCCAACAAGATGTGTCTAAACAATATTTTTTTAAAAAGAGTGCAGCAGCCCTACAGTACATCATATGTTAATAAAATTATATAATTATTATAAAATATCAAACAGCTACCAAGAAGTGCTTCTGACTTTTTATTTCCAAATTTCCTCTATGTACATGTCTACATTCATCTTCTCAAACCTTGCATAAATATACATTAATAAAACAGTTCACCTTTAAATAATCTATCACACTAAAATCCAATTTATACACGATTCAATTCATTTCTCATTTACATAATTTGCTTCAACATATACATGTGTTAATAAATATCCAATCATATCATAATCTGTAGAAAAGAGGAGACAAAACTAACGATATGTGATAGGGAACAATAACAAAAGGAGGCAATCTCTAATTTTTGGGGCGCTTGTTTCAGCCAAAGGATTTTCAGTATTTCAACGAACATTTTTAAAAATACTTACATATATCATAGATCATTGGAACGCGAAATATATATTTTACAGCCAAAATACTTTTTGATACTTTTTTTTAAATTTAAATTCTTTGCTGCTGGGACAGCAGAAAATTAGGAAATCTCGAGCTTCAATATCTTGCAATACAACTTTCAGAGTGTCTTAGTTCAGATTTATCCAACACCTAACCATATTTGGTTAGAAATTCAAAATAAAATATTTTTCCAATTTTTGTTGGAGCAACATTTTACACTGAAAATGCCCTTTATAGCATATGAATTTTTTATTCCCAACTGATTTAAAAAAGTTGGGAGTTTTTTTTAACGCTAAAATGCCCGTTTCACTGATATAACTTACTGAGGTAATGGTTAAAGTGTGTCTGAGAGTACAAAAGAACCTTTGGAAAAAACAAGTGTCCCAAACAATAAATATTGGTACCTTCAAACTTTAACGTACAAAGCATGACTACAATAGCCTTTGCGTCCATTGTAAACCAAGATCAGTCTACGAGTAACTTGCAGGCTGATCTGGATTTACAATGTCTGGCTGCTGATCAGTCATTTTCACCAAAACACCACTTTGTCTATAAATGAAATGGTCTTAATTCAAAGAAAGAACAGTCCATTATATATATGTAGCGGGTTAACTGTCTGAAAAGTATGTGACATCACATAACGTTGTAACAAACATCATTGGTCAACAAAAAGCCAGCACCCATGAATTTGAGTTTTCATAGAAAAAAAAAGTTGTGCATGCATGATTATTTTTTTATTTCTGGCATTTAAAAGGAAAGCATTAGAGCTGAGATAACCATGATAAGGTTTTTAATCTGGAACGGTACTGCATCGCCGTAAACGAAACTCTCAAATCGTAAAAACACTCACATACTGAAAATCTTAGCATGGTTATCTCTCAAGTGAAACTTGACAGAAATATACATGCATCTACATCTAATCTGGATTTGTTTTTGATGGATTAAAAAAATAATTTCTAAATTATCTCAAATTTTATCTTAAATGTAAAAAAGGCATTGGATTTTCTCCACAAAATTACATTTTAGGCAATTACATTTTTGCTAACTTTTTAAATAGAAGGTATTTGACCTTAGAAATCATTCATCACACTTAATTGCTGTCAAAAACAGGAGACTTGTTTTTTTGGAAATTTAAACCCTTGTGCCTTGATCACATGGAAAACAATGACCTTATCATTTTAATACATGGAAAACAACAACTTAATACGTAGTGTATGTTACTCACAAATCTATAGTGCTAGCATGTTCTGTTGAAATATTCCAATAATATAAAATCTTAACATACTATAATCAAATCTTTCTCTGAGGCTGGTGTGAAGCACGATAGAAGAGGTAGAATACCAACTGCTTCATCAAAGCAATGTGGCAATAGTCAGTTTGAATTCTCCGCATTAGTAAAGAGAATGTAGGCACAGGCGTCAAACAAGCGTTACTTTCGAGTTTCGAAAAACTCGGAAAAGGGTGTAAGAATCAATAAAATCTGATAATAAACAATGAAGATATGACAATTTAAAGGTTGTTCTACAACAGATATGGAAGCAGCCTAGTCAAACAAGCTTTATTTTTGAGAGTTCTGAAAAATCTAAATTATCAAAATCAGATGATAAACAATGTAAATAGGACAATTTAAAGAGTGTTCTAAAATGGATGTGGAAGCAGCCATTCTGAGAACTATGACGTCATAGTTTTAAATTATTTTATATGAAATATTTATAAATAGTGTAATTTACTGATTTACAGGACATTCATAGCAACTCTATTCAAAAGAACACTCAAGTGTAATAATACATTGTATGATCAGCTAATAATTTTGCATTTTGATATTTGCCATGATTTTGTTTGCTTTAAATGGTATTATTTATCAATATGCCATATTTTCAGAACTCTCACTAACAACTTTTATTTCGCTGTATGCCTACATTCCCTTTAAATCACTATTCTGTTCACGATCAAGCTCAACGTCCAAGTTGCAAACATCGTTTGTCAAAGCCTTTCAAAACTTCCAACTACAAGCCATTAGTACAAAATCATTCTTTGAACAAAGGTAAGAACTGTTGCTATGTTTCCGATATAAATAATTACAAATTCAAATATAATAAATTCAAACGGAGATGTTTATTTTCTGTCCATTTCTAAAATTCTGTAAATTTTATTTATCCATATGTAAACATTTTTTTGACTAAAATTACTTCCGAACAAGCTTAGGGTTATTCCATTACAACATGCATGGGACCAAAGGAAGGCACTTTTGAAATTGAACACTCACCCATAGATGCAAAATTAAGTTTAAAGGACCAAATTTCGTAAAAATAGGGTTCACCCATAGATGTTTATTAAATTGTCTTCCTGAGTATGTTTTATTGGAATAACCTTCAAAAAAAAAATTGTGCCTTACCAAGAATAATATTCCTAACAAACAGGAATAAATTTAATTCACAGAATTAAGGAGTGGAATAGGGAATTTTTAACAAGTCTGATAAATGTTCACGGTTTCAGCTATGCATACTTGTTTATGCTCAGTACTGGCTAGAATAAATAGTGTGAAGGTGATGGACAATTATGACAGGTGCGCAGCTTTGTTTCTAGCGAGATAAAATGGAAACTGGCTATGATACGGGATGATGCGCAGCTCGGCTCATCGTGTGCGAGATGGAAACCGGCTGCAACACTGGGATCACTTGATGAGGTGTAATAATTAATTATGATTATAAACATATGAATGAGCAGTCGTCAGTGGAGATAGTCGTTTATGCTTGTGAAGGCACTGGACGCGATGCCGGCTTTAGACATGAGTTTCATACACTCGGACGTCTGGGATATCACCAGTTCCAGAGGGGGCTTGTTGGGTAGGCCATGGGTTTCTGAAAATTACAACGAAAACAGTAAATAAAAGGTTGGATTTGATTCTTTAATTTCCTCCCAGTTGGAGAGCATTCAATATAATTTTACATATTAGCATTCAAACAATTCAATAATAATATATACATGACCATCAGTAATCTAGGGAGAAATATACGCAGTAACACAGAAGTACTACTACAATAGACAATGAGAGAAATTATGACATAGAGTAAAGTATAAGTTAATATATTTACATTCATGTTGGAATCTTTCAATATATATATAATTAAAGTGATTCCATGACTGTGCTCGTATGTTCATGGAACATATATTTGCCTGCACTTGTAATTAATGTGCAGGTTATTCTAAAATACTTTTCATATTCAATATGTACAACAGACGTATTTAGTCACTAACAACACATATTACAAAGTGTTAACAAAGTGTTATGTTTAAAGATAAACTAGTAATCGGGTCTTTACCCAGCCTTTACGAAACGAAATAAAGGAGGGTGCCTGTTAGTTTTTCAACATGACTTGCATATTTGCAATCATTCATATTAATTATTACAGTAGTTCAAAGCAAACTGTTTTGACATATTACTTACTTTTGATAATATTGCACCAATAATATATTTAAAAATTTGGTAGATTAAAGACGAAAACTGAAATCACAATTTTTTATGTAATTATATGCAAACAATTTTGAAGTGAAAACGAGGCAGGACAAATAAGTTGAAAATGAGGCAGGATAAATGAAACTTTGAATGTCTGAATAAAACTCAAGATTATCGCATGTCCCTTTAACATTTGGAGGTTATTTTGATGTTTTTGATATTAAGGATTAAATGTGTGGCTTTGTATTTTTTTTTAATAGAATGGTTTTCTACGGAACACTTGTGTCACCAGCCGTAAGCTTATTACTATAAAGTTTGATGAAAAGGGGTATAACTCTGCCGAAATAAGTCTTGGGGTCAGATGAAGATGAGTGTGAAGTTTCATGAACATAGGTCAAATAGTTTTCAAGTTATGGCCAAGGTAAGGTTGCAGGTTTAAGAGCGCCAGATGGACGACACAAAATTATTATAAATATTATAAACAGTCGCAAATCGTGTTTAATGGCTTCACTAACAAGTCGCCATTAAACAAAATTTGCAACTATTATTAAAACGACTGATATACCATCGCAAAATTCAAAATTTCAATACAGTTAACCATACATTAATATTCGAAAGCAGAGGTTATACAAATAATGGTTTACCCACCCAGTATAGCGCTGTTTAAGGCTGCACACACCGGTTCCCGCTGTACGGGGTCAAGTTGAGCACCAACAGGACTGTTCCACGGATCAGAGTACGCTAACAAACTAAATGCATCCTGAAATACAAGTAACATCACACTTAGTCTGTATAAAGGTGAGATCAAAAGACATGTAAGGACGTTTTTGTTTACTAACAGGTCAAGGTTACTGCTGTTTTCATTGATAGCTGCTCACAAAGGGAATGCATAGATTTGAAAGTTGGAAGATGTCCATTAGTAATTCGTTCAAACCTATATACTTTGTGTAAATACAACAAAACAGAATCCCCCCACCCACCCCATTATAATGCCCTTATTCAACAAAGAAAAGAAGAGGAATTTCTTTTTATAATACAGACCTTCGACTACACCTAGGAGCTCCATATGCAATTGGTGATTGTACACCTCTATAATTTAAATAACATTTGGTTATATCTTCAACAAAAAAAACATTAATAATTTGAGGCGACCTGTAGATCTTTAACTAAAAAATGTAAAAAAAAAACACACAAAAACTTACAATACTCATTGTTATAACTGAACAAACAAACGTTTACCTGAAGTTGTTTCTTATTTCCTTCATGTTTGCCGCATTCCTTTCTGAGTTTAGTACTCATAGTTTGTAGCTCCCGACCAAACTGTAACATCTTCTCTATGGCTAGCTGACTGCCACCACATAATTGTCGCTTCTGGGAACTCGGTGGGTCAATTTCTGCGATGATGAAAAATAACAGTTTTTATTTGGAACTAGGTACTAAGATCAGTTCACGTAAAATCTATGTGTTTTTTCATCGAGGAGTTAGAAGAGTATATTTTCGGTAGTGCTATGCATCGATTATAAAATATAGAATAAATCTAATATTTACAACAAACACAATCTTATTTTTATTTTAAGCAAAATCCTGCATTTTAAAGGGAGTGGAAGCTATCGGAAAGAGCGATTGGTCTAAATCCAAATTCAAATGAAAACCATCATAAATGTGTTTCGATTTCATATGGAATGTGCACATACATAAAAATATGACCAATGCTACCTTCTGTTTAATTAGCCCGCTACAATAACTATTCCTTGTTTACATTTATTCCGAGTATTCTTTTTTTTCTTGAATGTGGTTAACCATGATATATAAATGTAAGGTGATAATCTCCCTCGAGTCAATTTGTGCATGTCTTGTTCCATCATACTAGTGTACAAATGAAACATATTCATCATACATAGCCTAAAATGTGTTGAAAAAAGTATCCATTTATGATGTTGAAACAAGTATCCCATGAACATGTGATGTAGACACTTGTAAAAGAAGAGTGCAAAACTGTCATAAAATAATACACCCCCCCCCCCACCACAGTCGTGAAGGGAACGAGAATTACTATAATTTAGATTATACTTACTGAAGTTATTATGTCAGATCATAAAATTCAACATGTGTACCCATTAAAGGGCAATATATCTCTAGGCAATCTGGTTGGATATCAAACTTGACTAAATATTATTCAAATAAGCAATGCGACCAAGTTTGATGATAATTTGAATTAAATTAAAATTAATCAAGTTACTGAGTGGATATCGCTAACCTCAACAATTATCACCAATTAAGGGACAATAACTCCAGCATACTGATGCGATTTTGGCTGGTTATCAAACATGGCTGAAATATTATGCCGATGAACATTGTTCTTAAGTTTTTATCAAGATTGGATAATAAATGTTCAAATTACTGAGCAGACACCGCAAAAATGATAAATTTTCAAGAAACGAAAAGGCCACGACGCTGGCATTATAGATGCGATCTGGCTGGTTATAGAACTTGGCTGAAATATTATGCCCATAAACATTGTCCCCAAGTTTTATCAAGATTGGATTATAATGTTCAAGTTACTGAAATGCAAAAATCTTCAATTTTCAAAAATCATTAGGCCAGAACTCCATCATTATACGTGCAATCTGGCTGGTTATAGAAATTGGCTGAAATAGTATGCCCTTAAACATCGTCCTTAAGTTAAGTTTGATCAATATTGGATTATAAATGTTAAAAGTTATTAATGGACACAGCAAAAATAGTTGATTTTTAACAGTCAAAGGGCCATAACTCTGGCATTCTAATCGCGATCTGGCTGGTTATCAAACTTGGTTAATATATTGTGGCCATAAACATAGTGCCCAAATATGGAAGGGAAACGAAAACCAATCCTTCTGTCCGCCCTGTGAGAAAACATAATAATACCTGACCTCAAACTAGAGTTTACACCTCACACCATTTTCCAAACAATGCAAGTTGGGTATAGTGATAAAGTTGACCAACTTACCCATATCATCATCCTTATCACCATGGCAGCCATCTCCGTTCATATGTTGACCGTTTTTACTATTCCCGTTAGTCACTACACAATTTTCATCTTCTAACACCCCATCCAACATCTCCACATCCTCGATATATCTCGAGTCACCGCCATTCATGGCCACATTGTTAACACTGAGAGAATTGTTTGAATTTGCTGCGTTTGCAGCATTCATTGTCTCCTCAGCAACTGCCTTTAAGTCTGATTGGTTGATTGGATTGTTGCTATTGGTTACACTGTTGCTATGGGTGGAGTTTGGGGTGGGGCTACTAGAGTTTGAAGTTTGCATGAACAGTGGTTGAGAGTTTGTGTGCAATTTGATACTTTTAGATCTGTTTGGACTACTATTCCCTGAGTTTGTTCCCATGGCGTTCACCCGTGGGGAATGGGCATGATGCACAGGGCTCCTGGAGGGACTAGATCTGTTGCTACCCCCGTGCTGAGATCTAGGGCTCCTTAAAGCGGCCCCTCGTACTTCACTGTCTGTTCCATTTACCATTTCAATAAACTGTCTACACTTTAACATGAAAAATAAGTTTGAATCTCTGTCCAGGAGTCCCGGGTATAATTGTTGCGTCGTGTCAATGGCTTCTCCCATACGCCCCGACAGCACTAACTTCGATATTCCTGTAGGTAAGGAAATGTTTATTATAAACGAGAAATAAATGTGATGGACAGCAATACAACAATTGTACAAGTGACATTATATGGATTCAGTAGCGGAGACCGAATGTGACCTATATTTCGTCCAAAGTAAGTCACATAGACCTTAAATTCTGCACATGATGTTACATACATATAGGGAATATTCTGCTGAAGTTTGGCAAAAAGCCTGCCTTGAAATAAGTAAGATATGTCATAAGATTAGACGGGACGGGAAATTTTGCACATTATGTTAGATCCATATAAGGAACATTCTGGTGAAAATCTTGCAAGAAAGAAGGTATGCATGTTGAAGCGGAGACCAGACGCGACCACTCTTTCATCGAAAGTAGGTCATAGTCCAAATTTCTGCACATGATGTTACATGCATATAAGGAACTGAAGTTTGGTGAAAATCCTGCAAGAAGTACGATACTCCAGTCGCATCGGAGACCAAACGTGACCTATATATCGTCAAAAGTAGGTCACAGTGACCAATTCCTGAATATTGCTTCTGTTTGTGGAATTTTCAGAAAACATGAATTAGTAATTTCCATTGAGAAATGTAAATAAACAAACTGGTGCTCCATACCCTTCTGTTATTAGACTTGAATCTCCCTCGAGACATGAATTTGGTATTTCAAAACAATATGTACTATTAACTCTGTCGGCACATAATAGTTAACAGATGTATATATGTATACATGTATACACTCTGTCGGCACATAATAGTTAACAGATGTATATATGTATACATGTATACATACAAAATCTACTATAGTGTCTCCTATATATAGAGGATCTTACATGAGTGCCTGTTTAATATTGAAGTTATTGAACGAGTTCGATAAAATTATATGATGCGAGGCTGTGCCTCCAAAGAGCTTTATAATTAATTAAATATTAAATACGCACAAAAGTGAGATTCTATTTATCACATGACTGAAAAAAAGCCAAAAGGAACATTTTTTAACGTAGCTCCCTTGTAGCTTCCTGTATATAACGTCAGTGGATGACATCATAAGTCTGTAAGACGACGCCATAATCCGGTATTTTAAAGTTACGGAAATCGACGAGGCAGTTTGGATACACACCGGGCTGAACGGAGAGGACCTACCGATGATGTAATATGATAAATACATCATGCTTTATTATCATTAAACAACCACACCGCAAGTTATGTGATAAATGTATATATCTCACAATACATCGATTAACTATTCAATTACACATGCTTTACAAAGTACTGATATACCGAGCCAGAAAACTACACAGAGAAAAGAAAACAATGTTGTTTTTTATATCTTAAAGGGACACACGGCAATCTTGATTTTTTTAAAAACTCATGGCGTCCCATTAGTTTTTCTACATAACTTGCATTTGTTCAATCAATAATATTAATTGTAATGATAGTATAAAGGAAATTATTTTTGGACATTTTTAACTGCTGATTATAGTGCACAAATAATACAATTAAACCTACAGTAGATTAAGACAAAAAAGTGAAAACATTTTATTTAATTTATGTAAGCAGTTTTACAAAATGATACTGGGCAAATAAATGGAGACACTAATTTCAATGCTTGATAAACACTTCAAGATTGCTGCGAGTCCCTTTAAATGGACCAATACAATTAGTCATTGGTTATTAGTTCCTAATGAACTATAACGCATCAATCTTACTCTGTCTGTTTTTAATTGATGTTATTTCTTCATCAATTGTCTGTCCGGTGGATTTGGCAAATGACTCCGCGGTGGCGCAGTAACCATGGTGCACTAGATAGGTTGATACAATCCTGCAAGAGATAAATCCTTCGTGTCAACATTTGCCCCCCAGTGTCAACAATTTTTTTCTATAAAGAACAAAGAACTTTTTTTTTTGCTTAAAATACCTAATTCCCGCCTATTGTATTGGGACGATGAGATGGTGGGGTGGTGTGGGGGTGGGGGATTTGAAGATAGCTTTAATTATAAATTATTTTTTTTTAGGCATACAACTGCATGAATGCATGAGAAAATTGTGTTATTCATTTCATCGGGGTACAAACTGGAGGGCGACACAAGCGAACAGTCTCTTTTTTCCCCCCATCACTTCGCTTTTTTTCCAGTCCAAGGCGAAGTTTAAGTCACCGTCAAATTGACAAATTCGCATTTTTTTCCCCCCACTCGAGCGAAGTGTAACCTGTCCTTTAACTGACCTGTTGTTTATGTCTCAGGACAGGCGTAGACATCGCTGGGAAAGGATTATGCTAATTGCTTTGATCGATCATAGCGGAAACCCCCGAGGAAACATTTTTTTTTATTAGATATAAACATCAGCAAAACTCTATCTCATTGTTTTTATCTAAGGATAAATAAAATTATACCTGAGTTTACTGTAACCCGACCGACCCTCTGAAAACACCCCAACTCCTTTTATTTTATTGGAAAAAAAAATAATGTTCATGCGATCACGGTTCGCAGTGTGGTTTTGACAGCTGTTTTGGCTATACAGTTTCAAAAATGTCAGCACATGGAAGCGCTCAATGTTATGGCGTGCACTCTCCATAAAGAATCGATTGTTGAATTATTTGACAAGTACCACAAACAGGTCGGTAAATGCCCAGAGTTCCAGGCCACCTGTCGTAAGTTGAAAAGATGAATGAATAAAGAAGCTACATGCAATATATTATATTAGTTCTTCTCTCAATCCTTTCTTCTATAGTTACAGTATATATGTGTAAAGAGTGCCTGTGAATAAAACTAATATGAAACAGCTAGCAAACTTTAAGTGCATTTAGCTGTAACTTAAATAATCAAAAGGATATCACCAATAGGGTGTATAATTAATAATTAACAATAACTGACTAAGCGCTTTATTTAAAATATTGTGTCTCCCTCACTTCTCTCTATTTTCTGTCACTTCTATTTTCTTTGGAATCCATCAGGCCTAGTTTGAACCCTGATTCAAATATGAGGGGCCTGTTTTGAAAGAGAAAAAAATGAAAATCAAGTCTTATATACACGTACCTCTGTAATGCTGTTTGCCATTCCCCTTTCTTATCATTCACCGGAAATCTCTCTATATTCAGTCTCGTCTTCATTTTCCATTCCTGTAAAAATACCAAAATGCAGTCAGAATTTACATCTAATGATTCATATTGTAATACAGTAAAACGAGGTTCGCTATATCCGTAAAACGAATTTGGTACATTATAATAATGAATTCGTTATAGCAAAGGTGCTTTTGCTAACTATAAACATTTGACGAGTCGTCATTGCAAAACAGGAAGTGTACTGATTTGAGCTGTACCAAACCGGATGTTCGTCAACTACCCTTATTCACCGCATATAGTTTATCCTTATCATTTGTGTACTGAATAAAGCATTTTGAGTAATCTATTGTATTTTTCAATTTGTTTTTATTACATAAATTATGGGTATTATAATACATTATTGAGTGTATCGCCATTCGTTTTTCCATTTGGGCTACATGCAATAAGACCGTGCGATCTATTTATTAAAATGTTTTCCAGAGCAGTATAATAAAATATTTATATTTGATCGATGCTAACGCTTTAGAAATTACATCAAACAAGCTGTTAATTACACCCATTTAATCATGGTGCACACACCACTAAACACCTTCTGTTTGACAAAGACAATAGAACCTACCCTTATATAGCCAGACAATAGAACCTACCCTTATATAGCCAGACAATAGAACCTACCCTTTTAGTCAGACAATAGAACCTACCCTTACATAGTCAGACAATAGAACCTACCCTTATATAGTCAGACAATAGAAAATACCCTTAGATAGTCAGACAATAGAACCTACCATTATATAGTTAGATTGAATTGGATTTTATAGTCGCACCAACAGCTAAGGTCATATGGCAACTTTCCAGCTTCCATTGGTGGAGGAAGACCCCAGGTGCCCCTCCGGGCTATTTTCGTGCACGGGCAGGCACCTGGGTAGAACCACCGACGTTCCGCAAGCCAGCTGGATAGCTTCCTCACATAAAGATTCCTAGGCCCCTGAGGGATCAAACCAGCGGTGAGGGGCAAGTGATTTCAAGTCAGAGACGTTAACCACCAGGCCACGGACGCCCCTTATATAGTCAGACAACAGAACCTACCAACCTACCATTATATAGTCAGACAACAGAACCTACCCTATAGTCAGACAATAGAAACTACCTTTATATAGTCAAACAATAGAACCTACCCTTATATAGTCAGACCATAGAAACTACCTTTATATAGTCAAACAATAGAACCTACCCTTATATAGTCAGACCATAGAACCTACCTTTATTTAGTCAAACCATAGAACACAGAGTCAGACAATATAATGTACCCTTATTTAGTAGGACAACAGAACCTACCCTTATATAGTCAAACAATAGAGCCTACTCTTGTATAGTCAGACAATAGAACCTACCCTTATTTAGTCAAACCATAGATCATACCCTTATATAGTCAAACCATAGAACATACCTTTATGTAGTCAGACAATATAATGTACCCTTATTTAGTCAAACAATAGAACCTATCCTTATATAGTCCGACAATAGAACCTACCCTTATATAGTCAGACAACAGAACCTACCCTTATATAGTCAGACAACAGAACCTACCATTATTTAGTCAAACCATAGAACCTACCCGTATAGTCAGACAATAGAACCTACCCTTATATAGACAACAGAACCTACCCTTATTTAGTCAAACCATAGAACATACCCTTATATAGTCAGACAACAGAACCTACCCTTATATAGTCAAACAATAGAACATACCTTTATATAGTCAGACAACAGAACCTACCCTTATATAGTCAGACAATAGAACCTACCTTATATAGTCAGACAACAGAACCTACCCTTATTTAGTCAAACCATAGAACCTACCCTTATATAGTCAGGCAATAGAACCTACCCTTATATAGTCAGACAACAGAACCTACCATTATATAGTCAAACCATAGAACCTACCCTTATAAAGTCAGACCAAAGAACCTACCCTTATATAGTCAGACAACAGAACCTACCCTTAAATAGTCAGACCATAGAACCTACCCTTATATAGTCAGACCATAGAACCTACCCTTATATAGTCAGACAATAGAACCTACCCTTATAGTCAGACAATATAATGTACCCTTATACAGCCAGAAAATAGAATGTACCCTTATATAGTCAGACAACAGAACCTACCCTTATATAGTCAGACAATAGAACCTACCCTTGTAAAGTCAGACAACAGAACATACCCTTATATAGTCAGACAACAGAACCTACCCTTATACAGTCAGACAACAGAACATACCCTTATATAGTCAGACAATAGAACCTACCCTTATATAGTCAGACAATAGAACCTACCCTTATATTGCCAGACAATAGAACCTACCCTTATCTAGTCAGACAACAGAACCTACCCCTATTTAGTCAAACTATAGAACCTACCCTTATAGTCAGACAATAGAACCTACCCGTATATAGTCAGACAACAGAACCTACCCCTATTTAGTCAAACTATAGAACCTACCCTTATAGTCAGACAATAGAACCTACCCGTATATAGTCAGACAATAGAACCTACCTTTATATAGTCAGACAATAGAACCTACCTTTATATAGTCAGACAATAGGACCTAGCCTTATATAGTCAGACGATAGAACCTATCCATATATATCGTTAGACAATAGAACCTGCCATTATACATGTATAGTCAGAAAATAAAACCTACCCTTATATAGTCTTCAATATCAAAAATGAAAGGTGACTGCCCGAAATTGGCCTCTACCACTTCTCCTGGAGTCTGTAAACCAACTGTCGGGTAGAGGTTTTGCTGCAAAACATAATTAAAATACACAATTATACAGCAAAACATTCAGCCCCAAGATTGCCAACTGCAAAGAGGTTTCTTTGGCCTTATAAAAACTTATTTTAGTCATGAACTAGCTTATGGATTTGAAAAATAAGTTTTTAACTGTTTCTCATTGTTTGCGATGTTATTAAACTTTAACATTTGTGACTCATCATCCATGTGTTGTATTTCAATCAAATGGAAAAAAAGCCAGAAACAATCCTTATAATAACAAACCTATTGGCGTTATGTCCAAAAACAGTCATTTCAAAGCATTGTTCATTTTGAGATTAGGCTGAAATGTAGCTAATTGCATTTGCAGGTTATGTTTCAGCTTGATAATTAATCATTTTTTTTCTAAACTGTTCTCCTGTCACATGACTAAATTACACTAAGAGACTGAACAACCAATCAAAATGCAGGAAATCATGTAAACATGCAGAGTGCGTAATCAGAGCAACAGATAAGCAGCATATTTGCGTAAATACCCCCAAACAAATCATAGAAAACACAATTAAAATGAAATCAATGCGTACAAAAATGCAAAAAAAATCGGGAATACCCAACTGTTTATCAAATGCATGCGTATTTCCGTATTTGTAGGGCGAAATATTCGTTCGGTGTAAACATACAATAGTCTTGACGATCTTGATTGCCAAAGCGTTTACAGTAAGTACCGCATAGAAAATACTATTCTGTTCTATTTTGTTTCATTCAGACCGTAGCACAGTCTATCGATAATCTCATCGATTAGGTGTAGATGCTATTAAAACAAGAGCATCTCGCACCAAAATGGCATCAAAGCGTGGTAGAAAAAAATACAAACAAAATTACAGACAAATACTCAAGATTATTTTAGTAGCGATAAATCGACAGGTGAAGAAATAGCTATAGATATGTTGAATGGAGTTTTAAAAAGCATTTTCGGTGATTCGCAAGTGATAGCAAGTGAAGTTTTGACAGACATTTTATCGATAGTTGACGCAAAAGTAAGAAAGCACTGGCTCAAACCGGCAGTCACACAAGTCAAAAAACATACAGAATGGGAATATCCATTTCCATGGCTCATCATTATAGGTGAAGCAGGTAGTATGAAACTTTGTTGTGGCACCTTCTAAAATCATAAGAGAAACTGAAGGTTACGCGTGTTTGATCTAGTGATGGTTCCCCTAACATACAAATCTCCAGTATTGTTAGACACAATGACAGCAGTGAGCAGACAGCTGCATGCAAAGATTCTGTGAAAGTGACACAAGGAACTGATGAATCTGAATGTTGTGATGACACAGAATCTGAAATTTCTGTCACAAACGAAGACCAAATGTTGTTAAACATTGTATAACAACAGAATTTAAACCAAATGCCTATAAATTAGCTATTATCGTTGCAAATTTCCATACACATATACACAATGTGATTCATATACGTGAAAACCCAATTAAACTGAAAATGGAAGGCCTTAGGGGTGTTTCTCCATAATACCCAACTGAATTTGGCCAATGCCCAGTTAAAACCAGTTAAAACCAAAACTATGGAGTAATTCCCAATTACCTTCAAAATCTTATCTGTTGCTCTGTGTAATCATTCATTAATAACATCCTGAAACTTTAGCAACAGTGACATGAAAACAAATATTGCATCCGAAAGAATCCTGTAAACAAATAAATCAATACTTACAGGTAAATCTGTGAATGCAATACCTGAAATAAATAATGCACAAAAATAGTTTAAGGTCAAACTAATCACATTAGAAAATAAGCCAGTGTTTGATTGTGCATGCATGATACTGTAGTCATGTAGTAAGCTCTGTATGATTCCCAAAATAAAGTGATCAAAACTAAAAAGCATCCACCGTTAATGCTGGTATTTCAATAGGTCAGTTTTTGAGTGAGTATCGATTTTTTTGTGATGTTTTTAATTAATTTGTGACGTTTGTAATCACACTTGAGAACAAAATATTCCATTAAATCTCTTGCTGTAAACAAGTACGACACAAAGTACAATGGCAAGTTGCATAAAAATTAACTACCTACTTTTCCACTCGCATAATCTTAAATAAAAATATTCTATTTTCAACACTTCATCTATAAATTTTGTTAAACACAGACAAGGGCCTAAATTAAAAGATTGTTTGTTAGCAGTTTTCGACCGACCCATGGCAAATCCGCTGACCCCAACAATTTTTTCATTTTTTTTTTTCCAATTTTTTTGTTCCAATTTTTTTTCAAGTTTCTTTTTTTCCCCCAAAGTGTTCATCACAAATTGTTGTTTCAATTTTTTTGGGAAGTTTCATAATGCTCAGATATATTGGATGCTTGGAAATAATCTCTGCTGCTATAGTAAATTGAAAGCGTCTACATGACTGACCTTGGGAGTGAGAAAAATGTGTGGATGGATGGTGTCTGCAAAAAGGACACTTGACGAGAATATTGTTCTTTGCAGCAACGTAAACTGAGAAGTGAAATTGACACAAGAGTTCAATGTTTATACTTTAACAGGGCTTGACATTAACTTTTTTTTCTACTTGCCAGAACTTGGAAATTTTATGCGTGGGAACAATATTTTGGGGAAAGTGTATATCTCTACAAATTAATAATGTTATTTTCGGGAAGTCATTATCTACTTGCCCGAACTAAATTTCTACTTGCCCCAGGCAAGTGAAAATTTGACCATATTTTTCAAATATTTCTAATGATGATGTGCGAATATTCAATTTATATGTTTTAGATGAAATATAAAAATAGTGTAGATTGTATGCACTGGATTTGATGTTCATATCTTGTTCCAAACAAAAAGATTTTGTCATTTGAAACATTACGTCGAAAAAGTTAGGTCGAGCACTGTTTAATAGTTACTAAGTCTATTTCATGTGTCCATAAATGAACATTTGCTCAATGTTTTGCATGTTCTGTTAATATTTAACTAAACCCTTATTAAAAAACAAACTCTATGGATAATACTAGTGAAGCACACATCTGCATGTCGTCGATGGGCATGCATTAATAAGAATGTGTTTAAAAAAATATATATCCCTACCTACCGACCCACCCCTAAAAGCCATGGGTCGGAAACTGCAAACAAACAGTTTTTTAATGGTGGCCCAGTTTTGCCTTGGAATAAAGCAAACATTCTGTGGCAGAAGTAGCAGGAAAAAATGGCTGATAAGTCAAGCCTACCTAGGTTAATGCCATTCTTGGTATAGAAGCATGTGTTTTCTACCAGATTCACACAACAGCCAATGACATCGCCTGTAGAAAATGTTGGCCCATATGTCTCTCCCTGACCGGACGAGCAGAAGGAGTTACCGTCATCTCCATGGTAACCATATGACTGCTTATCCCAACCTGGAATAGCCACACAAAGTATATCATGCAGTTTACACTTAAAATTGGTAATCATTATCAATATATCCCTTAAAACAGATAGTAAGTCTATGAAAGGCTAATTACCCCCTTAAAACTGATAATACTAGCCTATGAAAGGCTAATACACATTAAAACTGGTCATAATAGTCTATGATAGGCTAATACACATTAAAACTGGTCATAATAGTCTATGATAGGCTAACCCATTAAAACTGGTCATAATAGTCTATGATAGGCTAATCCCATTAAAACTGTTCATAAGTCTATAAAAGGCTAATAATACCCTTTAAGATTGGCAATAATAGTCTATGAAAGGCTATTACCCCTTAAAATTGACACTAATAGCCTATGAAAGGCTATTACCCCTTAAAATTGACAATAATTGTCTATAGATGAAAGGCTAACACCCCCTTAAAATTGGTCATAATAGCCTATGAAAGGCTAATAACCCTTAAACTTGGCACTAATAGTCTATGAAAGGCTAATACCTCTTAAATTGAATTGAATTGGGTTTTAAGGCGCACTAACACATGAAAAGGTTATATGGCGCCTAACAGGCATGAACATGCCAGGCTCATCTTCCATGTACATCGAGATAAAATATGGAAAATGGGCCTAGAACCTTGTCACCCTGAATTGCAGAGTTGCTGCAAGTTCTATCGTAGAAACTCCATTTATGCTGGAGCCACGTTTATTGTTTTTCTGCCACTGCTCTTTTGATGCGAGCGAGATAGCACCTGAAACAATGCAGGGATCATGATGAAGACCTTTAATGACCATGAACAAAAAATGATTAAATGAACATGAATTTTGGGGGATTCTACCCCTCTGCCTACCCTTCCAAAGGGATCTGCAGTGGCCCTATTCTTTGGCCCGTGACCAAACGGGGGCACCTGGGAACCACACCGGGCTAATACCTCTTAAAACTGGCAATAAGCTATGGATGGCAAATGCAAATTAAAATTGACAAAAGTCAGGAAATGATATCACTGCTTTTTTGTATAATCTTTTGAATTCCAAATTGTGCACTTGTGTTCAGCCACTGGGCTTGAAACCTTTTAAAGTTTATATCATAAAAAGCAGAGCTAAGGCTTAAAACTTCTCTTAAGTAAATAAACATACACCTGTGTAATTTTAAAAATACTGATATGCCATACACTCCAACCTTATCGTATGTTGATATGATGTAAAGATTGATACCTATCTAAGCTTACCCACTCAACAGTCGTGACAATCGGTTAATGAACTTTACTACCTTCTTGATGTGTCACTAGCCTAGACTCATTGCTGTGGGTGTCAAGGATGTTTGCATAAGAAAACTACGCATGTTGGATATCTCACTAATGCCCTCGCTGAAGAACACTCAGTGAAGGTAATTTAACATTTTACTGAATGCATACCTAAATGCAAAAATTCAAGGTAATTTTTTTTTAATCATGACCATGACCTTGTGGTCACAGGTGATTGGAAATGACAGAATGTTAGTGTACGTCCTTAGTAATGTACAAATAAAATTTGGACGTAATACATGAAAGCAATCTGAGAATATTAGTAAAATATGACATTTTACTGAAAGCAGACCTAAATGCAAAATACTTCCAAGTGTGTGACCTTGACCTTGTGGTCGCAGGTGATCAGAAATATGACAGAATGTTTTTGTACAACCTTAGTAATCAACAGAAAAATATGAAAGTAAATTGTGAAAGCATTTTGAGAATATGAGCAAAATCAACGGACGGATGGACAAGGTCAAAACATGATAGTCCCCACCAATGTTTGGTGGAGGCATAACAATATGACTCTGGGTGTCATAGAATTTACAATCTAAGCTTTACGGTAGCCGTCCGGCTTCACGTTGCAAATTCCTTGCTCGGGTGGATTTTCTAACCTCTTACATTGGTTTCCTTTTAGATAGATTTTTGTTTTATGCCTTAAAATTAATATGTGACAGGCAAGTAAAACGTGTATCCTACAGTAAAGCTCACGCGAACCCCACACTTTACTCTTTCACGCCGAGTGAGGAATTTACAAATCGCGTACTTGCGCAGAGTTTTGATGATAAAACTACTCGGAATGGAATCACCTACGCGAAAAACTCTCGACATACTTACGCCATGATATTTCGAGTAGACAAACTTGGAGTTTGCCGAGTCGAAACTGCAAAGGTTAAGGTGTGCACCTTTTTCTAATTGCAGTTATTTTAATGCAATAATTATTCAATAACTTCAGAAAAAGCGAAGCAGAAGACAATTTTACTTTTGTTTTTGGAAAAGCGGATGTGGGAAAATTCGATTATGAATTATGTATACTGGGTCACGATAGTTATATGGCAGTTCCTATTACCGGCTTTGCGGCAACTGAACATAAAATTCAATTAGTAATTACTATACTCGAAATTATTATATTTTTAATTAATCGTTATTTGTAACAAGTTTTTACTATTCTGTTTATTATTAATACATCAATTGGTTCTTTGGTCACAAATGATCAGAAAAAACTTGACGTCTCATTGTTCATACTTTTTCTGGCGATTTTCTCGGACAAGTTGAAAAGTTGTCGGAAAGTTCAGATTTTTTTTTATTCCCAATAATAAATCACCGCAGGTGTGCGTTCATGGTTAAATGGATGCTGCGCGGAGTAACTCGGAGTGTTTGATCACTCCCAATGGGGTACTTTCGAAATGTGGATACGTCGAGTCCAAACACCGACTTCGCGTAGATCCACGCGGCACTCGGCATAATGAGGTAAAGTGCGGGGTTCATAGCTATACTGTATATAATTCCTCCATATCAATAAAACAAACTTAATTGTTATAATTCGTATTGAACTAAGATAATTTTCCCAATGTTAAGATCACCTATTCCCAAATGGTATATAGTCTAGCTGTGTAACCAACATTTTTGGACAGGTTTTAAATACACTAAGAAGAGTCCTAACCAGAGACTTTTCTAAATCAAGTTTAAACCCTGATATTGACTATAGTAAGCATAATTACCAGGTAGTCTGTTCTGATTAACTCCTTGGGCTGCCAGACCTATACCCATGTACCTGAAATACAGAAAGAGGAATTGGTTTATTGTATATTTTTATCAGTCAGAGCTCTAAATTTAAACAGTTACGTTTTTCATAACCTATGACTGTTATTTAAAAAAAAAAAAAAATGGGATAGTAACCAGAATCAGTTACTACCACAAAATCATTCAAGTTTAGTTGCATTCTATCTTCTGTACAGGAATTTTCCCTATATATATATAATTTTCCCCAGGCAGGGTGATTATTCCAAGCAACCATGCAATAAAATTCTATGAGCATGGATGAAACTCCAATGCGCAAGGCCTCTGAAGTTATGCAACAAAATTCATTAAAAATCATTTTGTAGGCTCCAACATGGTAATTAGTGAACAACTGCTAATTGGATCTTGATGAAGATGTATTTATCCTTAATAATAAGTATTCAGACATACAAAAACTCTGCACTATTTCGATTTATTAGCAAATCATCTTGGTAACTGATTTAGGTTACAAATGGTTATTAGGGAAAAGTATCTGCTACTCTAAACCAAAGGCAGATAATAATTTGGCATTTTAATAACTTCCAGCAGTAATAAAACTTGTAACTGTTTAAGGTTAGAGCCCTTGGTATGTCGAACACCAATAATCAAGATACAGCTGCAAAAGTGGTTATATATCTTTTCATGGACAATAATGCGATATTGGGCAGTAATTACTCGCATATTCAAACCATGCTACAGTTTGTATCTGTTCATGAGCCAGGACTAAAACTCCATTTGGCGAGAATGCATGTATGTATAGGGTTTAATGTTATCAATAATATCAAAAGTTAGTAATATGCAAAAACAAAATGCTTAATAGTATTCTTATAATTAATATTAATGACTGAACAAATGCAAGTTATGCAGAAAAACAAGCAGGACGGCGCAAGTTTTTAAAAAAAATAAAAGATTGCCGTGTGTCCCTTTAAGGTGTTTATTGTCCTTGGCAAAACAAAACAAGAAATATCACTGTAAGTGACCTTTGACCTGGATTTTGTGCGCGACATGTCGTTTGGTTGTGGTGAGCACTTGTGCCAAGATATCTGAAAATGCAAAAGTTATTGACCGGACACGATTTGACCTTTGTCCTCTAAGTGTGACCTTGGGGCTACAGACATGGATTTCGTGCGCGACACATCGTCTTGTTGTGGTGAGCACTTGTGCCAAGCTATTTGAAAATTCGTCCCTGAATACCAGAGTTACTGACCAGACACAATTTGACTTTTGACCTCCAAGTGTGACCTTGACCTTGAAGACCTGGGTTTTGCGCGCAACACATCTTCTTGTTATGGTGATCACTTGTGCCAAGTTATTTAAAATCCTTGCAGGGGTTGTGACATTACGGTCCGGACACGAAATTGCGTACCAGTTTTTGACCTTTGAACTGCAAGTGTGACCTTGACCTTTGAGGTACAGACCTGGGTTTTGCGCGCGACACATCGTCTTGTTATGGTGATCACTTGTGCCAAGTTAATTAAAAATCCATTCAGAGGTTTTGAAGGTACAGTCTGGGCACGAACTGCGGAATGACGGACGGACACACAGACAGACGGTGCGATTACTATATGCCCACGAAACCTTTTAGGGGGCTTAAGAAACACTTACCTACATCTATCTACCCATTTATGAAATCTTGGGTCGGGAAACAGCAAACAAATATATTTTTAAAGATGGCCTAAATGAAGCTACTCCCAATGAACAGCCATCATTTACCTTGGTCAAACCTTTAGGCAGTGGTGTACAAGTTTAAATTTACTTAAGTAATGTTTTCATCTAAAAATTAAACATCTCCTTTTATATATAATGATCCCTATAATGATCCGTCAACATTTTAGAAAAAATATAGGCAGGTTTGCCAAGATTTTTATGTTAAAAGCATATCCTAGGTGTCAGGTCAATATGACCTTGACCTTTTACCTTCTAACAAACAACCCCACCCACCCACTGCCAGATTAAGTGACTGAGACACATATCAGCTTTTCTTGTTTGAAGACCTACCACCACCACCACCCCCACCGCCTTCCCACACTCACTTGTTACTGGAACACTTATCAGTTTTTCTTGTTTGAGGTCTTTGTGTCAACATTACAAGCCAAAGTGCAGCTTCCAGCTTAGAAGACTTCACTACAGCAGGTCATTAGCCCAATTTACATCCACAAAATCAATTATTTATTTTATTCCAATACAACAACAGGATGTCATTGACTTCACATGCTGCAGAGAATGTTGTCATTCATAGTACAAAGAATATAAACACCATGTCACATTGTTAACAACACTCTGCATCTTGCTCAATATATAATATGAAACAATGGCTAATATCAACACTGAACCAGAAGCATCAGACCCACAATAATACCTTAATATCACTGGGTACATGTTATGTTGCATTTTTGGCATACCGTATTTCCCCTAATAAGAGCGCCTCCCCAAACTGTAGCAACCACCTTAAAAAAAAAAAAAAAAAAAAAAAAAAAATATATTTTGACATTTTGTATCCAAAAATCCCCCCCTCCACCCTCTCCCCCAATTTTGAAGAGCGCCCCTTGACAGTTTGCATAGCGCAAACTATTCGAGGGAATACAGTATCAACAAGTGATCAACTTTACATTTTATAGTATTGTATACACTGAGGACCTTACATGAGTGCCAGTATAATATTGAATTTATTAAATGAGTTGAATAAAATTGTATGATGCGAGATGTGCTGAGCATCATATTATTGTGAGATGTGCTGAGCATCATATTATTGTGAGATGTACTGAGCATCATGCAAGATGTGCTGAGATGTGCTGAGCATCATGCGAGATGTGCTGAGAATCATATTAATGTGAGATGTGTTGAGCATCATGCAAGATGTGCTGAGATGTGCTGAGCATCATATTAATTGTATACAATGTCTAATAAATTCAATACTGAACAGACACGATTGTGAGAGTATTTAACTCCAAAAATGCCACGTAATGTACATCCTATATATGGAGCTGATACATCTATATAATATCATTGTTGTTTCATATTACTTCAATCTCCTCCATACGATGCTGAACAACTAAACTGCCTGCCTGTCAATTTACATAATCTGGTATTTTTTATAAGTTACGAAAGTGGATGGCAATTACAATTACATGTTACACACGAGCATATTTATTTCATGGCTGTATTACATTCCCACACAGCAAGTTGTGTGATAATATCTAATTCTACCTGATGCCCACACACAGGTCTGAATCCAGATTTTCCACACTACTTGACAAGTCAGTGACTTCTACCAAGCTGCTTATATCCGTTTGTTTTCCAGGTGAAAAAGAAATACAGATCAATGATTTGAAACAAGATCTCGGTCTGAGGGTGAGACCTCGCCCACCACGGCAAACCGCATATGAAATATTTTATTAAATTTGTGCTTAAATGATGTCCACCAAAGACAACACTTCATATGACCAAGTATCAAACAAATAAAAGCCAAGTAATCATAAGAAGTTAAGTTACTGAGGTTAAGTGGTTTAACCAGGGTGTAGTTGTGGGAAAGTAATGCAAAATATGACCTTGACCTTGTTATTTTTTTGTCATACTGCGATGTCCACCAATGCCAACAATACATATGTCCAAGTATCAGGCAATCATAAAGTTAACTGAGGTTAAGTTACCTAACCAAGGCTGTTACTAAGGTTAAGTTTGGGGGAAATAACGCAAAATATGAACTTAACCTTGGTATTTATTGTCATCCAGCAATGTCCACCAATGTCAACTAGAGCTGTCGCCTTTTAAGGTGTCAAATATATCCCCACGACAAGTCAACCCCCATTTCCCACCCCTTTTAAGGTGCCAAATATATCCCCACTACAAGTCCACCCCCATTTCCCACCCCTTTTAAGGTGCCAAATATATCCCCACTACAAGTCCACCCCCATTTCCCACCCCACTGTTTGAGTAAAGATTGAGTGGAATGGGATTTTCATGATCAGGTAATGGTGGCCTTGACCTTAGACCTACTGGCCTCAAAACCAATAGGGGCCATCTTTTCATCACAGACGGTCCGCCTATTAAGTTTCATGAGATTTGCTTCTGGGAGAGAGGAGTTATGGCGGATAAAGATTTTAATTATCTGGTCCCGGTAACCTTGACCTTTGATCTACTGACCTCAAAATGAATAGGGGTCATCCTCCCACCACAGGCAGTTCACCTATGAAGTTTCCTGAGATTTTCTTCTGGAAGATAGGAGTTATGGAGCGGAGCCTATGAAGTAACATGAGCTTTGCTTCAGGGGAAAAGGAGTTATGGAGCGGAGAAGGTTTTTCATTATCGGATGCCAGTGACCTGGACCTTTTATCTACTCAGGGTTCTGGAAATATTTTGAAAATCCACTTGCCCAGGGCAAGTGGATCTGGGCAAGTGGATTTTCAAAAGTCACTTGCCCTGCCCATAATGTCACTTGCCCTGCCCATAATGTCACTTGCCCCACATTTAAGAACACTTAATTCCCCCAAAAATTGGCGCCGACCATTATTCGTGTTAAACGGGATGGACCGCCGCATAATTCGGACCTTTATACTTAGTTAGAAAAGGATGGGAGAATGTATTTTATGAATTAGTTAATACATTGTATTTATTCATATAAAAAAATCAAATTGTTGCATTTTCTTCTTTTGTGTCTATTACATCTTTGTGTTACTTAAATCTTAAAGGATGAGACAGTATACAACCTCATTTTATTCCGCCCTCCCACCCCACCAATCACCACACACACAACCACATAATTGTTGATGACCATCCAAAAAAAAAGCTTGGCAGCTAGTGTATGGAACTTTTAATTTCACAGTGTGTACAATTAACCAGTTGACAGAAAAAAAGAAGCTATTGTATTCATTTAAATGTGCGACAAGCAAAGAAACAAGACAAAAACGTTATTAAAAATATTCACTTGGGCCTTGGCCCCCAATTTCTGCAACCATGGTAACGTTCCTACGGCTTTGTATTTTAACTAAAGGGAATTATATGAAAGCAAGAGGCATGAATAGGGGTTCCCTAGGAATTGTTTAGATGTAGTAGCAGTAACCTTATTTATCAAAAGCGAAAGTTCAGAACTTGAGAAAAAGTTCCGTGATTGCTTCTGAAATCGCGAAAACCCATGACATGCGCATATCGCTAAGTTATGCAACTTATTTGTGTAGTATGCACTTCCATATACGTATCATTACAGATTATATCAATAAAATACACCAAACACTTCATAAAAGCGCATTGGTAAACGAGTGCTTCGAGTAAAAGAAATGTATTTTCGTTACGAAAAAATCTTCGGAAAAATTATCTAAACAAAAACATAACGTCACGTGGGCCTGTCAATCATTATTTTGACACATTAAATTTGCAAATTAAGAAAGAGTTTTCTGATTTGATTGGTGGAAGGTCCAAATGACGTTCAGAGATTTCTGAATTTATGGTTGGAAGGTCACGGACATAATTGCCGCGATTTCATTGGCCGATGGACACACGTCTGACGGTCGTGTCAAGATTGTTGTTTTCAAACGGTGTGAAATGCGCGTGTGGGTTAATTAGGTTGTTTATTGAAATAATGCCAGAAATTAAGCTGTCTGGGGCGAGATTGTTGATTTGTACCGAAAGTTGTTTGATCTTATTAACAATCGCTAGCGGCGAAAAACAGCGGCAAGTTTTATTCAGTTATCAAAATGAAATTCTGATATGGCTAGTTTGTCACTTGATTTGTTCTGGAATGGAAATGTCCGTCGGGCAAGTGGCGGGCAACCAGATTTGCGAAGGTCACTTGCCCGCACCCAAAATCCACTCGCCCGGGGTGTCGGGCAACCGTATTTCCGGAACCCTGCTACTGAATCAAAATCAGAAGTGGTCGTCCTCTCAACACAGGCAGTTCACCTATGAAGTTTCATGAGATTTGCTTCAGGGAGAGGAGTTATGGAACAGACAAGGTTTTTCATTATTGGGTCCTGGTGACCTTGACCTTTGACCTACTGAGCTCAAAATCAATAGCGGTTGTCCTCTCACCACATGCAGTTCACCCAAGAAGTTTCATGAGATTTGCCTCAGAGGAAAAGGAGTTATGGAGGGGACAAGGTGTTTCATTATCGGGTGCTGGTGACCTTGACCTTTGACCTACTGACCTCAAAATCAATAGTTGTCCTCTCACTACATGCAGTTCACCTATAAGTTTCATGAGATTTGCCTCAGGAGGAAGGAGTTATGGAGCAGACAAGGTTTTTCATTATCAGGTGCTGGTGACCTTGACCTACTGACCTCAAAATCAATAGGGGTTATCCTCTCATCACAGGCAGTCCAGGCATGAAGTGTTATTAGATTTGCTTCAGGGGGAGAGCGGACAATGTTGCGTCTACAGACAAGACATACAGACAGGGTGAAACCAGTATACACCTTTAGCGAGGGTATAACAATACATATGACCAAGTATCAGACATAAAAATAGACAATCACATAAAGTTTACTGAGGTTAAGTTACCTAAAAAAAGTTTGGGGAAATTAAGCAACATATGACCTTGACCTTGGTAAAAAAAATGTGTTTAGTGATGTCCACCAATGCCAACAATACATATGGCCAAGTATCAACAAAGAAAATGAGGCAATCACATACAATGAACTGAGGTTAAGTTATCTAACCAAGGTTTTAGGAAAGTTTTGGGAAAATAACGCAAAATATGACCTTGGTAATTTTGGCATTAGGTGATGTCCCTTGACCCAACAAAGCATCTGACAAAGTTCCAGAAAAATTCGAGCAGTGGTCGTTGAGATATAGTTGATTTAAAATGTGGCCATCGCCGCCGCCAGAAAAATGACTGCTATGTCGGAGAGACTAAAAGTAATACTGTATTTCCCCTTATAGTAGCGCACGGGCACTTGCAAAATGCCAAGGGGGTAGGGATGGGGATATTAAAATTTTATTTTGGGGTGGGTGATGATTTTTAGATACAAAGGTTGTGTGTGGGTAAGGTGAGGGGGGGGGGGGGGGGGGGGTGGGGGTCGATAGCTCTGTGGATAAGGTCTCTGCCCTACCTGAGTTTGAGCACTATGACTATGACATGCGTGATGAGAATCTTCATCTTCATCCGACCATAAAAAATTGTTGGTGTGCTGTTTTCCTACCTACCCACAAAAAAAAGTCCTTACCGAAAACTTGTTTTAGCAATTCTTAACAATTTTTTTTTTTTTTTTTTTTTACTATTTTCCTTTGATTTCTTAAGGTTTTTACTATCTTCGGCAAAAAAAAAAATCACCTACCTACCTACCCACTTATAAAATCCTGGGTTTGGAAACAGCAAACAAATGTATTTTTAAGGATGGCCTTAAGTGTAAGTTACATTTAATGTTTTGTCTGAAGTACATGATGCATAGATGTCTAGAAATTCAAGACAAGTTGACAACTACCGTAATCCGTGACATAATCATGAATTGAACGTCTTGTTTTTTAACAATTTAGGCAACTGCACAATGTTCATCTGACTGAAACCTACTATTTCCATAAATTATCTTAAAGTGTCTGCAGTATGATACACAATGCATAGATGTCTAGAAATGCACCACACCTGTTAACTACAGTGTTTATATAGGTCTCACACTGGTCAAATAATTAGGTAAAGTTGTCTCTGCTACACACCATACATATAATGGTGCTGACCAGCGCTGGACCAGAAATATGGCCGATCGAGTGCCCTGCAACTACACAATCCCTGACATAATCATGAACTGATCACCTTGTTTTGTAACAATTTAGGCAACTGCACAAGCAATGTTCATCTGACAGAAACCTACTATTAATATAAATGATCTTAAAGTGTCTGCAGTATGATACATGATGCATAGATGACTAGAAATGCACCACACCTGTTAACTACAGTTTTGATATAGGTCTCACACTGGTCAAATAATTAGGTAAAGTTGTCTCTGCTACACACCATACATACAATGGTGCTGACCAGCGCTGGACCAGAAATATGGCCGATCGAGTGCCCTGCAACTACACAATCCCTGACATAATCATGAACTGATCACCTTGTTTTGTAACAATTTAGGCAACTGCACAAGCAATGTTCATCTGACAGAAACCTACTATTAATATAAATAATCTTAAAGTGTCTGCAGTATGATACATGATGCATAGATGACTAGAAATGCACCACACCTGTTAACTACAGTTTTGATATAGGTCTCACACTGGTCAAATAATTAGGTAAAGTTGTCTCTGCTACACACCATACATATAATGGTGTTGACCAGCGCTGGACCAGAAATATGGCCGATCGAGTGCCCTGCAACTACACAATCCCTGACATAATCATGAACTGATCACCTTGTTTTGTAACAATTTAGGCAACTGCACAAGCAATGTTCATCTGACAGAAACCTACTATTAATATAAATTATCTTAAAGTGTCTGCAGTATGATACATGATGCATAGATGACTAGAAATGCACCACACCTGTTAACTACAGTGTTTATATAGGTCTCACACTGGTCAAATAATTAGGTAAAGTTGTCTCTGCTATACACCATACATATAATGTGCTGACCAGCACTGGACCAGAAATATGGCCGATCGAGGGCCCTGCAACAACACAATCCCTGACATAATCATGAACTGATAACCTTGTTTTGAAACAATTTAGGCAACTGCACAAGCAATGTTCATCTGACAGAAACCTACTATCAATATAAATTATCTTAAAGTGTCTGCAGTATGATACAGTCTAGAAATGCACCCCACCTGTTCACTAGTGTTTATATAGGTCTCACACTGGTCAAATAATTAGGTAAAGTTGTCTCCGCTACACACCATACATACAATGGTGCTGACCAGCGCTGGACCAGAAATATGGCCGATCGTGTGCCCTGCAACTACACAATCCCTGACATAATGAAGAATTAAATTGAATGTTGTTTAACGGCTCATCAACACAGTATAGGTTATTTAGAGGGATGCCCCAGAGAGAGGAAGGATACATAGGAATCCGAGAACCTGCCCTACTCTTATTATCGAATAGATTCATATGGTTCTTTAACGTGCTCAGAGGATAGAGCAATACACGGGACCGCCCGGTTTACGTCCCCATCCGACGGACGGGGCTAAGGGAAAGTGTCTTGCCCAAGAACACACCGACGGAACTCAGTTGCACCACAGAGGATTGAACCCGGGGCCTCCAGTTACAAATGCGCCGCGCTACCGACTGCGCCACGCTCACCTTGTTTTGTAACAATTTAGGCAACTGCACAAGCAATGTTCATCTGACAGAAACCTACTATTAATATAAATGATCTTAAAGTGTCTGCAGTATGATACATGATGCATAGATGACTAGAAATGCACCACACCTGTTAACTACAGTGTTTATATAGGTCTCACACTGGTCAAATAATTAGGTAAAGTTGTCTCTGCTACACACCATACATATAATGATGTTGACCAGCGCTGGATCAGAAATATGGCCGATCGAGGGTTCTGCAACAACACAATCCCTGACATAATCATGAACTGATAACCTTGTTTTGAAACAATTTAGGCAACTGCACAAGCAATGTTCATCTGACAGAAACCTACTATCAATATAAATTATCTTACTGCAGTATGATACAGTCTAGAAATGCACCCCACCTGTTCACTAGTGTTTATATAGGTCTCACACTGGTCAAATAATTAGGTAAAGTTGTCTCCGCTACACACCATACATACAATGGTGCTGACCAGCGCTGGACCAGAAATATGGCCGATCGTGTGCCCTGCAACTACACAATCCCTGACATAATGAAGAATTAAATTGAATGTTGTTTAACGGCTCATCAACACAGTATAGGTTATTTAGAGGGATGCCCCAGAGAGAGGAAGGATACATAGGAATCCGAGAACCTGCCCTACTCTTATTATGGAATAGATTCATATGGTTCTTTAACGTGCTCAGAGGATAGACCAATACACGGGACCGCCCGGTTTACGTCCCCATCTGACGCAGGGCCTTCCCCAGCCATTTATGGCGTAGCGGCGCCGCGATCCATTAACTTTTGAAACAGACATGCCGCGATCCTTAATCTGACCGCGACCCTTTAAAACCGTGCCGCGATCCCTTAAAAGTGGGTCAAAACATTCATTTCCCAGTGTTAATTAATGACATATCTGACCAAATAACGCCTTGAGGCATAAACTCCTGACAGGCATACGTCCTTAGCTCCTGATTGGAGTGTTTTCATAAGGATTAGAGGGGCAGAGGTGTTAATTACCTCCGCGATAAGGGTCTAATTCAAGAATTCAACCATGCGTACATGACCTGTAAACTTATTACGTCATCAAATGTGAAAACAATTTACTTATGTTATATTTTATAGTAGCGTTGAATTAACGTGCCTCCATCCATTTTATATCGATTTTAAATAGATAATGATGAGAAAATAATCTCACAAACGCAAATTATTCGATAAACACATAAAATTATAAGAATCTCGGGGTTGTAGATTATAAATTTAGGTTACTTCCGGTTTTGAATTTGCTTCCGTGTTTTCGTGTTTCAAACTAAAACGATTAATTATGAATAAAGACAGCAATTTTATAACATATAAATGAACTTATAACCGTTTCCTACCTTTTTTTCCCCCGAAAACGCTAATGACTTGATGCAGTAAACATGACTTAGACGTTAAGATATTGTATGTCAGCGTAAAAAGTTGATGTTAATCTGGATAGTCGTTATTTCGGATGCTTAAAAAACACGACACTGCGTTTTCAAGTGTTTTTTTTTTAAATGTTATTCACTTAAAAATAACATAATTAATCCTGCTTAACTTCAAATGAAGTGTTTACAAGATAAAAAAATTTCTAGAACAGCAAAGGAAACGATGTATAAAGTTGAGGTATCATCTTTTTCCAAAAAAAAAAAAAAAAAGTAAAAAAATGGTCATACATGTACTATCTATGGCAGACTGGTAGATATATTTAAAACATGTTTTAAATGTGTCATGTGTATGCCAAAACCTGTATTTTACTTCAAAACATTAAAAAGAATCGACATGCAGGAGGGGACCCCCTCCCGCATTAAATGCCACTATCCCTTAAAAAAATCCTGGGGAAGGCCCTGTGACGGACGGGGCTAAGGGAAATTGTCTTGCCCAAGAACACACCGACGGAACTCAGTTGCACCACAGAGGATTGAACCCGGGGCCTCCAGTTACAAATGCGCCGCGCTACCGACTGCGCCACGCTCACCTTGTTTTGTAACAATTTAGGCAACTGCACAAGCAATGTTCATCTGACAGAATCCTACTATTAATATAAATGATCTTAAAGTGTCTGCAGTATGATACATGATGCATAGATGACTAGAAATGCACCACACCTGTTAACTACAGTGTTTATATAGGTCTCACACTGGTCAAATAATTAGGTCAAGTTGTCTCTGCTACACACCATACATATAATGATGTTGACCAGCGCTGGATCAGAAATATGGCCGATCGAGGGCCCTGCAACAACACAATCCCTGACATAATCATGAACTGATAACCTTGTTTTGAAACAATTTAGGCAACTGCACAAGCAATGTTCATCTGACAGAAACCTACTATCAATATAAATTATCTTACTGCAGTATGATACAGTCTAGAAATGCACCCCACCTGTTCACTAGTGTTTATATAGGTCTCACAATGGTCAAATAATTAGGTAAAGTTGTCTCTGCTACACACCATACATACAATGGTGCTGACCAGCGCTGGACCAGAAATATGGCCGATAGAGGGCCCTGCAACTACACAATCCCTGACATAATCATGAATTGAATTGAATGTTGTTTAACGACTCATCAACACAGTAAAGGTTATTTAGAGCCGCACCAGAGAGAGGGGAAGGGTACATAGGAATCCAGGAACCTGCCCTACTCTTATTATCGAATAGATTCCTATGGTTCTTTAACGTGCTCGGAGGATAGACCGATACACGGGACCGCCCGGTTTACGTCCCCATCCGACAGACGGGGCTAAGGGAAAAAGTCTTGCCCAAAAACACACCGACGGAACTCAGTGGCACCACGGATGATTGAGCCCGGGGCCTCCAGTTACAAATCCGCCGCGCTACCGACTAAGCCACGCTCACCTTGTTTTGTAACAATTTAGGCAACTGCTCAAGCAATGTTCATCTGACAGAAACCTACTATTAATATAAATGATCTTAAAGTGTCTGCAGTATGATACATGATGCATAGATGACTAGAAATGCACCACACCTGTTAACTACAGTGTTGATATAGGTCTCACACTGGTCAAATAATTAGGTAAAGTTATCTCTGCTATACACCATACATACGAGGGGCGTTCAGTATATAATGCCACTATGGTCCTAAAATTTAATTATGGTCCATTGTTGTAGTTATTGATACGGATTATGTTAAAATGAACCTTTCCTCCATTAATTTATAAAGTTTCAGATACTTCCATCCAATAAAAAATGTTTTTTGAGGGCATTTTTCAAGACATGTAAATGATACTGAACACGCCAAAAACGGAAAAAACTATTTTGGTTAAAAATCAGATTTCGACGGCCAATATGGACTTTTCTTGCCTAAACCACAAACTTTTATATCTTACATCTGAAAATGTTAGCAGTTTTTATTTGTAATGTGTTTTTTTTGGGGTTTATTGCTCCTTAAATGTTGTCAGTGCGACAAAATATAGCTTAAATTGTATGCTAAAAAAGCGAAGAGCAACTTCAGGCTTTAATATTTTTAGAGCGGTGCAACTAAAATTGTTGATTTTATATTACCTTCGTTACCCATGTATTTAAAACCATTTTCCGTCATATCTTCAAATTGAATTTGACTATTATTTTTATTGGAATTCGATATTTTCAGAACTTTGATATTTCCAAGTATACGGCATTTCTTGCCTTGGATTTTATCGTTTTTAGTGTTTTGTATTGAAAACATCGTTTACGTAATATTTACACATACTTCTAGTCACAACAAAAGTTTGAATAAATTACTTTGCTGCAAAATGCATTTTTTTATGATTCCGACATTACGACCTATGCAAATCCATTACACTTTCCTGCCGCTTTTTAAGGCAGTGTATATGACTGGGTGTTTTCAACTGCATTGAATATTGACTTATAGTCATCGGACCAATAAGAATTTGGTATCATTGTATTTGTTATGCATTGAACCATGCAATCATTTAAACTGCACGAGTTTCACGATGATATTATAAAAGAAATAGATGGATAGACATTACATACTGAACGCCCCTCGTACATTGGTGCTGACCAGCACTGGACCAGAAATATTTCTGAACAGTATAGGTTATATGTTCTTTTAGTGTCTTTGCAAAATAAGGCTCATGAAGAAGAGTGAATGCAATGCATATTATTATCCATGGCACCCTAAAATACTATCTAAACCTGTTTAAGAATGCTCCCCATTGTGTGCAATCTGTTCAAAGTGCCTAGAAAAAAGTACATTTCTTGTGCGAGTACCTGTATTTTTGTCTTCAAAGCAAGACACAAACTTTAGTGAATAAGAAAGAAACCAGAAATGTGTCCATGGGACACAGATGCCCCCACCGCAAACCATCTGCCTAACTGTGACCTTTGAGGCACTGACATGACTCTTGCGCGCTACACATCTTCTCAATGTGATGAACATTTGTGTGAAGTTTGACGAAACTCCCTTCAGTAGTTTCTAAGTAATGGTTGAGACATGAAATTTTATTACGATTTGTTGACCTTTGACCTCCAAATGTGACCTTGACCTTTGAGGCACTGACATTATTCTTGCACGTGACACACTTTCTCATTGACAATTTGTGATGTACATTTGTGTGAAGTTTGACGCAGTTCCCTTCAGTACTTTCCAAGTAATGGACGAAACATGTTTTTCACGATTTTTTGACCTTTGACTTCCAAGTCAGTGTATCCTTGACCTTTAAGGCACTCTTGTACGAGACATACCTTCTCAATGTGATGATCATTTGTATGAAGCTTGACGCAACTCCCTTCAGTAGTGTCCAAGTAATGGCTGAGACATTAATTTCTTCATGATTTTTTTTACCTTTGACCTCTAACCTTTTTACCTTTGACCTCTAAGTGTGACCTTGACCTTTGGGATATGTTTCGCAAGACACACCTTCTCATAGTGATGAACATTTATGTGAAGATTGACGAAATCCCCATTAGTAGTTTCCGAGGAATGGCTGAGACACCATTTCGGACAGACGCACGGTTGGACGGACAGTGCGATTACTACATGTATATGCCTCCAACCCTGTGTGGGCATAAAAATAAACAGCTTGCTGATTGACTAAAATCTACATAAACTCTTAATATTAGTAGCCCAAAGATGACCTCAAATATCAAATGGTAGATTAGCCCAAAGATAGTTGTTCATTCCATAAAAACAAGACGACATGTAAACAATGTGTGTATACAGTATACAGTATATTCAGTCAAATAATTGAGGTGAAATTTTCAACTTTCAATCGAACACAACACACACAATTGCATGCAAGTCTTAAGAGTTTCACAAACGAGAACTTTTAACTACTCAATCATGAATGTTTTATAATAATCTAAGCAACCTCACAATGTTAGTCCGACAGAAACATACTGAGATATAGCCATCAGTGTTTTATCTACCCCTGCGTCATGCGTCAATGAAATAAGCAGTATTTTCCGATTTGATGCACAAATATAGTTGCCGAAACGTACACTGACAGAGCCGAAAAAGGAGCCGCAAAATAACGTAGTCAAATGATTTCAACGATATAAGTGTAATTTACGCGCACTTGTCGCACAATGAAACAACGATTTTCATTCGCTGAATTGTATGCAATGTCCAATCAAATGAGTTGTTCCGAGATGTCAGCGTTCTACGCAAAATGTCAAAAAAGCAAAAGCTGATTCAAAACAAACAAAATTACAGTTTGGACCGAGTTTGCCTCCGACCTTCACTGATGACAACAACAATAATGTCGAGTCCCAATCAGCAAAGGACAAGGTAACGGTAACCCGCAAGATAAAACGTAATTTTGTCCCGCAATGGTTGAGAATGTACAGCTGGCTAAGTTTTGAAAAAGAATGGATGAATTTGGAGGATTTATGTTTTGCCATGTGTGCACAGAGGCTAAACTGAACAAGAGGTCAATGACCTTGAAGCTCTACTGATTGATTTTGATTTCAGGAAGTAGTCGCTACAGACTTGTTTTTTGAAAATCTATTTTTAACTGTGGCGGCCATCTTGAATTTCCGGCCGACCTGAAATTTTGCTAAGATCAATAAGACATTAAGAGCAACATTCCTGTGAAGTTTCATGAAAATCCGTCAGGTAGTTTCAAAGAAGTAGTCGCTACAAGTTTTCATTATATAACTCTATGTAAACAAAGCAGCCATGTTTAAGGTCAAATCAAAACGATTTTCGACAAGGACCAACATCATGTCATACTGATCATTTTAGAAAAAGTCCCATATCAATATCTCTTATTGTTTTGAAGAAGTAGTCGCTACAAACTTATTTATTTTAAATCTATTTTTAGCTGTGGCGGCCATCTTGATTTTCCGGCCGACCTGAAATTTTTCTAGGATCAACTAGACATCAAGAGCAACATTCCTGTGAAGTTTCATGAACATCCGTCAAGTAGTTTCAGAGAAGTAGTCGCTACAAGTTTTTACTATATAACTCTATGTAACCAAAGATGGCCACTGGCAGGGCTCCATGTTTAACGTCGAATCAAAATAATTTTCCACAAGGATCTACATCATGTCATGCTGATCATTTTAGAAAAAGTCCCAATATCAATATCACTTATAGTTTTCAAGAAGTAGTGGCTACAAACTTATTTTTTAAAAATCTATTTTTAGCTGTGACGGCCATCTTGAATTTCCGGCCGACCTGAAATTTTGATAGGATCAATTAGACATCAAGAGCAACATTCCTGTAAAGTTTCATGACAATCCGCCAAGTAGTTTCAGAGGAGTAGTCGCTACAAGTTTTTACTATATAACTCTATGTAAACAAAGATGGCCGCTGGCAGCCATGTTTAACGTTGAATCAAAACGATTTTTGACTAGGATCAACATCATGTAATGCTGATCATTTTAGAAAAAGTCCCATATCAATATCACTTATAGTTTTCAAGAAGTAGTCGCTACAAACTTATTTTTTAAAAATCTATTTTTAGCTGTGACGGCCATCTTGAATTTCCGGCCGACCTGAAATTTTTCTAGGATCAAGTAGACATCAAGAGCAACATTCCTGTAAAGTTTCATGACAATCCGCCAAGTAGTTTCAGAGAAGTAGTCGCTACAAGTTTTTACTATATAACTCTATGTAAACAAAGATGGCCGCTGGCAGCCATGTTTAACGTTGAATCAAAACGATTTTTGACTAGGATCAACATCATGTCATGCTGATCATTTTAGAAAAAGTCCCATATCAATATCACTTATAGTTTTCAAGATGAAGTCGCTACAAACTTGTATTTTAAAACTCTATTTTTAGCTTTGGCGGCCATCTTGGATTTCACATCAACATGAATTTTTGCTGATCAGTAGAGCTAAAAACTCGTTTGTTTTTTTGTATGAAAATAAAATAACACTTAGTTAGTACAGTGTTTTATCTTTAATTGGCTACATAAAATACTTTGTAAGGTATTTTGTGTCACTAAAACAACAAGAGGTCAATGACCTTGAAGCTCTACTGATTGATTTTGATTTCAGGAAGTAGTGACTACAAACTTGATTTTTGAAAATCTATTTTTAGCCGTGGCGGCCATCTTGAATTTCTGGCCGACCTGAAATTTTGCTAGGATCAATTAGACATCAAGAGCAACATTTCTGTGAAGTTTCATGAAAATCCGTCAAGTACTTTCAGAGGGGTAGTCGCTACAAGTTTTCATTATATAACTCTATGTAAACAAAGATGGCCACTGGCAGCCATGTTTAACGTCGAATCAAAATAATGTTCAACTCTGATAACCATCATGTCATGCTGATCATTTTAGAAGAAGTCCCATATCAATATCACTTATAGTTTTCAAGAAGTCGTCGCTACAATCTTATTTTTTTTAAATCTATTTTTAGCCGTGGCGGCCATCTTGATTTTCCGGCCGACCTGAAATTTTGCTAGGATCAATAAGACATCAAGAGCAACATTCCTGTGAAGTTTTATGAAAATCCGTAAAGTAGTTTCAGAGGAGTAGTCGCTACAAGTTTTCATTATATAACTCTATGTAAACAAAGATGGCCACTGGCAGCCATGTTTAACGTCGAATCAAAACGATTTTCGACAAGTACCAACATCATGTCATGCTGATCATTTTAGAAAAAGTCCCATATCAATATCTCTTATAGTTTTCAAGAAGTAGTCGCTACAAACTTATTTTTTAACAAGAGGTCAATGACCTTGAAGCTCTACTGATTGATTTTGATTTCAGGAAGTAGTCGCTACAGACTTGTTTTTTGAAAATCTATTTTTAACCGTGGCGGCCATCTTGAATTTCCGGCCGACCTGAAATTTTGCTAAGATCAATAAGACATTAAGAGCAACATTCCTGTGAAGTTTCATGAAAATCCGTCAAGTAGTTTCAAAGAAGTAGTCGCTACAAGTTTTCATTATATAACTGTATGTAAACAAAGCAGCCATGTTTAAGGTCAAATCAAAACGATTTTCGACAAGGACCAACATCATGTCATACTGATCATTTTAGAAAAAGTCCCATATCAATATCTCTTATTGTTTTGAAGAAGTAGTCGCTACAAACTTTTTTATTTTAAATCTATTTTTAGCTGTGGCGGCCATCTTGAATTTCCGGCCGACCTGAAATTTTTCTAGGATCAACTAGACATCAAGAGCAACATTCCTGTGAAGTTTCATGAACATCCGTCAAGTAGTTTCAGAGGAGTAGTCGCTACAAGTTTTTACTATATAACTCTATGTAACCAAAGATGGCCACTGGCAGCCATGTTTAACGTCGAATCAAAATATTTTTCCACAAGGATCTACATCATGTCATGCTGATCATTTTAGAAAAAGTCCCATATCAATATCACTTATAGTTTTCAAGAAGTAGTCGCTACAAACTTATTTTTAAAAATCTATTTTTAGCTGTGACGGCCATCTTGAATTTCCGGCCGACCTGAAATTTTGATAGGATCAATTAAACATCAAGAGCAACATTCCTGTAAAGTTTCATGACAATCCGCCAAGTAGTTTCAGAGGAGTAGTCGCTACAAGTTTTTACAATATAACTCTATGTAAACAAAGATGGCCGCTGGCAGCCATGTTTAATGTTGAATCAAAACGATTTTTGACTAGGATCAACATCATGTAATGCTGATCATTTTAGAAAAAGTCCCATATCAATATCACTTATAGTTTTCAAGAAGTAGTCGCTACAAACTTATATTTTAAAAATCTATTTTTAGCTGTGACGGCCATCTTGAATTTCCGGCCGACCTGAAATTTTTCTAGGATCAATTAGACATCAAGAGCAACATTCCTGTGAAGTTTCATAACAATCCGCCAAGTAGTTTCAGAGAAGAAGTCGCTACAAGTTTTTACTATATAACTCTATGTAAACAAAGATGGCCACTGGCAGCCATGTTTAACGTTGAATCAAAACGATTTTTGACTAGGATCAACATCATGTCATGCTGATCATTTTAGAAAAAGTCCCATATCAATATCACTTATAGTTTTCAAGAAGAAGTCGCTACAAACTTGTATTTTAAAACTCTATTTTTAGCTTTGGCGGCCATCTTGGATTTCACATCAACATGAATTTTTGCTAGGATCAACTAGACTGTATGGGCAACATTTCTGTAAAGTTTCATGAATATCCATCCAGTAGTTTCAGCTGTGAAGTCGCTACAAATAAAAGTTTACGGACAGACAGACAGACGGACAGACGGACAGACGGACAGACGGACGACGGACGCCGCACCACGGCATAAGCTCCGCTGATCTCTGATCAGTTGAGCTAAAAATCTATTTTTAGCCGTGGCGGCCATCTTGAATTTCCGGCCGACCTGAAATTTTGCTAGGATCAATTAGACATCAAGAGCAACATTCGTGTGAAGTTTCATGAAAATCCGTCAAGTAGTTTCAGAGGAGTAGTCGCTACAAGTTTTCATTATATAACTCTATGTAAACAAAGATGGCCGCTGGCACCCATGTTTAATGTCGAATCAAAACGATTTTCGACAAGGACCAACATCATGTCTTTAGAAAAAGTCCCATATCAATATCACTTATAGTTTTCAAGAAGTAGTCGCTACAAACTTGTATTTTGAAAATCTATTTTTAGCCATGGCGGCCATCTTGAATTTCCGGCCGACCTAAAATTTTGCTAGGATCAATTAGACATCAAGAGCAACATTTCTGTGAAGTTTCATGAAAATCCGTCAAGTAGTTTCAGAGGAGTAGTCGCTACAAGTTTTCATTATATAACTCTATGTAAACAAAGATGGCCACTGGCAGCCATGTTTAATGTCGAATCAAAATAATGTTCGACTCGGATAACCATCATGTCATGCTGATCATTTTAGAAAAAGTCCCATATCAATATCACTTATAGTTTTCAAGAAGTAGTCGCTACAAACTTATTTTTTTTAAATCTATTTTTAACTGTGGCAGCCATCTTGAATTTATCGCCGACCTGAAATTTTGCTAGGATCAATTAGACATTAAGAGCAACATTCCTGTAAAGTTTCATGAAAATCCGCCAAGTAGTTTTAGAGGAGTAGTCGCTACAAGTTTTTACTATATAACTCTATGTAAACAAAGATGGCCGCTGGCAGCCACGTTTAACGTCGAATCAAAACGATTTTTGATAAGGACCAACATCATGTCATGCTGATCATTTTAGAAAAAGTCCCATATCAATATCACTTATAGTTTTCAAGAAGTAGTCGCTACAAACTTGTATTTTGAAAATCTATTTTTAGCCGTGGCGGCCATCTTGAATTTCCGGCCGACCTGAAATTTTGCTAGGATCATTTAGACATCAAGAGCAACATTCCTGTGAAGTTTCATGAAAATCCGTCAAGTAGTTTCAGAGGAGTAGTCGCTACAAGTTTTCATTATATAACTCTATGTAAACAAAGATGGCCGCTGGCAGCCATGTTTAACGTCAAATCAAAACGATTTTCGACAAGGACCAACATCAAGTCATGCTGATCATTTTAGAAAAAGTCCCATATCAATATCACTTATAGTTTTCAAGAAGTAGTCGCTACAAACTTGAATTTAAAAAATCTATTTTTAGCTTTGGTGGCCATCTTGGACTTCACATCAACATGAATTTTTGCTAGGATCAACTAGACTTCGTGGGCAACATTTCTGTAAAGTTTTATGAATATCCATCCAGTAGTTTCAGAGGAGTAGTCGCTACTAAAAGTTAACGGACGGACAGACGGACGGACGGACAGACGGACGACGGACGCCGCACCACGGCATAAGCTCTGCTGATCTCTGATCAGTAGAGCTAATAAAAAATTAACATATTTTTTTTTAAAATGTTGAGAATTGATCACTAGTTTCAATGTGACGCATATGTTTGGATTCTGACGCATTGTTTTTTGCCTGGGTGTGTCAAATGACTCGCATGTAGCCAATTATAGATAAAACAGCCTTAAGTGTAAGGTTAATACATTATTAAGTGTTTTGTCTGCAGTATGATACATGATGCGAAGGAGTCTAGAAATGCACCACACCTGTTAACTACAGTTTTGATATAGGTCTCACACTGGTCAAATAATTAGGTAAGGTTGTCTCTGCTACACACCATACATATAATGGTGCTGACCAGCGCTGGACCAGAAATATGGCCGATCGAGTGCCCTGCAACTACACAATCCCTGACATAATCATGAACTGATCATCTTGTTTTGTAACAATTTAGGCAACTGCACAAGCAATGTTCATCTGACAGAAACCTACTATTAATATAAATTATCTTAAAGTGTCTGCAGTATGATACATGATGCATAGATGACTAGAAATGCACCACACCTGTTAACTACAGTGTTTATATAGGTCTCACACTGGTCAAATATTTAGGTAAAGTTGTCTCTGCTACACACCATACATACAATGTGCTGACCAGCGCCGGACCAGATATGCTTCTGTATGTAGTATAGGTTAACTGTAAACTCCACTGTAGCACACTTATGAAGTAGCACTTTGATGACCTCTGCTTGAAGCAAAGATCACTGTCAAATGTTATATCGTTTAAGTGGAACAAGACAAAATAATAAGAAGAAAACAGTGATGTGTCTACCAGTGCCCTTGATGGCACTGAAGACAAAGTGATGTGTCTACCAGTGCCCTTGATGGTGCTGAAGACATAGTGATGTGTCTACCAGTGCCCTTGGTGGTGCTGAAGACATAGTGATGTGTCTACCAGTGCCCTTGATGGTACTGAAGACATAGTGATGTGTCTACCAGTGCCCTTGATGGTGCTGAAGACATAGTTATGTGTCTACCAGTGCCCTTGATGGTACTGAAGACATACTGATGTGTCTAGCAGTGCCCTTGATGGTACTGAAGACATACATGTAGTGATGTGTCTACCAGTGCCCTTGATGGTACTGAAGACACAGTGATGTGTCTACCAGTGCCCTTGATGGTGCTGAAGACATAGTGATGTGTCTACCAGTGCCCTTGATGGTACTGAAGACATACATGTAGTGATGTGTCTACCAGTGCCCTTGATGGTACTGAAGACATAGTGGTGTGTTTACCAGTGCCCTTGATGGTACTGAAGACATAGTGATGTGTCTACCAGTGCCCTTGATGGTACTGAAGACATAGTGATGTGTCTACCAGTGCCATTGATGGTACTGAAGACATAGTGATGTGTCTACCAGTGTCCTTGATGGTACTGAAGACATACATGTAGTGGTGTGTCTACCAGTGCCCTTGATGGTACTGAAGACATAGTGATGTGTCTACCAGTGCCCTTGATGGTGCTGAAGACATAGTGATGTGTCTACCAGTGCCCTTGATGGTACTGAAGACATACATGTAGTGGTGTCTACCAGCCCCTGATGGTACTGAAGACATACATGTAGTGATGTGTCTACCAGTGCCCTTGATGGTACTGAATTGAATGTTGTTTAACGGCTCATCAACACAGTATAGGTTATTTAGAGCCGCCCCAGAGAGAGGGGAAGGATACATAGGAATCCAGGAACCTGCCCTACTCTTATTATCGAATAGATTCTTATGGTTCTTTAACGTGCTCGGAGGATAGACCGATACACGGGACCGCCCGGTTTACGTCCCCATCCGACGGACGGGGCTAAGGAAAAGTGTCTTGCCCAAGAACACACCGACGGAACTCAGTGGCACCACGGCGGTTTGAACCCGGGGCCTCCGGTTACAAATCCGCCGCGCTACCGACTGCGCCACGCTAGCCCTCTTGATGGTACTGAAAACACAGTTGATGGTACTGAAGACATAGTGATGTGTTTACCAGTGCCCTTGATGGTACTGAAGACATAGTGATGTGTCTACTAGTGCCCTTGATGGTACTGAAGACAGGGACGTGTCTACCAGTGCCCTTGATGGTACTAAAGACATAGCGATGTGTCTACCAGTGCCCTTGATGGTACTGAAGACATAGTGACGTGTCTACCAGTGCCCTTGATGGTACTGAAGACATAGCGACGTGTCTACCAGTGCCCTTGATGGTACTGAAGACATAGCGACGTGTCTACTAGTGCCCTTGATGGTACTGAAGACATAGTGATGTGTCTACCAGTGCCCCTGATGGTACTGAAGACATATTCCAAGTTTTCCTGAAGTTGTATTGATATATGACTTGCAGTTATTGAAGTATTTGAACTTGCCATAACATTTTAACCAGAAAGACATAGTGATGTGTCTACCAGTGCCCCTGATGGTACTAAAGACATATTCCAAGTTTTCCTGAAGTTGTATTGATATATGACTTGCAGTGTTTTATCTACCCCTGTGTCATGCGTCAAATACGCAGTATTTTCCGATTTGACGCACAAATACTGTTGCCGAAACGTACACTGACGCAGCCGAAAAAGGAGCCGTAAAATAAACATAGTCATAAGCGATTTTCACGATATAAGTGTATTTTACGCGCACTTGTCGCACAATGAAACAACGATTTTCATTGGCTGAACTGTATGCAACGTCCAATCAAATGAGTTGTTCCGAGATGTTGTCAGTGTTCTACGCAAAATGTCAAAAAAGCAAATGCAGATTCAAAACAAACAAAATTACAGTTTGGACCGCGTTTGCCTCCAACCTTCACTGATGACAACAACAATAATGTCGAGTCCTAATCAGCAAAGGACGAGGTAACGGTAACCCGCAAGATAAAACGTAATATTGTCCCGCAATGGTTGAGAACGTACAGCTGGCCACGTTTTGAAAAAGAATGCGATGAATTTGGAAGATTTATGTTTTGCCATGTGTGCACAGAGGCTAAACTGAAAAACTCGTTGTTTTTTTTGTATGAAAATAAAATAAGACTAACTTCTAAGTTAGTCCAGTGTTTTATCTTCAGTTGGCTACATAAGCTACTTTGAAAGGTATTTTGTGTAATTAACATACATGTGATACTTTCAGGACCTCAATCTGGGAGTTTAGTGATTTTTTTAAGGGAGATTCATGCAAAAATCTGGGAGTTTTTTTCGCGGACTATTTTTATCGCGCGAGCAGTATTTTATACCCAAATTCCATAAACGAATACCTAAAAATACACTTTTAAACAAGTTTCTTCATTGATGTCAGGGGAGATAACAAGAATGAATAAAAACAGTTTTTAAACAATATTTTATTTAATAACCAATGATAAACATTTCGCTGTTATTTGGTTATGCTCAATAATCTGCTTTAATACTTACAGACAGTGTCCCTTTAAAGTTTGTTGTAATATTTTCGTACTTACAAAACAAAAAAATATTGCGAAAGTAAGAGTTTAATTATTTTATTTTTTTACCCCACCCACACCACCAAATATTCATAACTTTCACATGACATCATCAAAATAATTTGACCAATCAGTGATTAATAAAATAAAAGACCTCCACATTCTGGTAGGGGGTAAACTCGGTGTTTATCGTAGGTGCTCAACTGACTTTAGCCCTTTATAAAAACTAGTTTGTAGTGATAATTGTATTAAAAGCTTTATTTTTTGTGTACATCTTTGTATCTTCTTTTGGTGTTGTCTGATTTTAAAACACCAATATGGATACATTTAATTTAAATCATGGTCTAATGTTTTCATATAGAGTTTGAGGATAAAGTACGAGTAAACCCCTTTATTTCACCTACTGAATATCTCAACCTACCGGAAGTTGACCAGATGTGAAAGTTATGAATTGGTCGCGATTTTTCAAAAACGGTCGTGCAAAAGACGGCTGCACGGTTGGCTGCCTTATAACTACCCCTCTGGAAAATAACCGATAGTATGAATCAAATTGAAAACAATGTACAATAGTATGAATCTCATTGAGTACGAAGTATGAAATTTCCTAGGAGTTGTCGTTCTTGAATTCATTTTATTTTTAGAAGCAACATCTGCTAACATACCAAACAAAGGAAATAGACCGATGATTTTAGAAAAAGCGATTTTAGCAATTTTACGCGAGTTTTTCACACAATTCCGTGGGGCCGGGAGGAGGGTTAGAATTCCGTGAGGTATCACGGGTATGAATTAAAACAATAAAAAATGAACATAATTAAATGTTGAGAATTGATCACCAGTTTCAATGTGACACATATGTTTGGATTTTGACGCATTGTTTTTTGTCTGGGTGTGTCAAATGACTCGCATGTAGCCAAATGTAGATAAAACACTGGACTTGCAGTTATTGAAATATTTGAACTTGCCATAACATTTTAACCAGAAATTCTTAGTTGAAAAAGGGCCATAATGTTGCTAAAATGTAATACACATTTATGGAACATGTGTCTACCAGTGTCCTTGGTGGTACTGAATAAATATATCAGGCTTTAATGATGTGTTAATGCCAAATGAAATTCATGAAATTCTCGAAAAAAGGTTCATATTTAGAAAACATTAACTTTTAGTTACAAACTTTACAAACATTTACTTTTATTGACCTTGAAAGTGAATGTACACGTACTTTCACATATAGACCCTATAAACCATTAAACACAAACTAAACTGAAGTGAAGACAGACATAAACATGGTCTGACGACATCAGTAACTAGGGAATATATAAATGTTAGCTCTAGTGTGGCTAAACATCTCAAGGTTTTAAATGTTGACATGGTTTTGTTGATGCTAATTTTCAACAAACAATATGTTCCCTTTAAAGCTATATTATATGCCAGGACATCTTATTTTTTACTTGTAACAAAGATGATCTAACTTTATGTTGCATTTAAAACAGTCTATTAAATGATTTTAGAATTATTTTTATTTATAATTTGCCATATTGGGAAGTCGAGCAGGGCTTTTTCTAAGTGTCCCACGGGCCAAAAAGAGGACCGTTCCCAATGCAAAAGTGTCTTTTTTTCCCCCAATTGCCAGTAAAAATACCCAATCTCAAAAAAAAGAAAAGTTTTTTTGGTTTTGCTTACATGTATTTTGTACTGATACATCCATATGTTACATACTAATCAATGTAAGTGGTATGTTATTGATGTAATAGTGTTCCTAATTATAGATGTTTCAAAGATCAATAATAATAAGGCAAGTTCATTTAAAAATAGAAGTTGATCAGGTTATAATGGATAAAATCTGACGATATCATATAGATAAATCTCAATAAAACGACGCAAATGTTTATGGACAATGCAGTGGTGTAGAGCTAAGACGCAAGGCTACTACAAAACCAGCATTGCAAGATCGAACCTTATGTTTCACATAATTTTTATTTTATAACTTTTACTCCATTCAAGATTATTTTATTTATTTATATGTTTTCACTTCACTTTATTATTTTTCTCTATCATTGTATAGTTTATATTTTTTTTTTCTCTATTTTAAATAATAGCAATTATAGTGATTACTAATATTCGTCTTGTTAGCAGCATCTGTCTTCTCGTCACTGTATGTGACATATTCTAACAGGTTAGCAAACGTTGTGTGCGGGTGTGTGTAAGGTCTTGAAATTGATCTTGTACATACATACAAACACGAGGAGCCCTGTGCAAATATGAATTGTTACAAAGAAATAAATGTTTTAATATTTATACAAGTTAGTGCCAAAATATGTCTATTTCTGTTCACAATAAATGTCTAAAAACATCTGAAATCATATAAAACCTTTTTTTTTATAAATAAAATTGAAGAAATAAAATATAAACTTGTACGACTCGAACCTGTGGCCTTAACAAAAATCATGGAAGTTTGTTATCGTATCCACTGGGCCTAACCAACTATACAACAATCCATTTTTAGATTAAGGCCTTTTTTTTTAATGTCTTGGTTTACGGATCCGCCGAGTCTAATTTTCCCGTTTTGGAAAAAAAATAAAATTGTACTTTTCAATTTTTTTATTTTTTATTTTTTTTATTTTTTTATTTTTTTTAATTTCTTTTTTTTTTTTCCACTCGTGTCAAGGACATGCTCGGTTATCTAAACTATGCTATTAAACATGGATTTCGATAGGGATCTACGAGAAGTGATGTTCGATTTTTGATTCCCTCCACCTTTTTGACTTAAAACGTCAACATTTTGCTTGTAATTTTTTCTCTCAATTTCCCCTGAGTAATTTTATTTTTATTTTTATTTCGACCTCCTGACGTAATTTTTTCAGAAAAAATCCGTAAACCAAGTTATTAAAAAAAAAAGGCCTAATGCTATAACATAAATAAACATAATTACCTATATTACAATGGACTTATCGAAGTTTGTTTACAGTGGTTCTCACTTATCTCTGAATCACCTGTATATCTTTTACCTCACCCTAACTTGCAAAATGTTGACGAAAACAATTCTCAATTGGCCATTTTATCGATAACAATGATCATTAAGTAATGAATTTCTCACTTTTGATAAGGCCAATACTTAACAAAAAATAAATCTTAAATCATTGTATTACTTTACTCACTTTCCCTATCTGATTTCCCCTTGACTGAAGCAACTCATTTGGAAATAGTTTTCCTTATTTTGATATTATGCTGAGTCACTTCTTAATGTTTGTTTGACATAAACAATACCTGTACTGCAAAATGACCCAGTGACCCTGTTACATATAGGTTTAAACATATATGCGCAGTTTTTTAAAGGATAACACCATAAAAAAAGAATTAATTTTAGAAGTTTTTGTGATATAAAACTGAAATGATTAATCTGGCATAGTTAGATTGTTGACAAATGTAACATACCAATCATTACTGAATCAGGGGTCTGGAAATATTTTGAAAATCCACTTGCCCAGGGCAAGTAGATTTTCAAAATCCACTTGCCCTGCCCAAAATGTCACTTGCCCCAATTTCAGAAGTCACTTGCCCCAAAATAAAGCTACGTCGAGACCGCACGCTAAGTTAAATCCTTTTCTCTCACTGTTTTTTTTGTCATAATTTTTTACATAATTTCATTGTAAAATTAATGACTTAAATTATGAAGGATCAGAGCTATAGGTTGTGACCATTGTGCACATATCAGTGTTTTCCTCCACCGGTGGGAGAGGGGGAGTGGGGTGTCAGTGAGGATACCCCGAGGATATAACATCACTGATGAACCTGGTACCAAATTGGTAGACTCTAATGCCTATGGAATTAAGATGTACAAGATGCTTGCTCCTAGTGCAAAAGGGCAGGCAGATAACAAAAAAAAGATGCATTAGGTCGAACAAAACTTGTTTCTACTTTTACTTTTGTTATAGACTACACCAGATAAAAAGAATGATGCATTAGGTCAAACAGACCTTTTTTCCTACTTTCACTTTCGTTATATAATTCATGTAGATAAATCTTATGTGTTGGAAAATATTAGCACGGTTTATGCCTAAATTTGACTGGTACTGTAGTTGTTTTTCTTTTTCTGTTAATATCTTTTGAGATGCCAAATTGCATTTCTTCGAATAATTATCGAAACTAGCCAAGGTCGAAGCACATCTTGGATACAAGTTCAAAACAAAAACACGCCATTCCGTCATTGATCTCGGATTCATTCAAAACAAACTTGGCATTTTGAAATAGAAACAGATGCACACCTAGGCTATTCATTACGACATGCGTCGATAGCGACATGCGTCGATAGTCTCTTTGCTCATCAAACAACGCTGTCAAATTGCCATAATCATTTAACTGTCCTACTTGTTTACAAATTGGTTCGATTGAATCGCCATTGTTTCACTTTACCACGTGGTAGTGAACGGGAGTTGTTACATTGGCTGATAAAAATACATCGGTTATTTGATTGGATAATATGGATACAGTACTAGGTCAAGTGTTGCGTCATGATTTTTAATTATTGAACAGAATATATTACCTACGACACACCGACCGACACACAAAGCGACAACACCATCTCAATAACTGATTTACACACTGATGTGTATTTCACACTAATCTGGCGCGTGACTTAATTACTTCCTGCATAGAGGGGCTCGTTACTGGAGTATATTTCACACGGTATACAAATTCTAAAGACCGCACGTCTTCAATTGAAGATTGGCACCCCAAGCGTTCCTCGGCCAATCAAATTCTGATAAACTGTCAAGTGGGAGGGATTAAACAATAACGAACAACACAGGTCAGTTTTAACAGGTCAGTTTTATGACACTTATCAGTAATTGCTCGCAGCGAAAGCGACGGATGGTTAATTACTACGCAATTATCGGCAAACTTCACAGTCCAGGCACATTTTCCCTTGATTTTTATCTAATAATGGAACGTGCATCGGGCAAGTGACGGACAACCAGATTTACGAAGGTCACCTGCCCGCACCAAAAATACACTTGCCCGGGGCGTCGGGCAACCATATTTCCGGAGCCCTGTGAATATTTACTAAATAAAACCAAGATTGACGGAATTCAATAGCGGTACAAAAAAAGTAGTATCGCTTCGTGGGCATGAACTCGTAACCCACACTAAAATTACACTCGCAGGTAATAATAATCAAACTTCGCAATAGTCGACCTCGCTCCCAACTGAGCTACAAGGACCAGATGTATTACGTAAGACATACTGTTACGAAAACCTAATGCACTATTGGAAGTCACATGATCAGCGGAAAATGTAAATAATGTTGGTCCCACTGTTTCAAATAATAAATATAAATAAAAAAAAAAATTCAACATGAATTTATTACTACTGACATAAAATTATCTGGGTCTATGCTCATGTTTTCATGTATACTTTTCACTGAATAAAAACCAGACAGTTATTTTGCTATGCTCAATATCTGCTTACTTACGGACAGTGTCCCTTCAATTTGAAGGGGAAATCCCCGAAGTGACATGACTTTGTCAACAGTTTCATTTATTTATGTTTAAATATAATATTAATTACACAATAATTGCGCCTCTCCTAATTGTAGCGCCTACTCCTCTACCACCCCCTTTTTATGTAATAAGAACGCCCCATTGGCATTTTGCATAGCACCCACACGCTAGGTGGAAATACGGCAGTCGGCCGTTATTAATTAATTAATGTCAAAAATACTTGTATATACTGTAAATCCGTGTGACTTTAAGTTCGAGAATCACCAGGTCTCTGATTTATTCGTGTGATCATGAATTCGCGTGCATATTCATAATTTCTTACTAATAATAATGTGTTTCTTTGCTGTTTATAGTCGATTTTTTGTTTATCTCATTCGGTTTTCCCTGATACAGTTTGCATTTTACCGGTTATCCGTTAATTCAGATGGAGTCCTGTTTATAGAACGGATGCACATCAATTATCCCGGTCATTTTTCATTGTGTCAATGTCATGTACATAAAAAAATATGTTGTATTAGTTTAGATTGAAAGCTGTTGTTTGTTAACCATATTGTGTGTATATTACTGTGTTTGCACTTTTATTGAATTACAGGAGTGAACTTGGAAATAAATTTGCACTTGTTAACCAATTATTAAAGTATAAACTTTATTTTCCATCAATTACGAATGCACTACCCAGATATCCCTATTGTACTACAAATTACAGTATTATACTAAGTGATACAATGTGTGAACATAATTGTAAAGGTTTATGATTGTAATGAAAATTATTTGCAACGCCTTTCCTTTCAATGCGGGGATTTTTACTCACCGCGGACGCACTGATTTTGTCACTGCGATCGGCGGACAGTCCACTCAACGCGGGGACAATAACTTTTGACCACCGCGACACATTCACAATGATTCGCCGTGATCCATATTGATTCGTAACCCGGTGTGAAATCGCAGGCCATCGCCGCGCTTTACCTTCGTTATCAATGTACAATATTGCAGTCAATGCATTATTATTCAATAACTATTAAAAAATTGAAGCAGAAGACAATTTTAGTTTTGTTTTGGGAAAATTCAAATGCTCAGATAATGTTAACTGGGTCACGATAGTTATATGGCGGTTCCTATTACCGACTTCGCGGTAAATGAACATAAAATTCAATTAGTAATTCTTATACTGCAAATTAGAATTATATTTTAAATTAAAAGTTATTTGTAAATAATTTTACTATTCTGCTATTGAATATTAATACACCGATGGGTTCTTTAGTCAGAAATAATTCGAAAGAATTCTGGATCATAAACCCGTTATTAGTGCCGCCTTGTTAATAGGTACACACATCACAAAGGATTGTGGGTAGCCAATTTATGTCCGTTGGAGAGAAATGTGACTTTTGGACAACAAAAATGAAAAACGTGTTATTAAATGCATTAAAAGTTTGAAATATGTATTGCATTTGAAATTTATTGTATTTATCAATTTTATAACGTTTATTTATCAAACCCATCACAGAGAATGGCGGTGATTGCTTTCTTTCGAGACTGGATTTTGCAATTGCGGCGATTTTTACGGTCGTGGGGAATCCCACGATATTTCGGGTGACAATCCGCAGTACGATCGCGGGGATTCGTGACTTTGATTGAAAAACGGCCGTGGGCTTGCTGTGAAAAAGTCGTGATCCGCGTGGCACCAACTGTATATTTATGTAATTCAAATCTACTTCATTTCGGATGGTCGCCTTTTCGGATACTCTTTCGAGTTTATTATCCGCGTTTCTTGAATCCGCAAGATAGTGGATTCGCGATTATTAGCGAAAATAAAACCCTCGCGAATAATACCAGACTTACAGTAGTATACAATGAATTATAAAACAAAGTTCAAATGAATTTGAATAAGCAATGTTGAAGATATTATAATGTAAATGTCGACACCCGAGACTAAATGCAATATTTACACAAAAATATGACTTCAGCCACTAGTTACAAATTAAACAGGGCAAAGATGATTGCTAGCAATACATTTCCTCTACCGGTTTTGATCTAAAGGTGGTCAATTTTATCAAAAACTGTCAGTGAAAGTGTGACAGTAACCAGGACGGTAGGCACCTTGCTGTTTGTATATGTTTACCATATATGGAATATTGATAAATATCATTTAAAACGGAGAAAAACATTACAAATGAATGCAAAAAAAATGTACTAGTCATATTAAGCATTATTGCCATTAGGTATTACATATTTTTCATAGTTGTCATTTTTTCCATATAAATCTGTAAATTTTCATATTTATAAATATTCCATATATGGTCATTAGAACCGTCATGTCACAGCTCTCAAAATGGCCGCTTCCATATCCGTTTCAACAGAAACTTAAATGATCATATCTTTTTTGTTTATCATCCGATTTTGATAATTCTTTCACTTTTATTCAAATTGTTCAAAACTCTCAATAATAAAGATGGTTTGGCCATGTCTCTACATTCCCTTTAATTTCTGACTTTTTCAGAAAAAATGTAGGGTAGGAGGAGGGAAAAAAAGAAAAAGAAAAAATTTGGAATATACACCACCTCAAAAATAATAGGATGGACAAAACTTAAAATTACACATTATAAATGTATAAATATGTAGTGAAATGAGGTGAACATTTGTAGACAACAAAACACAATTTGTCTATCTGACCTTTTTTTTATATCCATGATGCAGTCACTTCGGAAGAAAAAATAATAAGAAGTAAGCCAGACATGAAATTGTTAGCAATAACTGTTAAAGTATGTGTGACCTTGATCTTGAATGTACCCGGTACTTCGTCACAGCACATCGTCTCATGGTAGTGAACACTTGTGCATAATATTACTGGTATCAATGATAAAGAAGGCTTATGCCGGGCAATTATCGGACGGACGGAGACAGACTGAAAATGAACAATCCTAATCTCTGGTTACACCGGTAGCAGTCATAGCCAGTCAGCCAACTGTGCAGGCGTCTTTTGCACGGCAGTTTTTAAAAAATCGAGGCCATCATTTGGAGGAGTGGGCGTGGTAAAAAAAATAATTTTGTTTTTGCTATTAACACTTCCAAACTATTACTTTCTCAATATGGTTATGTTTTGTATACATTTATAGAAGAAAGGTGATCTAAAATGCACATTTTTTACCTTTATCTGTGAAAATACATTACCCCATAGACACCCACTTGGCACGATTTTGTTAGCAAATTATTTTGCACACAGTGTTTGCATATTTGCTCACCCAGTTTTTGAATTTCTGCCTAATACAATGACTGGTAGGGGACAAATTTTACTATTGTCGATGGATTGTGAACATGTTACTGCAATAACTCTAAAAGTTGACATACCCGTCCCTGCCCTTGCTGATTATTTTCACCTCGAAGTAGTAGACGCCACAAGCATTTGGTATGTGGTTCCCAGCTCGCACACTGGCAGCATCCTTGTGAGTTTTTCCCACACCTGAAACAAAATGAATTGAACTGAATTGGGGTTTTAAGGCGCACCAACACATGAAAAGGTTATATGGCGCCTAACAGGCATGAACATGCCAGGCTCAACTTCCATGTACATCGAGATAAAATATGGAAAATGGGCCTAGAACCTTATCACCCTGAACTGCAGAGTTGCTGCAAATTCTATTGTAGAAACTCCATTTACGCTAGAGCCACGTTATTGTTTTTCTGCCACTGCTCTTTTGATGCGAGTGAGATAGCACCTGAAACAATGCAGGGATCGTGATGAAGACCTTTAATGAACATGAACAAAAAATGATAAAATAAACATGAAATACGAAATTGGTAAGGAATATCAATAATCTGAAACATCACTGAGTGTAAAAAACAAATCATGGAAGTTACATTTACAGCACTTACATGTACGTAGCATAAAATGAACAACCATAGAAAACGACATCATCAATATCCTAAACAAAATAAACAATGTAACACAAAATAAACAAACCAACAGTGCAAAAGATCTTATAAATATCCCCGAAACAAAGTAAACAACTTTAACTGTTTATAAAATCCTTGAAAAACAACAATGAACAGTTCAAAAGACACTGAAAGTATGCCTGATAAAAACAAACAATCCTGCGCAACACTTGCAGGCATAATCAATATCCCTGAACACTATAGTACATGCAAAATATCTATAAATACCCATAAAGACAACTAGAAACCTATATACTGAGCAAGTGAGGTTATAAATATTGATGAATGAAAATGAACAACCAAGCATTGCACAAAAGCCATTACAAATGTCCTTGAAACAAAATGAAGAAATGTTTCCATGGAATACGAATGCCCCATCTGCGTAAAAAACTGAAATTGTAGTCGTTTCATATCAATCAGATGAAAACTGTACGAAGAGTTAAGGAAAGGAAGAACAAGAAATGTCACAGTAAAGTGACAAATGCCCCCAAAGCGTCCTTGTTCCAGAAAATGTGGTCTTCAAGTTGAAGGTGTGATTTGGGCAAAGTGAAATGAGGGAAATCTCTTAACTGTGTCAAGTTATTTAAAAATCCCTGCATGGGTTGTGACGTTACGGTCCGGACACGAAATTTGCTTACCTGTTTTTGACCTATGAACTGCAAGTGTGACCTTGACCTTTGAGGGATGGACCTGGGTTTTGTGCGTGACACATCTTGTTATGGTGATCACTTGTGCCAAGTTATTTAAAAATCCCTGCAGGGGTTGTGACGTTACGGTCCGGATATAAAATTGCTTACCTTTTTTTGACCTATGAACTTCAAGTGTGACATTGCAAGTTTTATTTCAAAATTACAGTCAACATCATTATACCAGTCTCGCTTGCCAGAGATTCAGACCCCTTGGTCGATCCTTTGGTTCTTGTGCTTTATAAGCTAAAAGTACAGCTAGTGCAGCTTTGACAGCAGTCAAATTTGGCAAAAATATAATTGATTAAAAAACATTATCATAGCATTTTCCCCAAGGAGTGGTTTTCCCAGCCAGATATTGATATATATCATTATTACAAGCTTATAGTATTGTCGACATGAACACATTGTGTTGTATATATACAGATAGCCTAAAACAAGAAATGTGTACATGGGACATGGATGCCCCCACTGGAAACCATCTGCCTATCTGTAGATATCTGACATCGGGTCAATAACATGACCAAAAAATTGACATTAAATAACTTAACAATTCAAATTGGTAATTTAAAGGAGTGACAAACACTTAGGCAGATTTCAAATGGCATTCACAAATCTTAACACAGAAGAATACGGGACAAATCAGCAATATCTATACCAATACACCAATAATAAAGAGTATCCTTGCAGTGCTCAAAAAATAGGATAGCCCGATGCCCGGGGCTCCTCGAAATCCATTCCGGGCCTGTCTCATTTTGCAGACAAGGAGCCCGTCGGGCCTGTCTAAAAAAAATAATAAAAAATTAAAAAATTCTCAAGTTTCTCAAGACAAAATACTCCCATGTGTCACAAACTGTGAAAACACTTGCAATAAATTAAAATGTGTTATCACACACATTGAAACAATAAGAAGTTTGAATTTATTGCCTGGCTTCATGTCCGCAGTTTGTCACAACTTTGAGGTCGACAATTGTAGACATAAAACTCATTATTTTGCTATTAGGGTTGTGTTTTCTTTCCTCTTTGATAAGAAATACCATTTTTGGCATTAAAAACACATTAATGCATGAAAAAAATTCGTAATTGATGGTATTTCGATTGAAATATTTGTGAAATGTTCATGCCGTTAAAAAGCGGTGTCATAGTAGTTCGGATGGTACATAATTTCGGATATTTTTTTATTTTTTTACATTATCGAATAAGAAAAACTGTCCTTTACAAATACATGTTGGTTGAAAGAAATATAGAAAAAATAGATATATGTATAAATACAGATATAAAGTATATTTCTATTCATTATTTAAGGTGTAAAGGAGTTCCTGAAATCCTACTTTTAAATGAATTCTAGTCTAGGCCCTGATAGTTTAAAAAAACATGATTAAAAATTTGGCTCCAAGTTCAGCTCCAGTTTCATCAAGTCGGCTCTGATTATTATCGTTTGGCAAAAAGTGTTAGTACACTTCTTTGCATCGGTTATAAATTACTATATAAACTAATATTCTATTCTAACGTATTTTAAACGAAGTCAAGTGTTAAATAAGTCCGCTGACTAGGGAGCATAAAGTGGTAGCAAAAGGAAAAATATAGTCAGAGGAGGTTCTGAGTTTGATTATTATACTTACGTAACAAATGTGTGCTATAAAAGTGAATAAAGACACGTTTCCAATAAGAAAAAAATATTGGACATTTCCATTTTAAATCAGGGCCTGTCCATTTCAAATCAGGGCCTGTCCACTTTCAGAAGCAACAAGCCCTGGGCCTGTCTCTTAAAATAATTGTCTTTGAGCACTGCCTTGGCAAACACTTGTTAATCTATGGACACCTTGTCTGCAAACTATTGATCATGGTGTAATTAAACTTTTTTTAATAATTACATTCATTACATGCAGGGGTAAAAGTTTGAAAACTCGAAAATACTGAAAATAGGGTGGTTCTCACTAAAAGTGTTAATTTTGGAGTACATTATATAAGAGAAATATTTTCAAAAATACTGAATTCAGTATTAATACTGAAAACTTTTACCCCTGTACATGCACATTTGAAGAGTAAATAATTAGATTACCATGATATTTAATTGAAACCTAAAATCACATTACATGATGGTAACTATCACAGGCAATCAATAATAACTATAAATTAGCGAGCAGAAATGATTATATAACTATGTACCGACATCTCTTTATCAATTCAATTCAAAATGTTTTATTCCAAGATTTACATATGTAAACAGCAATGGATATATAGAAATACATCATATTTAACAATCATTATCAAACCATACAATTATTTTCATCAAAGACGATCTTGTTTTTTATATACTTATCCTAATTCAATGAAGTTTGTTTTATTTTAGCTATATCGCCACCGAAAATGTCTTGCCGAAAACCCTTTTTTTCAGACATTCAAGGGGCGATAACTCTGTCATGCATGATTGAATCCGATTGGTTTTTCGAAAGGAACCGAGCTCTCATGTATACGCATGTTGTGACCAACTTTCTCTGACATCTTCATGTTACAATTATTTCCCTCTGACACTTATAAAATTGAAACATTCCTACATAACTCCGCCGAATAGGTGGAGGGATATAGAATTGCCGTTGTCAGTCTGTCCTTCCGTCCGCCCTGTCCCATAACTTTGGTTATGCATCATCCGATTTAAATAATATTTTGCACAATTGTTCACCATCTTTGAATGCAAACCCGTTTTTTTTTCAAATCTGATATTGGTCAGTACTTTCTGAGTGGCACCGTCCATCAGCACTTTCAGTGCTTTGATTTTACAGAGTGATTGTCTTCTTGAACTATGAAATTCTATGAAAAAAAGCTTAAGACTTCTCCTAGGCTTTTGTTTTGATTGCATTGAACATTCAAGTATATCATCACTACTTCTGGTACTTGACAAATCTGCATATAGTTCTCACCTTGTTAGCAGTTTAACCATGTATTGCAATATCGATCCTGAGAAGACGCATCCAAAAATGTGCATAGGGGTGTTTATTTTGTCAATCAAAATATTATATTCAAATTTCTTACACCACTTTGCAGACAGCAGTAATTATGGTATGCTCAGTACCTTGTAAACAGGAAACATATTTCCCAACGCTAAATGATGAAAAAGCAATGAAAGCTTGCTGATTTACTGGTAACATGCTACGACCGATTACCTCGGGCATATAAATTGAGGCCCAACTTAAGTAAAGCTTTCCTTTAAATCGCATTGTTATATTGAACAGTATCTAGGGTATAGCAGTATATAATACTTTGAACTTTACTTTTATGGAGAAAAAACAACAAATTAATAAGTCAACTCTACTAATACAAAACTTTGTTGAAAATTCATTTTTATACCCCCACTTTCACAAAGTAAAGTGGGGGCTTCCGGCAAAATAGGAATCACATTTTCTATAACGTCCCATCGCATCGCGTAAAACATGTTCACTAGTCAAAATTCCTCAAACACCTTTGAATGTGCTGTTCCCAAATTTCATATAAACATAACAACGATGACCTTATGTCCTCTACATCACCCACTGTTGAATGCTTATTACAGAATTATGGCCCTTTATTTTTTCACTTAAAATTTAAGCGGGGTATTCATCACTTCAGTGAGTTCTAGGTTTTGTTTCCGCTCAATAACTTCAGCTAGGAATTAGATATTAGATTCATGGATATTAAGCTTATATGAAAAGGAAGCTTGGGATTGCTATTGGGGTCACTTGGTTCAAGGTCACTGTTACAAAAAATAGAAAAACGGTTTCAAAATATTTTCAGAATTATCCCCTCATCATCAAGTTTACGTCCAGTTTGTCAATAACTTGAAAAAGTTGTATCACAATACTGTATGTTGAAAAGAAATTAAAATCTGTTGTGATCATCTTGCATACACTATTCAAATGACATTGTGGAAAACCTGGCTTTTAACGCCAACTGGCTTTTCTCTTGTTTTACTTGCATTCCTCAAACAGTTTTGAATGGTTTGTTCGCAAAGTTCACATACAAATAACAATTAACTTATGTCCCTGTATATCACCCATTGTTGATTGCCTAATTTATTTCAGAATTATGGCCCTTTGTTTTACTTAGAATTTAAGCGGGGGTATTCATTACCTTCAGTGACAGTTCTAGTTTAGAACAGAAATAAAACCAAAACACAACTAATGAAATACCTGTTTATGTTTTAATATAATGACTTCATACAAAAAGCTGTATCGGGAGGGCCTCATCATCTGATACAAGATAGAATAACACCCATAATTCCTACGAAGTGAAGAGCAACTGTTCAATTGTTCTTAAATACAAGTACTTCCCTCAAAAAATATGTTAAAGTTCTCCGGCCATGTGTTTCATGAACTGGTTTATGTTTATTTAAAACGAAATCAGTACACACAACAATAGATATTTACAGTTCACATATTGCAATATCTGTGAAAAGCGAGAATAAGATTTTATTTGACGACTTAGAAATTGAACAGGTAAATTAATCCACAAGTAAATGTATTTATCAATTATCTGGCAATAGTTGTGCAGCTACATAGTATATACGTAGGGCTCCAAGAAAATGAAAAAGTAAACCCCTTTATTTTCACCTACTGAATATCTCAACATCTCTGATATTTATATCTAATGACCAGATGTGAAAGTTATGAATTGAGTTTACATTCAAGTGTGTTCACTAGTCAACACAAAAAATCAGGCAGGCAGTTGGAAATCTTAGTGCGACATTAACTGCCATTAGATGCACACCTGCAGACACGCACCTAGCAACACTGTGGAAATTTATCAAAATAAAAGTTCTAAAACTTTTGTTAGTATTTAGTTGTTAAGTTGTTGTTCACAAGAATCTGTTGCCTGTCATATTTTTTAAAAACTTGATTTCCTCTTTTTAACTTATTTACAGATAACCAAGCTAGCCATTAATCTAAATGCAGATAAACATTTTTAATTTTGGTACAGAAACATACACAACTTAACTTGGGGTGGTGATAGCTTTTTATTGGGATGCGAACAACTCGTACCCAAGACAACTCGTACCCAAGATAACTCGTACCGGTTTTAGACAAACTCATACCGTTTTCAAAAAAAATTAGGACAACTCATACACTTTTTTTTTGTATAGTTATAATTTATGTTCAATTGAAGAAATATTACTATGTTTCAGATTTTTGATGTTTTATGTGTTTTGTGTATTTGTTGCGACCGTCATCGTTAAAGGAAAACACTATAGGTACGGGCTGACCATCTTTTTGTCAATGTTTGGTCAACTCGTACTAATGATTTATCAGTGTTTTATGTTAACATATTCGTCAATATCTGGACAACTTAAATAGATTTACTGTTTACATGGTGGAGTTTCTTTAAAACACACAACAACAAGAGGCCCAAGACGGCCTGTGGACGCTCTACTGGCTAACATGGCTCTTATAACATCAATGAAGTGAGTGACTGCCATTTACGTTTTTTTGAAAGTTTCGGGCAAAAAACAGCTTTTTAACTAAATCAAAGGCCATAACTAAAGAATCTGGTAAAGTTTGGTAAAGATCAGATGAAAAATGAAGGCCCAACCGTATCAACGAGGCAACATATAGCATGTTTAACTAAATGAAGAACACCTCTGTTACTGGTCCGACTGGTTGAACATAGAGCTAAAAAAAAAAAAAAAAAATTGCAAAAAAAAAAAAATGCAAAAAAAAATAAAAATTGCAAAAAAAATAAAAATTGCAAAAAAAATGCAAAAAAAAGAGAAGATATTTCAAAAAAAAAAAAAATTCCAAAAACAAAATTAAAAAAAAATATTTAAAAAAAAAAAAAAAAAAAATTAAAAAAAAAAAATCTCTATACATGTCTATGTAAAACATGTGACCCGAGGGTTACCATTTGAACAAACTTGGTAAAGGACCATAAACTTACAGCAAATGCAAAATATTAAACCTCTGGCTCTTGCAGTTCCAGAGAAGAAGATTTTTTTCAGTTTTTCCCTATACAAGCATTTATGTAAAACTGTGACCCCCGGGGCGGGGCCAGATGTGACCCCAGGGTCCCCATTTGAACAAAATTGGTAAAGGACCATAAGCTTATAGCAACAGCAAAATATTAAACCTCTGGCTCTTGCAGTTTCAGAGAAGAAGATTTTTTAAGTTTTTCCCTATACATGTCTATGTAAAACATGTGACCCTTGGGGCGGGGCCAAATGTGACCCCAGGGTCACCATTTGAACAAACTTGGTAAAGGACCATAAGCTTTTAGCAAATGCAAAATATTAAACCTCTGGCTCTTGCAGTTCCAGAGAAGATTTTTTTTCTTCAGTTTTTCCCTCTACAAGCATTTATGTAAAACTGTGAATCCCCAGGGCAGGGCCAGAAGTGACCCCAGGGTCCCCATTTGAACAAAATAGGTAAAGGACCATAAGCTTATAGCAACACCAAAATATTAAACCTCTGGCTCTTGCAGTTTCAGAGAAGAAGATTTTTTAAGTTTTTCCCTATACATGTCTATGTAAAACATGTGACCCTTGGGGCGGGACCAAATGTGACCCCAGGGTCACTATTGTCACTATTTGAACAAACTTGGTAAAGGACCATAAGCTTATAATAAATGTAACATATCAAACCTCTGACTCTTGTAGTTGGCGAGAAGAAAATTTTTTAAAAAAAAAATCCTATATAAGTCTATGTAAAACTGTGACCCTCGGGGCGGGGACAAATTTGACCCCCGGGTCACCATTTGAACAAACTTAGTAGAGGACCATAAGCTGATGCTACATGTATTACATGAGAGCTCTGTGCCATGTGGTTCCAGAGAAGAAGATTTTTTCAGTTTTTCCCTATACAAGCCTATGTAAAACTGTGACCCCCGGGGTGGGGCCAAATGTGACCCCTGGGTCACCATTTGAACAAACTTGATAGAGGACCACAAGCTTATAGCAAATGCAAAATATTAAACCTCTGGCTCTTGCAGTTTCAGAGAAGAAGATTTTTTAAGTTTTTCCCTATACATGTCTATGTAAAACATGTGACCCTTGGGGCGGGGCCAAAAGTGACCCGAGGGTCACCATTTGAACAAACTTGGTAAAGGACCATAAGCTTATAGTAAATGCAAAATATCAAACCTCTGGCTCTTGTAGTTTCCGAGAAGAAGATTTTTTAAAAAAAAATCCTATATAAGTCTATGTAAAACTGTGACCCCCGGGGCGGGGACAAATTTGACCCCAGGGTCACCATTTGAACAAACTTAGTAGAGGACCATAAGCTGATGCTACATGTAATACATGAGAGCTCTGTGTCTTGTGGTTTCAGAGAAGAAGATTTTTTAAAGTTTTTTCCTATATGTCTATATGAAAAACATGCAAAACCTCAATATACAAATTTTGGACCCCCGGGGCACGGCCATTTTTGACCCCGGGGACTTTATTTGAACAAACTTGATAGTCTAGGCGTTGGCGATCATTTTAAAAGAAAAACTGTTGAAATCTGTCCAGCGGTTCTGGAGAAGAAGATTTTTTAAGGTTTCGACCATATATGGTAATGGCAGCCATCTTGGATGTAGCATTGACCTAATTTTAACAAATCTAAAAAGCATTCAACTAAGGATCATCCACGTGAAGTTTGGTCAAAATTAGCCAAGCGGTTTCTGAGAAGAAGTCGTTTGAAGAAAAGTTAACGGACGACAGACGACAGACGACAGACAGACAGACGACGGACGACGGACAACACAGCATCCCATAAGCTCTGCTGGCCCTTGGCCAGTAGAGCTAAAAATAGCCGAACATGTTAAGTAGCAATATCTTTATTAACACAAACATATGTCAACAAAACAGCAGCACATGATGCAGGGCTCGCACTGGGATGCGCAAATGGCGCCAAATGCGCATAAGAATGAAATGCGGCTCAAGTAAAAACAAATTTGCGAAACTGATTTGCGCAAAAGAATCAAAATCTTTTTTTTTCAATTACACAAGTATTTACGACCTAGATAAAGACGGGTACAGCATTAATTATTTCTATAAAGGACACTCAAAGCGAGTAAAAAGATTGATACCCAGTCTTACATCTTACCGATTACTGTAAAATTGACTATTGGATCACAGTGACCAGTGACTCAATAAACATCCTGTTATCCTGTCTCAATCCCCCAGCTGTGAAAAACCTACATCAGTGTTCCCATTCAAGCACATGTGCGTGAATCAGGCATGAAAACAAAAAAACACGCACAGAAAACTGACCTCGTACGTGCATGCACGCACAGAAAAAATACAAGTCTGATAATAAGAAAGCATGACCGTCGGTAGATTTCCAAATTCCCGTCCACTTTGTCCGAATATTTTTTGAAAAATCAAAACGGAACTAAAACGCTTTGTTTACGAAAACATTATCCAGAGTAATTGCGTCAATTACCACGATGATTGGTTATGACGTCATAAGCGCACGCGCTACCTAAATGAAAGTAGAGAAAACATCGACATCTCATTCTGATGGTTTTGACTTATTTCTTTTTCAGATTTAGTAAGTATATTTAAAATTAAAATAAAAACTTAATAATAGAATACATGAAGATCAAATAATTAATTCAAATCGTGTTTCGTCTCTCCCGTGTACTATTTATAGATGTGCAAACGTGTTGACTGGTATTGGATTTTTACTTGAACGAAATGCAATACAGTCTAGGTAAAGTATGTTGAAAGGTTTAAAAATCTTAAAAATTCATAGTGTACCCCCTAAATTTGCAGTGTACCCCCAAAATTTAACAGTAGGGGGTACATGTACCCCCAAATGAAAAAGTCAGTGGGAACACTGCTACATGTTTGCTAATTAGTGTTTGTTAGTTCGATAATTGGCATGACCATTGCCCAGTAATCACACCTCGAGTACACAGCCACGATTGCAGGATCTAATTACAAATGCAGCTAATCAGAAACGGTGTTAATTATCCACATTTGCGGTAAGCCAATCAGAGAATCCATTGCATTTTAACTATACAGAATTCTACTTTCACTTTTTAAACACCTAATTAATCGACCAAGTTTACTGTACTGATCAGTTGACCATTGTCAATATATTTGTTTTATAACTGTTTCAATTAAAAGTATACCTAACTGAATTATTGTTATATTTTTCTTTTATTTACAATATAATATATTCTTTCTTGATCAAATGCTAGTCACATGACCAACATAGAAATTCAAAATGGCGGCCGACAAAGTAAACAAGATCGTTTTTCATAGTTGTTTTGAAGTTAATAAAAACGGATTAAAACATCGCACATGTATAGTCTTATATTTTTATATAATATGACAATGTATATACACTTTGCTGGATGATTTTCTTCCTATAATTACGAGGTTTTGTAAGAATAATTTGTCCTATAACAGTTCAACCCCACAGACCAAAATTGAAATAATTTGTTGTTTTTTTGCTGTTTCACTTTTTTTGTTATTACATAATACCTCAGTCACACATAAAATCTCTGCTATCTATCTATGACTCAATCATACACTAGATGTCTGATTTACCCGATTCCTTACAGTGTACTGAACATATAATATGCATGGGAAATAAAACAATATTGTTAAAATGAAATAAGTAAAATTTCAGTATTATTTTCGAAGTGTAATCATTTATTTATCTAGAAAAAAGGTTACCTAAAGAGATCTAAAAAATCAAACATTTGAGAGGGCACTCACTCCTTTTTAATTGAAACTGGCCAGGTGAGCACGGACAAGTTTGTGCCAATATGAAAATATTTGGCTCCAATGTTTTCAATTTGGCTCTAATTTTTTTCATTTGGCGAAAGTAGTTGCGCAAAGAAAAAAATAGCCAGTGCAAGCCCTGTCAGATGTGTCATGGAACATAACAGAACAGATATTTACTTTTTATATACAGTTTCTCGTACTCAGAACTACTCAAACTAGTTTTTATTAGTGTTGGATGACAACGCGTTCTTCAATATATGTTCAACTTCAGCTCGCTCACTAATCACTGTCCGACTCCTGAAGGCGGACGGCTGGCTTGTATATGATACTGAATTCCTTCAACAACACTGCGCTGACAACTCTCCTGATCGGTATTGGTCCCACAGTCGATTCGTCAAATAACTTTCTGACCATCAAATAGAATTTATTAACTTCATTACCGCTACCATTCAAAAGTCAAAATTGGTGATACAGTTTAAGTCAATAATCGTTGAGATTTGTGAATATAGTTTTGTGAATATCAGTTGCCGTTTTAGAAACAAACTACTGATTAAGAACAGATCAGAAAGACAGCTTGGTTGGTCCTGCAATCTATGTGTAATATCCATAAATAATGGAAAAATAATCATGCTGATCATTTAAGAAAAAGTCCCATATCAATATCACTTATAGTTTTCAAGAAGTAGTCGCTACAAACCTGTATTTTAACACTCTATTTTTAGCGTTGGCGGCCATCTTGGATTTCACATCAACATGAATTTTTGCTAGGATCAACTAGACTTGACTGTTTTATGGGCAACATTTCTGTAAAGTTTGGTGAATATCCATCCAGTAGTTTCAGAGGAGTAGTCGCTACAAACAAAAGTTTATGGACAGACGGACGGACAGATGGACGCCACAACACGGCATAAGCTCTGCTGATCTCTGATCAGTTGATCTAAAAACCACACACTAGCAGGTACTTGGAAGGATATGGCGCTGTAACTATTAACATTGTGTGTTTTCTTTTCTGTTGATTTACCTGCGTTTTTTCCTCAGGGATCTACGTTTATGTAACGAGTTAGCATTTGTTTATACTACTACTTGACACATTTGTGAGTAGCTGTGTCGCATTGGTATTTCTAATACATAGTGTCTACATGTACACTGGTAACACAAATAGTTAATGAATTTAACCGACATAAACATTTTTATACTGATTAAATTGATTTTGAATTTATGTTAAATTTAATCTTGCAAATCTCATCTTACATAATACATACTTGTTCACACAAATGTTTAAATGTTAGGCAAAAAAACAAACACCTTTGTTTCCGGTGGCCCGACCGACCCTATTTTTAAGGGGCGGACCCTATAACTTTTTATGAAAAAAATAATAATAAAGACTAAATTTGTTCTGAACAATGATTTATCACAATATATTGAGGTAAACTGACATCACAGAGAAACTTTCAGTTGTATCATCAACTTGTATGGGGTTTATGAGATAAATACATGTAGAATCTCACAACATCTTGCTCCTATTTATTTGTTTGGCCGTAGTAGATTTCTAACTTTGAAAGAGTATTGTTTGTTGTATTGCAGGTTTTGCAATGTTAAAAAATGCTCAAATATGTTGAAGTTCACTAATCTTCTAAATACAGATAAAAATCACTACTGATAAAACTAGCAATGTTTGGTACGAAATTCTTTAAAATAAGAGGATGCATTAAATAACCAGAAGGGTGACACTTATATCTGACAATGTAATATATTATTTTGTGTAAATGGTAACATCCAAGAATAACACTCTCACTTCACTCAACTATTACTCCTTTTCTGGTACATGATATCCAAACTCGGTACGAGTTGTCCATCAAAAAAATAAGGTAGAGTTGACCAAAACCGGTACGAGTTGTCAACAAAAAAGTAAGGAGCTACGAGTTGTCCAAAAATCGGGTACGAGTTGTCCAAAACTGGTACGCGTTATCTCGGTTACGAGTTGTCTCACACCTGTGTTCACTGCGTTGGCATTCAGTTAACACATTTTAAGGTTTGACCAATTACAGTAATGATGGCCATCTTGATTGTCACACTGACCTAATTTTAAAATTGAAAGCCACTATCCATGTGAACGTTTATGTCTAATATTTCTAACCTGATTTAATAAACTTAAAAATAATGAATAAAAAAATTTAAAAGTTGTTTTTATTAAATTTATTTATATTTTAACAAATAAAATCTTCATTACAATAGCTTTGTTCTTAGTAGGTTATATATTTGGTGCTTTTATAACATCAATGACATAATTGAAACTAACAGCAATGACATAAATGAATCAGCTGATCAATGCCAAACAAAGGAGTAATATATTTTTTTAGATCTTTACTTTCTGTGAAAACTGTTCATGTGCATATGAATACAAGTATGTCCTCTCAAAATTAACAACAAATTAGCCATTGAAAAATTAAAAATTAATCAACTGTCCACTTTTCTGATGGGTTAAATGGGAAAATATACGACGCAGAAGGTCATTGTTGATTCAACCAGTTCGTCGTCAAAACCAAAACAAATACCTTTGTAGTGAACTCTGAGGTTGTTCTGCGACAATCCCAGATAGTTAAACTTATCCTTAGCACTCCAGGCTCGTGGCAAAGGTGTCTCTTCTTCGTTTACAGCAGGGTATAGCTTTTTAAGGCGATCCTCTGGTTCGCTCGGAGGCGAATTCGAGGAGTCACTCGATCCCGATTCGCTAGCCGTAGCCATTTTTCCTTTCTTTCAAGACGTCGCCCGGATGTAAAGTTTCGCTTCAATGCAAATTTGTTTCCAACGTGTTTATTGGTTAAAGTGTTTTCCTACAGCCAATCAAAATATATATAACATTTGATCATATATTGTACTTACTCGAACTGAATGCATTACTAATTAATCAAGAGAACTGTCGCATTGCGCTGCATAGAGACAGTGACAAAAATGAAATTTTAATTTATTTTATTCTAAGCTAAAATTGTCAGATATGCCATGTGAGCCTATTTCCCCCTCGTATATACCATATAGTCAAACATATGGCATGCTTTTTTAGCCTCTACTGAACAAAGATCAGCAGAGCTTTTACCGTGGTGCGGTGTCCGTCGTCCGTCCGTCTGTTTGTCTGTCCGTCCTTTTAATTTTTTTATTGTAGCGACTACTCCTCTGAAACTAATGGATGGATTTTCATGAAACTACAGGAATAATGCCCATGATGTCTATAGTTGATCCTAGCAAAAATCACGTTGATGTAAAATCCAAGATGGCCGCCAAAGCTAAAAATAGATTTTTAAAAAAACAAGTTTGTAGCGACTACTTCTTGAAAACTATAAGCGATATTGATATGGGACCGTTTTTAAAATGATCAGCATGACATGATGTTGATCCTTGTCAAAAAGTATTTCGATTGAACATTAACGACCATCTTTGTTTTCATAGAGTTATATAATAAAAACTTGCAGCGACTACTCCTCTGAAATTACTTGACGGTTGTATGTGATGAAACTTCACAGGAATGTTGCTCTTGATGTCTAGTTGATCCTAGCAAAATTTCAGATCGGCCGGAAATTCAAGATGGCCGCCACGGCTAAAAATAGATTTAAAAGCACAAGTTTGTAGCACCTACTTCTTGAAAACTATAAGTGATATTGATATGGAACTTTTTCTAAAATTATCAGCATGACATGATGTTGGTCCTTGTCGAAAATCATTTTCATTTGTCGTTAAATATGGCTGCCAGCGGCCATCTTTGTTTATATAGAGTTATATAGTAAAAGCTTGCAGAGCCTACTCCTCTGAAACAACTTTAAGGATGTTCATGAAACTTAACAGAAATGTTGCTCTTGATGTCTAGTTGATCCTAGCAAAAGTTCAGGTCGGCCGGAAATTCAAGATGGCCACCATGGGTAAAAATAGATTTTAAAAAATATATAAAAACTACTTAAAAACTATAAGTGATATTGATATGGGACTTTTTCTGAAATGATCAGCATGACATGATGTTGGTTCTTGTTGAAAATTATTTTGATTCATCTTTGTTTACATAACGTTATATAGTAACTACTCCTCTGAAACTACTTTACAGATTTTCATGAAACTTCAATGGAATGTTGATCTAGCTATCAAAACCTATCAGTGATCATCAGTAGAACTTCAAAGTCATTGACCTCTTGTTTAATATAGATCTACCTATTTTTTCATATAAACAAACTTTTATTTTCCATATGCCATATAAGTGAATTACTCATTAATTCACTGACCATACGAGGCAAAAATATGTTTTCCATATGCCACATAAAGTAGGTCAAAGGTCGTCCAAGTTTATTGAATGATCCTGACAAAGAAAAAAACAAAAAAAGTATACATTTTAAATGCATATGAACATGCATATGAACACATTATTTTTTCCCATTGCATAATGCACAGACCTAATATATATATTTATATATTGTATATTAAAGCTACACCGTCTGTATATCAATCGATTTTTTCTTTCTAGGCGTGTCTTGATTTGTAACTTCATGTTCATGTCTGAAAGCGGGTATTTAAAGCTACACAGTCTATATATCAATCGATTTCTTCTTAGTAGGCGTGTCCTTATTTGTAACTTCATGTTCACCAGCTCATGTCGAAATCGGGTATTTAAGCGGGCAAAATCATCCATTCCATTTCAGCCAGCTGTTACCTTCACCGCGTGCACGTCGCTGCCTGGGCAATGCCGACGTTCAGGATGTCGAAAACTTGAGAACTTGTCATTCTCAGGGATTGGGCAGACTGAACGTCAGTTGACCGAGAGTGTGGGTGTCTCCTGCGTCCCATCACAGCACACACCATCTGATGTCTCCAAATCCCTGAAGTCGGAACAGGTCCGCAGATTGAAGCTAAAACGGACCAATACTCAACCATAAACCCCGGTCATCAACGTTGAAGCAAAGCCTACATTCGACCGTAGTATTTCACAAGCTACAGAAGACTTAAGGGTGACACAGACATCGGGCGATGTGTGCGGCGCATGGGTCATACTGTGATGGGTGTGGCCTCAAACAGAGAACCCGACCATGAAGCGGATGTAGGACAACCACCTTAGCGGATATAGACCACCTCGACCAGACCACTTCACCGCCACAGCAAAAACTACTAAGAGCAGCAGCGACACTTCATCAACATACCTACAAGAGAACTGACTACACCACACAGCTGCATTAAGATCAATCTACACACTCAACTAGATCATCGTCCAGACTCTATTGTACCCATACGGCGAGGAAATACTCTGGAAGGATTAACCTGAAAGGGCTCACGACGTTTTGTTGGTGGAGGGACGTAAAACCTTCGAACTACACACACACACACACACACACACACACACACACACACACTCCATTTCAGACCACCGAACAGGCAGGACGTCTTGCGGCTGTCAGGGTGACCCCGCAAGGCGTGCCGCTGTCTGAAATCGTTCGCAATACCAAACAGCTGTTCAGTATGGTAAACCAAGTGGAGGTTATGCTGTACATATGTTTTTATCATGTTTTTACCATGGCCCTAAAGAGGGGCGTTTAGATTTCTCCTGAAATACCTGGACAATCGACCAGCGGAATACCCATTGCCCGCGGTCACTGCGAGTCCCAGCATATGACAAAAGGCAGACTACGATGGACCCCAATGGCTCACCCTGGACTGCCGACGTTGGATCAACCCTAGAAGACCTACACTTGTCGTATGATGTAGGGTAACCAGAGGGTTCCAAAATTACCATCGATACAACGGTGTGGATAACTGAGGAGCCATCACCAACAGAAACACGGACAACACGTGCAGCCGGATTGACCTACTTGGGACACCGTTTTTAATCTCCTGTTTTCTGATTGGCTAAGACTTCGAGCCGGAACTCTTTCGCAGCCATAATCTTCTTGTGAAAAGCTCGCCAAAAGGACTTGTTCCATAGGGCGAGGGTAAATAAAAACTTTAATTGATTACAAGAAATCATTTACTGTATAGACATCGACCAGTTCACAGCGCGTGAGCTTATCGCATTGAATGCACACTAGAACAATTGAATTTATCAGTTAACCCTAACATCGAAATGGATGAGGCCGCCACTATTGAAGGTTATTTCTTTTTCTTTTATTATATACCTATCAGTGATTTATAAGGATTTCTCAGTGACATATTTTAGTATCAGACATAATTAAGTGACCAGTGACGATGTCATTTTTCTATATCGTCATTTCTGTAACATTTTGGTATTTAATGGTACTGAAGATTGCTATTGCTTTCACACAGTAAATTTTAACGGCTCATTTTAAAATCTGCGTGGGTGGGGTGCGAGGTAGGGTGGGTGGGGGCGGAGTATTTTCAATTAAATATCCTTAAAAAATCACTGAAAGTAATATAATAAAGAGAATAATCAACAGTCTCGGTGTGATACAAAAAATATGACACTCGAACACGTTGTAATTCGGTTAAAAAAATTGTATTTTTCATATCACACTGAGACTGTTGCTTATTCTCTATTTACAATGTATGTTATACATGAGTGATCATTTATTAAAGAATTGTTTCGCCTTTTTTGGGCGTTAAACGTCGATAATAAATGGCGTTATCCATGAATCGCGTTAGAGATTTATGGTAAATTTGCCATTCACTACCGTCGTTTAAAGCCGCATAAACACCGGTGGAAAAAAACGGCGACAAATCCAACCCCACAAACTACCGACCTATCTCCCTCACATGCTTTCTCTGTAAAACCCAAGAACATATTGTCGCCTTCTCAATCGTTAAACACTTCAATAGGTTAGGAATCTTTTATGAATTACAACATGGTTTCCGTGAAAAACTGTCATGTAAAATGGAAAGAATTAGCAGATAAAAAGCAAAAAGCGAGTGAGCTTGTTAAAGAATACGAAATAAAGTTACTCAAAAAAGACTAGAAAAAGGAGCTAGTCGTGATTTGTACAAAGAAATATTTAAACCTGTAACCAGCGAAATAAAAAGTCAGTCAGAACAGCTAACTGAGCAGTTAGCTTCTCTTCCAAAAATAAGTCAGCAATTAGCCGCTCTTCCAGCAGCAATAGGCGAGGAAGTACAAGAAAAACAAATGTATCAGGGATTACCCCAGTTATTTGCCGAAGAACCAACTACTGCTGATCTAGATGTTGGAATCGATAAAGATGTGTTAGATTTATATGACTTGCCCTTACCATCAAGTGTAGTTAAAGATAATGATCAAGAACTTTCAGACCTGCTCGAACGACTTAGTAATATTATCCAACAAAATGGTCGCGACAGGGCTGAAGTCACTAAACATTTAAAAAAAGAACAGGATGCAACCGAGAAAGATCAATACAAACGAGTTCAAAGCACTTTGGCAAACGAGTCAAAAGCTTTAAAATATTATAGAAAAAGAATTGAAGCAATACTTATGCATAGCGAAGTATTTTCAGGCACGGGATTACAACAAAATAAAAATTCCTACAAAGTCGACAAAAATGGTCGCTATGGAATGTTGCAAATTAATTTACCTAAGCTTATTGGTCATCACAAACTTATTGCCAAACAAGGAGAAGCAGTTGTGTTAGACTTAAAAGTAGATGATGATTTTATAGACTTGATAACAAAGCGTTACAACAATGGAAAAACTTATTCAAAGCTGTCTCAGAATGCTTTTAAGAAACTAACAGAATTGTCTGGTTTACCAATTCATAAAGGTTCTTCAAAGTTCAAAAAGATTTTAGGAGGTTGTGCTGATGTTGAATATTACAATAGTCCTGATGATTTGGTTAATGCTCTGGAGTTAGTATGTGGGAGTATCGAATCAGGAAATAATAGTCCACAGATAATAAATAAAGGTATTAGCATAATCGATGAATTATTAAAAATAGGTAAAATATCACCCAAAGAACATGAGCAACTATTTTCTAAATATTTTAATTAAATTATTGTCTAACTGTAATTATACATGAAAACCAAAGAAGAATTAATTGATCACTTGACGCGACTTGTGGCTGCATACAGACGCAGTTATAAATTGTGCGGTATTTTAAACACACCATTACAGATTGCCAGTGGGATAATTGGTTGTACTGCCGTATTGGCATTGGTTCCAGCAATTCCTGTTTTTATAGCCGCAGTTGGCGCAGTTCCTCCAGTAGTTGCTGTCTTAGTGAGTAAAACAAGAATAGCAGAAAAAAAGACTTTGTTAAAAACACATCATAGGAGTTTTAAACAACTTCTATCATATGTCCAAACAACAACAGGACTAGAAAATGATGAAGAGGTAATTAGAATTGTCTTCAATAAAATATTAGAGATTCAAAAGAATGATAACTTTACAGAACCTCTGGAAAAGTATATGAAAAGGTTCAAGTTAAACGGTCATGGCATTAAGCCGTAATTCTTTTCTGACTTGTTTCCATATCCTATCGTACTTGTCTCTGGTTGATTTTGTTTTAATCAGTTTTGTTTCTTTTTCTATTTTTAATATTTTAAATATTTTCTGAAAAATGTATTCAAATTTGATTGATCTTTTTCGGCCTTCTATTTTATCTAAAATCTTTACAATTTTGTAAAACAAATCTTCAAATCTTTGCCTATTTTTAGAAGACAAATCAAATGCTACCAAGTATTTATCTAAATGGTACTTCCTGTGGTAAATAGTTTTCTTTTGGCTGTAGTTGTAACCTGTGATAAGATTATAACCGTTGTGGGTACCACAATTAAGGCAAACACGCTCGTTATCGAAAACTTCACAAGTATCGTTACACTTTATACAAGCGTAAGCACTTGTAACACAGTTTGGTCCTGGTACAATACTTGCAAAGCTTCTTTTTATTAGTTGTGTAAAATAAGATACAATCTATGCACACCCCAGGAGGATCAATAATATCTAAAACTCTTTCACAATATTTGCAATTCATTATATTATAATATAGAATTATATATTTAAATACAGGCTTAAACAAATATTATCTTATGTAATTATATAAATGGAACAAGTAGAAATTGAAATCAAAAACTTTAAGGAAGATCAAATGATAAATGCTCAAAGGGTTGATTTTGAAGATGCGAGTAAATTAGATGCAGAGCTTTTAATTTTTTCAAACTTTCAAGATTTAACAGAAAGAATCATAACAATGGTAAAACAACTAAAACTGTCATGGAAAATAGAAAAAAGAGATATAAACAAACTACGTTCTTTGTGCAAAAAACAAATTTCAGAGGCAACCAGTCACCATCCAACTTTATACAAAGATTCTTTTATTGCTTACTACAGCATTTTGTTAGACAAAGGAATTAAAATTATTATGTACGGATGATTTGCCGGCTAGCTGGTGAGGTACGGATAAATAAAAAATATATAATCTAACCGGGGAATAAATATTTTACTTTAAATTAATTAATTAATAGGGGCTTAAAGAAATAATCTCATATAATATTATATAATGAGTATCCGAGAAATTAAAACATCCCCAAAACAGTATAGCAAGGTTTTTAAAGTAAATGTTGTCAGTAATGACCCGCTCACCCAACTGCAGAAAACACAACCAAGCGTTATAAAAATTTCTTAAAACAGAACTAAGAAAAACGGGCGGCTTTAAATTAAGTGTTGATGTGAAACATACTTTTAAAAAAACAACGATGGGGGACAAAGAAACAGGTCCTGCAATCACATACAAAACAGCTTACTTTAATTCTAAAGCGGCAACAATATTAACCGAAAATAATATTATCGAGGCGCTGGACAAAGCACGTGAGGAAATTATAAATAGAGTTGGAAATTGGATTCAGATGGGAAGTGGTTGGGTAATTGAGACACTAGACGCACACTATATAAATCGAATAAAGTATCAGCCTCTGCGAGGTAGCTCTTATTTGGATTTACCAAAAGAACTTTCACATGCTAGAAAAGGTTTAATAAATATAAAAAATAAAGATAACGAATGCTTCAGATGGTGCCATTTGGCTTGCACATTTCCTGTTAAAAAAAATCCTCAAAGAATAACAAAGTACAAAAAGCATATTGGTGATCTTGATTACAAAGGAATTACATTTCCTGTTACTATTAAACAAGTTCCAAAAATAGAAAAACAAAACGATATTTGTTTTAACATATTTGGATATGAAGACAGTCAAGTATATCCTTTGCACGTATCGAAATATAAAGCAAAATAATCGATTGATCTTCTTTTAATTACGGATAATGATAAAAATCATTACGTTTGGATAAAAGATTTTAACAGACTAATGTTTAATCAAACGTTACATGAGGGAAAAAAATGGTTTTGTAAAACATGCTTGCAGTGCTTTACATTTGAAAGAACGTTAAAAAAACATAGACCTGATTGCCTTTCACTTAACGGAAAACAAGCGATAAAAATGCCAGACAAAGCTGAGAAAGTTAAGTTTAAAAACTATGACAGACAGCTAATGGTTCCGTTTGTTATATATGCTGATTTTGAAGCAATAACTGAAAGTATTTCTTCGGCATCAAATAATCCTAAAAAATCACATACAGAAGCATATCAAAAGCATACTGATTGCAGTTATGGGTATAAGGTTGTTTGTTGTTATGATGATCAATATTCAAAACCAGTTGTGACATACAGAGGACCAAATGCTGTTTACAAGTTTTTAGAAAAAATGATAGAAGAAGAAAAGTGGTGCAAGAAAACTATGAATGCAAACTTTAAAAAAGATCTAGTAATGTCACAGAAAGAAGAAGCTAGATTCAAAAAATCTAAATCATGTCATATTTGTGGAAATGGTTTTTCAATAACTCTTAAAAAAGATGACCCAAGTCGTACAGTAGCATATGAAAACTCTCTTAGAAAAGTCAGGGACCATTGTCATATAACTGGAAAGTACAGGGGAAGCGCTCATGACATATGTAATATTAATTTCAGGTTGACTAGAAAAATACCTGTTGTGTTTCACAACTTGAGAGGATATGATTCTCACTTCATAATGCAACACATCGGAAAGTTTAAACAAAACATAAATGTTATACCGAATAACATGGAAAAGTATATGGCTTTCATGTTAGGAAAAAGTTTAGTGTTTATTGACAGTTTCCAATTCATGTCCCAATCATTAGATAATCTAGTAAAAAACGTTCCGTCGTTTCAATACATATCTCAAGAATATAGTGATAAAAAGTTAGACTTGCTAAAAAGAAAAGGCGTTTATCCTTATGATTATATGAACAGTTTTGAACGCTTTAAGGATATCAAGTTACCTAGCAAAGATAGCTTTTATTCCCAATTAAATGATGAACATATTTCTGATGTTGATTACGATCATGCTAAAAACATTTGGAAAACATTTAAGATTAAAAATATGGGAGAGTATCATGATTTGTATCTTAAGACTGATGTTCTTTTACTTGCAGATGTTTTTGAAAACTTTAGAAAAATGTGTATCGAGTATTACAAATTAGATCCTTGCCATTACTTTAGTAGTCCTGGTTTAGCTTGGGATGCATGTCTCAAAATGACTGGTATCCAACTCGACCTAATAACTGACATTGATCAATATTTGTTTGTAGAAAAAGGATTAAGAGGCGGTACGAGTTACATTGCAAATAGATATTCAAAAGCTAATAACAAATATATGAAAGACTATGACAAGAAAAAAGAAAGCAAGTACATAATATATTTAGATGCTAATAACTTGTATGGATGGGCTATGTGTCAACCGTTACCTACTGGTAACTTCAAGTGGGTTGATAAGTTTGAAAAAGGAAAAACAAATTACATTGTTGAGTGTGATATTGAGTATCCTGAAAAACTTTATGAGTTACATAATGATTATCCTCTTGCTCCAGAAAGTTTAAATATCAAAGATGAGTGGTTGTCAGACTATTGTAAAAATTTAAAACAAAAGTTTAATTTAGGACATTGTAATGTTAATAAACTTGTTACAACGTTGAAAAATAAAGAAAAGTATGTCGTGCATTTTAGAAACTTAGAATTGTATAAAAAGCTTGGATTAGTTGTAACAAAAATACACCGAATACTACAGTTTGATGAATCAGAGTGGTTAAAGACATACATAGATTTTAATACTGCCAAGAGGACAGCTGGTAAAAATGCTTTTGAAAAGGATTTCTTCAAACTGATGAACAACTCAGTTTTTGGTAAAACTATGGAAAATTTGAGAAAAAGAATTAATGTTAAATTGACTCACGACGAGGAGGTCCTTTTAAAATATGCAGCAAGACCTTCATTTATTTCTTGTAAAATGTTTAATGAAAATTTATTTGCCATAAACAGAATAAAAGAACGATTAGTTTTAAATCGTCCTATTTATGTTGGTATGTGTATTTTAGACTTGTCAAAATATTTGATGTATGATTTCCATTACAACTATATCAAAAACAATTATGATAAAAAAGTTATTATTTACTGATACCGATTCCTTGTGTTATGAAATAAAAACAAAAGATGTGTATGCAGACTTTTACAAGGATAAGGAACTGTTTGATAATTGTGATTATGATCCAAAAAGTAAGTATCACTTTAATGATAACAAGAAAGTTATTGGTAAGATGAAAGATGAAACTTGTGGAATACCTATTGTTGAATTTGTTGGGTTGCGAAGTAAGCTATATTCGTATATGTTAGATAATGAGGTAAGCGCAAAGAAATGTAAGGGCGTTAAAAAGTGTGTTGTTAAAAAACATATAACTCATGAAGATTATAAAACTATTTTGTTTACAGCAACAGAAGCTCGTCACGAGATGAAAGTCATTAGATCGCAAAAGCATAACATAAGCAGCTATGCAATAAATAAAAAAAGTTTATCAGCTTATGATGATAAACGGTACATACTAGATAATGGACAAGATACGTTAGCATACAAGTAAAATGATATGCAGAGTGATGATGAAGACTACTGCCCGGTTCCATCTGACTTTGCTTAATGAGTTGCAAATGTTATTGAAAAACTTCGCCGAAAGTAGATTCGACAAAAGCAGACATAAAATAAAATTATTACGCTCTTCTAACGAGTTGCAAATGTTATGTTATTAAAATGGCAAGTAGTATAGAGAATGGCGGTATGGGTAAAGTTTTTTGAGTGGGATGTGTGAGAAAACTAGTGAAATGTGGCGGGGAGGACTCGGACGTGGGTAACATTTAGATCTTAGTGGTATAAATGATAGTTTTGCCTGAGTCCCCCCTAGCATATTTCACTATATTTTCTCATTTCCTGCGAGGAAAACTGTGCCCATACCGCCATTCTCTATACTACTTTTGTCGTATTTCAAAATGCTATGTCTCTCTAGAACCTGTGTTTTGTCTCGGCGTTCTTCAAATATATACTGAAAGGAAAAAGAAACGCATCATAAAATTGCCTATGCTACACTATTATATACACCTAATTCCACGTAATATTCCAGATATATCTCAACGTGTTTTATACAGAAAGGAGCTACAACTAATTACAGAAAGGACAACTCTGTCATGTAGTGGACCTTTTAATCAAAGTATACTTTGTTACAAGAAATTCGCAAATGTTGAAGTTCCGCTTGAAAAAGTCAAGCCATTTCAGTATCATAATTGTGTTTAAAGTGAAGAGATTGCAACGTTTAAAGCCTAAGTTTGCTCACCTGCTTTAGCCAAATGCGCATTTTGTCGATAATGAAACTTTAAAGGGGTAACCATTGGTGTTTTCGGTGCTGTTTAAACCTTCTTTCCGAAAGGACGGTCCTAATGTCGCCCTGTACCATTCGATTAGTAGCAGCATATTAAACATACAATATATAGCGGAAAAATACCCATTATGCGTTTCTTTTTTCTTTCGGTATATAATTGACTTGTCTTGACTTTTATTCAGACCTCTCACTTAATGTTTTTATTTTTGTATATTATGAATCGACACGAGGAAATCGTATATACTAATTGTCTTGATTGTTTTCTGACTAAATTGGCTATACATGCATATTAATATGCAGAAAAACAGTAACCATACAGTCCGCATACATAATGCGCATATGTTTGAACGGTGACAAACACCTACCCTCACATCTACACAGTTATGCAAATAGGCTTGCTTCCCCATGCTCCCCCCCCCCCCCCCCCCCCCCCCCCCCCCCCACACACACACACACACACCTGACACAGGCTTTATATTAGTTAGATTTTATTACCAACGACATCAACCGTTTTCAAAAATAGCGCCCCACATCCCTAAGCTGTAAAAAACGTGTTTACGTGTGTGTTTTGATTGTTAATTGTTTTTTTAAGAGTTGCGTCCCCATTTCCAGGTGCGTTTCGCTTGCTACGTTCGGGGATAGATCTACACAAATGCATTTCTCTCCATGATTCGAATTATGTACCGTCTGTTCTGCTTTGTTGTGTTTGGGTAAGTGCGATGAAAATTACGACATCAATATTATTTTTTAAAACTCATTTTGATATAATTAGAGATATAGCTAGTATTCCTGAAAATAATATTATTTATGTCGATGGAAACTTGTTTTTAATCTAACACAGAATGGCGAATATTGTTCACGACAGTTTCAAAGTAGTCGCTTAGTTTACATCGCCATGACAACTTTTAACCTTTAATATTTGTCAAAATTCTCGGATGTTGTGATCATGAGTGACGGACGACTTGCAGTTGCAAGACTGCCTCCTTTGGCAGGGTACATTCTATCATTGTATTCAATATTAATTTTGCAATCGAACTAAAAGTTGAACAAAGTAGAAGAAACAGTAAACAGGACATTAGTTGATACTTGTTCGGATACAACAGCATATTCGGATCTTTTGACTTTTGACATATTATAGATATCAAAACAAGTATTAGCACAAGTGTTTTCAACTGTAAAATAGATATACTGAAATTGTGTTTGCCACAGACACTGGTGCCGTGAACTCATAATCAGCCCCAGACACCATCAGACCATTCTTCTTCTTCCAACCCATAACAAGCCCCATATAAGTACATGTGATACATAAGGCCAGGGAGTATGTTATAGGGAGAAGAAACGGGTTCATAAACGCTCTAGTTTATCGATTTATGTTGTCGCGCTAGAACGCCGCCATTTACTATTTTATCGATACAGGTAAATCGATCGTAAGCGCGTTACATTTGAAAAGTTAAAATTTCAGCCAACATCTCAAATTAGGCAGTTTTTACAGCCCCTTTTTACGGCTTTCTGTTATAATCAACATCACGAAATTACATTATTGACAAAGATAAATATGTCTACTATTCACTTTTTGTTATTATTAATGCCTAATATAACCCATACTTCGTATCTCGTTTGCAATAGCTTCACACCAATTTTAATTCTATAAAATTAAAAATTTAGCTGATATCTCAAAAGGCACATTTTCATCACCTCTTTTTAGGCTTTGTCTTATAATCACCACCATGAAATTACCTTCTTTACAAAGATAAATATGTTTACTATTCACTTTTTGTTATTATTAATGCCTAAATAACCCGTAGTCTCGTATCTCGTTTGCAATAGCTACACTGTCACCATTTTTTATTTGGCGCAGAGTGGCGCCATCTTTGTTACACGGAACCGTCTGGTAAAATGTGCTTTTAAACATGCAAACAAATACACGCTCTGTATCAGAGGACACAATGTAAATAAATAATACTTATGTTTACATGTAGCACCTTTATTGAGTTTGTAAGTGTAATAAATTATAAGAATTTGCTGTTTTTCACACACTCGCGAAACAACCGGAAATAGTCATTTTCACGGAGTAGTGAAACACATGCGCGACAACATAAATCGGCAAAACGAGCCCGTTTCTCCTCCCTATGACGTACTCCCTGATAAGGCATACATCACACATTTCTGATAGTCTATCTCTTTAAATTCAGATGAGCAGATCTCTAAATATCAACCAATTATTTGATAAGCAATACCGAACAAAGAAAGGATTTATGTTTCCAACCATATATCCTTGTCTCTCATCAATTCTTGGCTTCTCATGAATTCAGCAATGTTATGTAATTGACCTCACACATTTTTCTTATGTCATATGTCAACATCACCAGAAGCAAAACAAAAAAGTCTCCTTCAACAATTTTTTTTTTTAAATAAAAACCCATTAAATTTATGATCGTCTGAAGAGACATACAAAAATGTCATTTTGATAAAAAGTGTTTCTTAACAATTTTTGGGTCATGTTTTTCAAAATAAAAATAAAATAGTTTTAGAATTAAAAAAAAAGAAGCAGAAGATGATAAATGAGGAAATTTACTGTTGAACAACACAGTTTTTACCATGAAATAATATTACCAAACAAATACAGTTTCACATGGTGTGTAGGCAATAAAACCAAATTTTCGCTTAAGACTAACTAATAGATGAGAGATGGGGATATGGAGTAAGCCATTTAAAAACCACTGAGTATCAGTCGAGAAATCTGTCCTGAAATCTCAATTTCGCAAACAGATCCAGTATTTAAGGCCATGATAGGAACACAGTTTAGCACAACTTTACGGCCACTAATCTTTGTATAAATCCTTACAGTACAGACCCAAACAATTACGATTAATTCTTCCTGTTTATAATAACACAATACACAACTTATTAGCTCACAAATAATGACAGTATATGAGTAATTGTGATTTCATGAAATATGTGTATTGTGACAAATTCAAAAACAACCTACATAAAAGTAATGTCAGATTTGTCGATTTTAGAGTTGGCAGGGAGATCATATCTAACCAATGGGTGTGAACATTTTGAGGGTTCAACGCAACACTGTTATAACTGCATATAAAGAAAGAAGAAGATACAACAGTGTTGCACTGAAGCATTATTTTGAGGATTGAGGGCAGGTTTCTTAAATGATATTCAGTCAGTGTAAATATGCTTCTTCTGTACTAATTACAAGATACGCTCAAATTTGAACTTGGATTTTGTTTTTTATAATTACTTTCTTATGTTTTTTGCAGAGCTCGAACCATTGCTAATATCTCACCAAGAAATGCCCGAAAAATTCAGGAGACAGGTGCTACCTACACACTTAATGGAAATGTACATGTACTACCACCTCCAAGAGCTCTCCGCGTAAGTTATCGTCAGTTATGTGACAGCCAAGCCAGACATTTTTTGGGTTAAATGTCCCAAAATTATTTAGCGTTTGACTTTTTAAAGAATAAGAGCATTACTAAGAGCAATTTAATAGGATTACAATTGAGTTATAATATTTAAAATATTGCCATTGAGTGACAAGCTTGATAGAAGTAAAAAACGTTTATTAAAAAATAAATAAATAGACGTTTATGCAACTTAATATTTGCTTACAGGTAGCTTTGCCACTGATCAGTTTTCATTAAAAGAATACTACAATGTCATCCCATTGTTATATTTGTTTAGCCATATGTTGATACAAAATCCGGCGAGCTTGACCCTTGGCCAGCCCATGCCAGTGGTCACTCAATCCCGACCGCTTCTCTCGTGTTGACCAAAGACAAGCACCTCGTGATGGTCAGTGATGAACAGATTGGCAAACCAAGTCTGATTCCCAAACCACGGTTTCTGGAGCAGCTAGAGAACTATCTCAAGAAAGAGTTACGGGCCTTGGGCGTCACAGTCGTGGAGCCAAATGAATTAAGATTACAGGTAAAGTTAGACTGTCAGGTATTTTTGTTTAAAAATCAAGTGAACTTACACTCAAATGAGACTATACCATTTCAATAAAATAAAAAACACCTACCATGCGCTATCTATTCAGAATTGAATGAATTTGCTAAAACCAATTTACAATATTACTGTACCGTATTTTCCCTAATATTTTTTAGAAATAAAAAATCCGAAATATCTTAAAAATTCAATAAATATTCGATATTTTGTAAAATAAAAGAAATATTTAGATTTTAGATTTACTGTGCTTGACATCTGAGGCTCATTTTGGGGTAAACAATCTGGCAAGAACTGCTTTTAAGTATATTAAACCCATTATAAAATAAAATAAAACAACCTAATAGGAGCGCACCCTTAGGATTTTGCATAGTGCCCGGGCATTGCTAGTAGGGAAATAGAGGATCTTACATGATTGATTTTAATAAACGAGTTCGATAAAATGATAGGATACGAGGATCCTATCTTTTTATCCAACGAGTTTATTTAAAGTCACGAATGTAAGATTCTGTTTATCACATAACACTCCTACGACATGATAGTTTCGCTTTAATGTTGTAAATTTTCCTTATATACGGCGGCAATTTTTAAGACAAATCATGACATCGTGTTGTTGTTTACGTGACGTCACTACGTTACGAGGCTGTAAATGCGTTCGCGCTACAAATAATGCGACACCTTTTCACCAAATTTAACGTTACTAACATTCATTTTATGAAGAAAGATTTCAAATAATGATAAATAATTAAGGCGTCTGAACGTACCGTATGATATACCATGCAAACATTTGGGATTAAATGTTTTACTGTATACAAACACAGTGATTCGGTGCTCATTTGTATCTGTAATACACTAGTGTATTACGAGAAATAAGTCAAGGCTTTATTGCACTCCCAGAAGCCATGTTATGTGATAAACTACGGTAATTACAAAGTAACCTGTATATAAATGCACACCAGCTGCCATGTTTTTCCTTCCCCGGATTACCTCTTTACAATACACATACAGGTTAGACCGTTAGACTGTAGTGTTATTATTTCTCACATGATAAATGACATTTTCTTTATATAAATGAAAAAACGTTCACCAGGATTACGTTTGAAAATTGTTATTTTATAATTTAACCACTTTGAATATGTAAGAATAGACCCAAATTATAAAGTAGAGTAAAAGACACTTCACATTCTCTACTACTGCTAGTACTGATACTGCTGCTGCTGCTGCTGCTGCTTTTATTATTATTGTTGTTGTTATTATTATTATTGTTGTTTTTATTATTATTATTTAATTATATTATTACCACTGCAGGCCCACAGAGAAGTGTTTGAGTACCTGATAGAGGATTTTAAGACGTACAAGCCGCTGCTATCGGCCATCAAGAACGAGTATGAGATGATGTTTGCCTTCCAGAGACAGCAGATCAGGGAACTAGAACCCCTCAAGGTACTCAAATGAAATGAACTCTTAAAATCTGCTGTAAAATGTGCCTGTTTATGGCGGGATAGGGACTTTGAGGTAGCTATCCCACCACTAACAGTCAAATTTTGCAACATATGTAGACCGTTTTTAAACCTACTGATGACAAGGTATATATATATAATATATATATAATTTACATATTTTGAGAACCTAAACTCTTTAGACCAACTCAAAATTCTTTTTACATATATTCAATCACAGGTAATTTAAGAACCCATGAATAAACCTGTGCTTTTAATCAGCACATATACATTATTACATGACCTGAACACCTGGATAGAGTTTTGATAAAAGTGTTTGTAGTGTAATTTTGGCGGGTCAGTTTCTTTAAATACCATCAACAAACAGGACTAATTATTCAACCATTGTCTTGCTGTCTGTCATTATTTTGATTGAACGTTTCTTACATTAATTATACATCGTTTCTTATTATATCAATTTTATTTCAAGCCTTTTTAATAAAATGATGATCTAGATCATTGATAAACTAACGAGCCTAAATATATAATATACTTTCTTTGTAGCAAATGCTTGTGACAGTGTCAGAGCAGTGTGATCAGAAAATAATGAGCATCCGCGATGACGAAAGACAAGGTACATTATTATAGAACCTTCTTTTGCAATACATTTTGCTATCTACAACCTTTTCACTGTGAAATACAACTATGTTAACATTTCATAATCTTTCGAGAATAAATTAAATTTCGTTCTCAATTTATTTTATTTTTTTGTATTAATCTGGTGAAATTGTAAGTATTCTGACCATATCCTTACACAGAAGTTACTTTTATAATAGAAGAAATTACAGAAATGAAGTTTTGTTTCTATTTTAATACATCTGTTTGTTTCATTTGTAATATCAGAAATGACAGACATAAAAGGGAAGAACGAGGGATTGTATACAGTATTTTATCAGTTCCACACACACATATTTCATTTATAATATCAGCAATTACAGACATAACGTTTTGTAAAAGCATTTCATTTAAAATTCTCCCACATGTGAGATTTATAATATCAGAAATGACAGACATGAAAGGTGAGAACAAGGGATTGTATAAGAAGATTGAGGATCTGCGAAATGAGCAGAAGGATTTACAGACGCAGGTGGCCAAGCTGCAGGATGAGTTGGCGGGCCAGTACAAGCTGTATCGGGATGAGCGTGATGCACGTAAGCTGCTGCAGTCAGACATCAATGACCTGCGATATCAGCAAGAGGATTACCAGATGTCACAGAAAAAGGAAAATGAGGAGGAGGATGACCCTGTCATGCTGAAAATAGCTCTCAAGTCAGTAGCAGTTTCGTATTGTTTTCGAGCATTTTAGATTATATATACTATTAAATATTATAATTTGTATTGGTTGGAGAATGGTAGATTGATACCATCAGATAGCATACTGAGGTGGGGTTGACACTGATACCGGTAGTTTATGTTGCATGAACGTCTTTTACCTTATCATTGATCTGCCAACTTTATTTATCTTGCGTGTCTTATAAAATATGTGCTTTAATGTTACACACATATGTTACAATTATGTTACACATGTAATTATGTTCCTCTAATGTTACACACATATGTTAGTTAGATACATATGTTACACACAGCTTACGCTAATGTTACACACATTTGTTACACAAATAGTACACATATATGTTCCTCTTATGTTAAATATGTTGCGCTTATGTTACACTAAGTGTGCACACATATGTTACTATTATGCTAGATATATATGTTACACAAATGTTAGACATATGTTACACTAATGTTACACACATATTTGTAACAATAATGTTATACACATAAGTTACACTAATGTTAGACTCATGTTAAATTAATGTTACACACATTTGTTACAGTAATGTCAGATGCATATGTTACAATAATGTTAGACACATGTGTTACACTAACAGTACACACATATGTTACAGTAATGTTAGACACATTTTACACACATGGTGTTACACACATGATGTTACCCACTAACATTATACATATGTGTTACACCAATGTTAGGTGCATATGTAACACTAGTGCTATTAACATGTTTCACTGATGTTATACAAATGGTACATGAATATGTTACACTAATATTTAATGCATATGTTCCACTAATGTTACACAAATGTTACAAATATATGTTCCTGTAATATTACACACATACATGGGCGTTCCTGGGGCTAATTTAGGTATACGCACCATCAAGTTTTGGATTCACAAATATGCCTAACCCCACTATACCTTCAGTTTTTATTGCATTTTTCGCCCTTTTTATTTGTTTGCTTCTTTAATAGCCTGTACGCACGTGCGTATGTGCGTAAGCCCAGGTACGCCCCTGACATATCTTACACTAATGGTATAATAATGATACATACATATGTTCCACTAATGTGTGTTGTTCCACAAATGTTACACACATATGTTACATAAATGTTACACACATATGTTACACACTAATGTTACACACATATGTAATGTTGCACTACCAGGCGTGCCAGAGAAGATGAGAAGAATGCCACAGTACGTCTCCATGAGATGGTAGCTAACTATGGTGATGTCATACCCAGGAGAGACTTTGAGGGACTGGAGAAGAAACACACTGTAAGTTACATACAACAGGTTTTAATTCAACTTTTTGAGGAAATTGTAAGCTGTTCTACTCGCTCCGGCATCGTTAACGTTTTACGATAATATCCCTGAAACTGCTGAACAAATTCAATGAATCTTCACTCATGTATTCGCTGTCATAAAAGGAATTCATAGAGGCAAGCGCTTCAACTGTGTTATGCTTTTAAACAGAAATATGCCTTTTTTCAACATTTTTTTTTAATTAAATTTTTTCGTCTTATCTCAGAAAGAAGGATTCAATGAAAAATCCCTTTAACAGATTCAATGAAACACATGCAGAAAAAAGTGCTCATTTTTTCAGCTAATTTTTTTAAGAAATAAACTACATCCGAAAAGTAGAGCGTGCTGTCTGACAGCTTTTGTTTTTGTAACTGAGCGTTACGTGAATACTCGCTATTTCTGATAGAATACTGCATTCTCTAGTTTCAGTGTGTGTATTGGATTTTTAGGACCTACCATTCAAATAATAGGAACCGTTGTCACCCATTCGTCAGAATCCAATCTGGTTAACCATTTGTATGTGTAAAGTTTAATTGCTGCAACTAAAAGTTGCAATGGCAACTAAAAGTTGCAATGCTAAGAAACTTCACAACTATTTTTGCCAAAAAATATTTCATGATTTCATATGACTCTTGAGTTATTAACAAAATTATGTCCCTTTGGATCTTACCCAATTACTCAAGGATACACTGTATTGTATAATGTATTTTTTTAAATCGAGCTTGTTATCCTTCTTACAGATCTTGTTTATGGTAGACACTTGTATGGTAGCAATTCTGTGATCGTATTATATATACATACTTGTCACATGTTCTTTGACAATCATGTAATTTTATCACGTCATTCAATAAGATTGAATATTTACATCGCTATTGCATTCGCTACGATTAATCTTATTTGACACGCTGCATTTAATTTCCAATGAAAACCATTACCTTCGGAATACCTCATGATATGCCCTTTAACGGTTTTCATTGGATGATGGGCGGAGCTTAACTTAATAGAATATTGCACATGAGGGGTGTGTCTAAAATGTTGCCGATCGTAACGGCTGTTATATTTTACTCCATAAAAATCCCCGTATAATCAGGGCTCAATCTACTGGGCGATTCGGGCGAAGAACGCGCCCGCGATCTCTTGACTTCGCCTTGGCAGCACATCAAAGCGAAGTTAAAGTCGCCGAAATTTAAAAAAAAAATTAAAAAAAGAATTAGAAAAAAAAAAAAACAGTTTAAAAAGGTACAGTATAGTAATACATCCATTATCATAGAAATTTGCATCAATATTTCAAGCTCATATTATAGAGTAAAAAGAATTAGTGTGCATTACACTGTATTTACTGCATTGCAATATACATGGTGATGACTATTCAACCGTTGTATACGTATACACGTCGCGTGAAGTCTCCCTTAAATCTCTCCACTTCTCCCTAAAATCACTTGAGGGAGAAGTGACTTCTCCCTAAATTCCTGGCCTAGATTGAGCCCTGTATAATAAACTATTTTTTCGAAATAAATAGTAAATCTGGTGTATATAGAGAAGAATCAATGCCATTATATACAGTTCATACCCCAATGAAAACCAAAAGAGCGCATTACATTCCTTAAATAAAAATGCAGCATCTATTTATGTAAATATAAGGAATGAAATGCGCTCTCTAGTTTGAGTAAGTCAGTGTGGATGGTTTAAAGTACGCGTGGAGTCCTTCTTCGGACTCCACTCACTTTAAACCACCCAAATATTGTTCATACCCCAATGAAAACCAAAAGAACGCATTTCATTCCTTAAATGAAAATGCAGCATCTATCAAATAAAATGAAATGAAGATGAAATTCCAGCTTACATTTTAAATTCAACTTATTTTCAGTATAGCACCTTTAGTTAAACTGGAGCAAAATTATCTTGAAAGAAATATATTGTAATTTTCTCTACTTTTTATTTTTTGTAGGAACTGTTAGAAAGTGTCAGTGTGAAAGATAATGACTATACTAAACTAAAGATGGAACACGAGTAAGTATTTATAAGTTTATCTTCTGTATTTTATAAAAATACGATTCAACTCAGTATAAGTATGTTTTTATTGCAGAATTAGTGTTTGGGTCTTTCACAATTCTGTAAATTTATTAAAGACATTTTATAACACATCTTTGATAATATACACAGACAATTTTGGCATATATAATAATCATATGATTACACCTTTTCTCACAGTATGAGAATCATATGTTATTTATATAAATTTTTAAAAGTTTTATTTTTAAAACTATGACACACATTTTCATAATTTTCAAAAACACAATATTTCTCAACTTTTATATGATTCTCGTATGATACTTATAAGATTGTCAAATAAAAGGTTTTATCATATACTTTACAGTGAAATAGTGGATTTTACGATTAAAATAAAACCTTATATTTCAAATTGTTTATATTTCACATGTGAAATATCGAAAATGATGTAATGCAGCTGTTGACGTTGTTGACGTCATTGTCTTGGTGCATTATGTTTTTTCTGCATAAGTTTTGAAGGTTGTGAGTATATAATAAATAGAATATTTGTTGGTTTGTCGTGAATATAGGATTTATTTTCATCTCGAATTGATAAAACTCAAATATCTCGTGCCAAAGCACTTGTGAAGATATAAGTTTTTTCACTTCTCGATGAAAATAAATCCTATATTCACTCCAAACCAACAGATATCCTCTATTTATATAAAAATCATGTACTGCTCCTTTTAAATAAGTATCATATAAGGTATGAGAATCATATGAGAACTTCTCATAGGATACCTATGTGTGGCGAAGTTGGTAGTATACAACATGTTTAATATTAGAAGAATCGTTCATGGGTATCCGGTGAAGATCGGTATTTACATTAAGCGGGATAACTGTTTTTAACGAAACAGAAGTGTTGCCATGATATCGCCAATAATCAACATTTTTTACTTTTATTTACACAATTACATTAAGTGACCCTTGGACAGGAGATTTGAATAACCGCCCAGGTTTAATGATTGGTGAGCTAGGTGTACTTTCCTTTTCGGTATTTTTCACCCGACTGCATTTTGTCGATATTGTTACCGTGTCATGTGATGTGACATTTAATTCGCATATTTATTATTGATGTTTTGCATGGAGGGGGTGGTGGGGGGGGGGGTCATGTTTACAGGTCGGAGGAGCTGATTTATTTGCCAGCTGTATAATCTACTTATATTACATATTGGTCTGTGATTTGTATAGGAAATACTGGGAATAGAAAAGCTATATCTACTCGTTTGCTCTACTGGGAAGATATTTCTCAGTACGGAACATTGCTCGGCCTTTTCTGTCAGTAGTGGAAACGCCAAATGACGTTCCGATTGTTTTACGGACGTCGTCGTCAGATTCAGCCACTAGAGAGAATAACGATTACGGAAATTAACGAAGAGTTCCGATTCCACTTGTTTTGTTTGTATTACGTAACATCATCTTGGCGTTCTCGCGCAAACTGGTGTAAAAAGGCGTGAATCATTAGAAATATTAATAAAATATCATTTAAATTTATGTAATATACAGTTTAATAACCAGTGTTTTTGAGATACTGAAAATATCTCCCTTGGTCTCTTCCTCGGGAGATATTTCCCGTATCTCAAAAACATGGTTATTAAACTCTATATGTTATAAGTTTGGGACATTATAGTAGCCAGCCAACCACGTAGACGTCAACAAAAAATCTGCTTGTAGTTGTTCGTTGATTTTTTCCATAATGCCCCAAAACACAAGATTTTTAGCTCACCTGAGCCGAAGGCTCAAAGGTGAGCTATTGGGATCACTCTTCGTCCGTCGTCCGTCGTCCGTCGTTAACTTTTGCTTCAAACGACTTCTCCTCAGAAACTGCGTGGCCAATTTTGACCAAACTTCACGTGGATGATCCTTAGATGAATGCTTTTTAGATTTGTTAAAATTAGGTCAGCGCGAGATCCAAGATGGCTGCCATTACCATATATGGTTGAAACCTTAAAAAATCTTCTTCTCAAGAACCGCTGGACAGATTTCAACAGTTTTTCTTTTAAAATGATCGCCAACGTCTAGACTATCAAGATTGTTCAAATGAAGTCCCCGGGGTCAAAAATGGCCACGTCCCGGGGGTCCAAAGTTTGTATATTGAGATTTTGCATGTTTTTCATATAGACATATAGGAAAAAACTTTAAAAAAGCTTCTTCTCGGAAACTGCAAGAGCCAGAGATTTGATATTTTGCATTTACTATAAGCTTATGGTCCTTTACCAAGTTTGTTCAAATGGTGATCCTGGGGTTCCCATTTGACCCCGCCCCAAGGGTCACATGTTTTACATAGACATGTATAGGGAAAAACTTAAAAAATCTTCTTCTCTGAAACTGCAAGAGCCAGAGGTTTAATATTTTGCATTTGCTATAAGCTAATGGACCTCTACCAAGTTTGTTCAAATGGTCACCCAGGGGTCACATTTGGCCCCACCCCGGGGTCAAAATTTTACATAGAATTATATAGGATTTTTTTTTTAAAAATCTTCTTCTCGGAAACTGCACGAACCAGATGTTTGATATTTTGCATTTACTATAAGCTTATGGTCCTTTACCAAGTTTGTTCAAATGGTGACCCTGGGGTCACATTTGGCCCCGCCCTAAGGGTCACATGTTTTACATAGACATGTATAGGGAAAAACTTAAAAAATCTTCTTCTCTGAAACTGCAAGAGCCAGAGGTTTAATATTTTGCATTTGCTATAAGCTTATGGTCCTCTACCAAGTTTGCTCAAATGGTGACCCAGGGGTCACATTTGGCCCGCCCCGGGGGTCACAGTTTTACATAGGCTTGTATAGGGAAAAACTGAAAAAAATCTTCTTCTCTGGAACCACATGGCACAGAGCTCTCATGTATTACATGTAGCATCAGCTTATGATCCTCTACTTAGTTTGTTCAAATGGTGACCCTGGGGTCAAATTTGTCCCCGCCCCAGGAGTCACATTTTTTACATATTGTATAGGAATTTCTTTTAAAAAATCTTCTCGGAAACTTCAAGAGCCAGAGGTTTGATATTTTGCATTTACTATAAGCTTATGGTCCTTTACCAAGTTTGTTCAAATGGTGTCCCTTGGTTCACATTTGGCCCCGCCCCAAGGGTCACATGTTTTACATAGACATGTATGGGGAAAAACTTAAAAAATCTTCTTCTCTGAAACTGCAAGAGCCAGAGGTTTATTATTTTGCATTTGCTATAAGCTCATGGTCCTCTACCAATTTTGTTCAAATGGTGACCCTGGGGTTACATTTGGCCCCGCCCCGGGGGTCACAGTTTTACATAGGCTTGTATAGGGAAAAACTGAGAAAAATCTTCTTCTCTGGAACAGCAAGAGCCAGAGGTTTAATATTTTGCATTTGTTATAAGCTTATGGTCCTCTACCAAGTTTGTTCGAATGGTGACCCTGGTTCCAAACTTGGCCGCGCCCCGGGGATCACAGTTTTATATAGACATATATATAGGAAAAATCAATCTTCTCTGAAACTGCAAGAGCCAGAGGTTTAATATTTTGCATTTACTATTAGATTATGGTCCTCTACCAAGTTTGTTCAAATGGTGACCCTGGGGTAAAATTTGAAAACACTCCGTGGGTCACAGTTTTACATAGACTTATATAGGAAACACATTAAAGTCTTCTTCTCTGGAACTACAAAAGCCAGAGGTTTAATATTTTGCATTTACTATACTCTTATGGTCCTTTACTAAGTTTGTTCAAATGGTGACCCTGGGTTCACACTTGGCCCCTCCCCAGGGGTCACCTTTTACATAGACTTGTATAGGGAAAAACTTAAAAATCTTTTTCTCTAAAACCACAAAGCACACAGCTCTCATATATTACATGTAGCCCTGGGGTCACATTTGGCTCTGCCCAAGGTGTTACTCTCTAGCACCTTCATTTTGTATTTGATCTTTACCAAATTTTGTCAGTGTCTTAAACTGTCTATATCAATGTTGTTATACACAACAGAGCCGACATTTCTTGAACAACCTTAACCAAACTTGCACAGATTGTATATGACCATAAGATTTCGAAGAAGTTCGATAATGTGCCAGTACTCAGGTGATCGCTTTAGGGCCATCTTGGCCCTGGCCCTCTTGTATTGGTTCAAATTAACTCAGTTGAGCGATATAGGGCCATCATGGCCCTCTTGTTTTGTCTTACGCCTTGTTTCTAAGTCAACAGATATGATAACATTTTGCATATGTGTATCAATATGTCTCCCTGCAATCACGTTGAGCATCTTCAGACTGAGGCTATGTCCACAATGACATGCCTTATTGAATAAAAATAAATGTTCCTCATCCATAGAAAGATTTTAAAATGACTCACTGTTAATATTGTCTGTGCTAAATTTCTTTTCGCTTTTCTCTTGTTCCCGCTACGTAATTCCACGATCCTCCATTTACATCACTACTCCTAACATGATTTCCCATCTCAAAAAGATTCTGTTTTGATACAAAAATGTCCAGCTGCTCTTCTTTAAATGTTTGTATTACTTTGCTTTCATACTCACTGCACACCATAATGATTGCTATAAAGTTCACTTACACGACTATCAAAAAGAGATTGTCGATTGTTTCTGTCACTTCAAAGTTACATGTCCACTCACCGCCACTGACCGGATGTTTTATTAATATGCAAGGAATGCTCAACCTTTGTGTATTTACTTTATTCTTATGCAGAAAATGTTTCACTTGTACGTGTATTTACTTTATTTATATGCACTGAAATGCTCCACTTTTGTATGTTTACAAATTCTTAACTTTGGAATTCTTAACTGATGCGTATTTTACATGCATGCAGAGAATACTCAAATACAGTACTCAGCTTGTGTGTTTTTACTTCATTTACATGCAGTAAATGGCTGAATGCCCAATGTGTCTGTATTTACTGCAACATGATCAACTGATATGTTCAGAAAATTTTCAACTTTTGTGCTTATACTTCAGTCTGCAGGAAATGCTCAACTTATGTGTATTTACTTCAGTGCTCTGTTAGATGTTCACAAACAAGTTGTGAAGCAGAGGGACGAGTTCTATACTGAATGTGAAACTCTTCGCAGAAGCTCAACTCCAAGGTAACTATCACAATTTAATTGAACATTCTAGTCACAACTTTGATCATTTAATTACAGAGAAGATGAAGATAGCTGTCAAAGTCTGGAGAACTTATACTGTAATCATACTACTAGTATTCTGACATTTTTGTTAAAGTCAGCATAAAGTTCAATGTACCTCAATGGAACTTTATACTTGTATTGACCTTGGGGCAAGGATCTCTATTTACAGTGGAGGATCCAGGATTTCATGTTAGGGGAGGCGTAACTTTTCCAGACGGGGTTGACAAGCAAAAAAAACAAACTCTCTTGCCAATTCCCCACTAAAAAAACTTTTTCTTAAAACAAAAACAAATTCCCCACTAAAAAAACTTTTTCTTCAAAAAAACACTTTTTTTTTCGGTGGGGAGGGGGTGGGGGTGGTTGGGCGTTTTTTATGGGGGTGCACGCCGGCTCCACCCACCACCCTGCTTATCTTCCCTTGATTTATTGTGAGATCAAATAGGCAAAGTTGAACAATAGGGTAGTATAATAAAAAATAAAATTTCACCATTTATATTTTAAAGGGACACACGGCAATGTTGAGTTGTATATCAAGCATTAAAATTAGCACGGGATTTATTAATCCTGTACAATTTTGACTATAAACTACTTCAATTTAATTAAATAAAAATTTGAGATTTCAAAGGGTTACGTTATTCTACCAAATATTTAAATTATCATTTGTGCAATATAATATATGGTTATTAATATGTAAAAAAAAATTCTCTGTACTTTTCTTATAATTAATATTAATGACTGCACAAATGCAAGTTATGTGGGGATGCCATGAGATTTAAAAAAGATTGCCATTGTCCCTTTAAAAACATTTTAAAATAACCTTTGGAAACGACATCACATGTGGAGTTTCATCCAATGAAATAACATTAAAAATATGCCAATATGCTAATGCGCTGGAATTATTATTACTTGACTTGTTATTCAGGCCCGACTGGGAGAAGGTTGCAGACAATATTAATGGTGGAATGGTGCGATGGAAGGAACTGTCGGAGGGCAAGACGAGTAACGAACTGGTGGATACATTATTGGCCGAGATGGCCTCAGGAGAGGTTGTCGATACAGGAGGGGCTGAATATTTCGATGGACAGGTGAGAAGATTTAAAATATGACATAATTATTTTTGTTTTAAAAAATATTTATTTGGAGTAATTTAAGTATTCTGCAGAATTAAGCCTTATTTCAATATTTTACCTGGCCCACTTCTTTATATTTATCAGTTTCAAATTAATTCTGATATTAAAAGTTAAATTTTGAATCTGAAGGTTTTCAAAAAAAAAGATTTATTATTGTTTTGATTTTTAACAATACAATGTTCCTAAAAGATTTACATGCAAAAGTTTTAATTGTACAGTTCTAATCATGTGTTAAAATGACTGTTAAACCGTGGCAATTAAATATTTATTTTACTTCTTTTATTTAAACTCACTGTAGAGTTATGAGAGACTATACAAGTTACATTTTGTTATATGTTGTGTGACAGGGTACTGGTCCATCCATTCCCAAGTACCTACAGCATGAAGGTCCAGTGAGAAATCGTCGTCTGGGTAAGCGTGATGCGTCACTACTTATTAAGGACATCTGGAGGGAGAAGGGAGCACATGACGCAGCTGTAAGTACCTCATTTATTAAATACAGCAGGCGCTGGGAATAACTATTGTGAACATTAGTCTCATTTTATGACAATACGGGTTTGATTTTAAATGCAGACCATTAATGATCATGCGTCTAAATATTACCGTTAATGTACATAATTTGTTTTAGAGTACAGATCAAGCTTTTCAATCCATCTTACTTCTAGGCTTACTACCATCCCATGAGACATGGGAGTCGTCTACGGACTCAGTAGCAGCTTCGGTAGCTCACTGAATATAGGCTTAAGATGTGGGTTTGCACCCTGGCAGAGGCATGTCGGATGAGAAACTTCATCTCATTGCCTTCGGGGTTGCTGTCCCAATATAACCTAACAGGAAGTAAAACCACTTTTAATTTCTTTGGACTCCATGTACAATCAGACTGAATAAAAAATCGGAAAACAATTTCAATGGAAATGTTGCTAGACTAGTTTGCTAAAATGCAGGACTGATAGAAGTAAGCTATGAGCTTTTCAAAAAGATTTATTAACTAAGAAATTACCATGTTTATATTGTATAGAAGTCGGATGGTGTTCGTGAGAAGATGGGAGATTTTCTGTACACATACCTGCAGCGTAGATTTGGTCTGGACCAGATGATCACAGAGTGGGGTTACAACCTGCACGATGCCTGCCAAAGATACGCCCATGATGAACATATAGGGCTCTTCTCTGGAGTCCTAACTGAGGATGTAAGTGACGAATACTACTGTGGCATGCCAAAATAACTGCAATGATCATGTTTAGGAGTTTCTATGACTTAAATAAGGCATTGATGTTGATAGTTTGTTACAATACTTTATTACCCAGGCATTTTGTTACAAAATTTCGAGATGTTGAGATAATCGGTTAAAGCAAATACAGCCGGTATTACTCAGACTTTCTAAAGTACTTGCCAGAAATCCTGCAATCCACTTGGTTGACGTTCAAACATTATGCCATGAAAGAGTGCATAACCGGTCGCAAATCCAGTCATGGGATGTTCAACTGTCAAAAACGTGATGTCATTACATTTTATTTCAATGTGTTCGGGAGTAAAACTGTCAAAAATGATGAAATGCGTTAGAAACAGGTTAACCAGTATTGAAATTTAGACTTCTTTGACGGTATATCATTTATCATTGGTCGCAGATCGTGTTTAACAGCTCTGCTAATGCGTCACCATTAAACAAAATTTGCGACCTCTAAACAACTGATATACCGTCGAAAAATTCAAAATTTAAATACAGTTAACCCTATATTATCCTCAGTCTCAAAAGAAGATACATAACTGCACACAAAAAACAAGAAATGTGTCCATGGGACATGGATGCCCCAACTGTAAACCATCTGCAATACTGTGAAAAGATACACACAAGAAATATTTACATTTGTATGAAATTCGACGCAATTCCCTGTATAAGTTTTGGACTAATTGCTGAAACATGAAAAAAAATTACCCTTGACATCTAACTGTGACCTTGAACTTTAAGGAACTGACATTATTCTTGCGCATGACACACCTTCTAATTGTGATGTACATTCGTGTGAAGTTTGACGCAACTCACTTCAGTAGTTTTGGACTAAAGGTTGACATGAACAAAATTATCTTTGACCTCCAACTGTGACCTTGACCTTTGTGGCACTGACATGATATTGCGCTTGACACACCTTCTCAATGTGATGAATATTTGTGTGAAGTTGGACACAACTCCCTTCAGTAGTTTCCAAGTAATGGCTGAGACATGATTTTTTACGATTTTATTACCTTTGATGTTAAACTGTGACCTTGACCTTTGAGGCACTGACCTGATACTTGCACGCGACACACATTCTCATTGTGATGAACATTTGTGTGAAGTTTGACTCCCTTTATTAGTTTCCAAGTAATGGCTGAGACATGAATTTTTTCATGATTTGTTTATCTTTGACCAAGTGTGACCTTGACCTTTAAGACATGGACATGATTCTTGCGTGCGACACACCTTCTCTGATGAACATTGGCATGAAGTTTGACGCAACTCTCTTCAGTAGTACATGTTATGGATGAGACGTGAATTTTTTCACGATTCACAACTTCTCAATATGATAAACACTTGTGTGAAATTCACTTCATTAGTTTCCAAGGAATGGCTGAGACACGATTTCGGATGGACTGACGGATGCACACACGAATGGACAGTGTGATTACTATATGCCTCCCTGTGGGGGCATAATAAAGTTTTAAATAGAATTACCAGTCCACTCTACAAAATAATGTTTTTTATACAAAACTTAAGTCAGTTAAGCGTCAAGAATAAACACTGAGTCTATCACCTACCCAAATGGGGAGGTGCATCCCTTTATTGACCATTGATTGGGCAAATTCTTGTGATGATACGTTTGATGAAGTTGTTTCTTTCTTTGACGTTTGATGAATTTGTTTCTTTCTTTGATATAACTCTATCCATTCCAATATACATCCTCATCTTGCCTTAATGCACGGAGGAGACAACATACTTCTTACGTAAAACTCCAGTTCCATTTAGATCCCTGACATGCTTAAGTAATGCATGATTTTCAAGGTTAGGTTGTTATTTATCTGAATCAAAAACAAAAACAAAACATAGCATGATTCCTCGAACATGAATTAACGTGAAAGGTAAATGTCCCGTTTTCAGATTGACGAGGATATTTACCACAATCAGTTACAGCTGATACAGAAGTTGATGAACCATCTCACCAAGGCAGACATGGACAAAGGCAACGAGGGTAAACTGTCAAAGGCAGACTTCAGGTAAGTTGATGAACCATGGATGGAAATGGACATCTAGGGTAAACTAACAAAGGCAGACTTCAGGTTAGTTGATGAACCATGTATGGACATGGACATATAGGGTAAACTAACAAAGGCAGACTTCAGGTTAGTTGATGAACCATGTATGGACATGGACATATAGGGTAAACTAACAAAGGCAGACTTCAGGTTAGTTGATGAACCATGGATGGACATGGACATATAGGGTAAACTAACAAAGGCTGACTTCAGGTTAGTTGATGAACCATGTATGGACATGGACATATAGGGTAAACTAACAAAGGCAGACTTCAGGTTAGTTGATGAACCATGGATGGACATGGACATATAGGGTAAACTAACAAAGGCAGACTTCAGGTTAGTTGATGAACCATGTATGGACATGCACATATAGGGTAAACTAACAAAGGCAGACTTCAGGTTAGTTGATGAACCATGGATGGACATGGACATATAGGGTAAACTAACAAAGGCAGACTTCAGGTTAGTTGAGGAACCATGTATGGACATGGACATATAGGGTAAACTAACAAAGGCAGACTTCAGGTTAGTTGAGGAACCATGTATTGACATGGACATATAGGGTAAACTAACAAAGGCAGACTTCAGGTTAGTTGAGGAACCATGTATGGACATGGACATATAGGGTAAACTAACAAAGGCAGACTTCAGGTTAGTTGAGGAACCATGTATGGACATATAGGGTAAACTAACAAAGGCAGACTTCAGGTTAGTTGATGAACCATGTATGGACATGGACATATAGGGTAAACTAACAAAGGCAGACTTCAGGTAAGTTGATGAACCATGGGTGGACATGGACATCTAGGGTAAACTAACAAAGGCAGACTTCAGGTTAGTTGACGAACCATGTATGGACAAGGATAATGAGGGTAAACTAACAAAGGCAGACTTCAGGTTAGTTGATGAACCATGTATGGACATATAGGGTAAACTAACAAAGGCAGACTTCAGGTTAGTTGATGAACCATGTATGGACATGGACATATAGGGTAAACTAACAAAGGCAGACTTCAGGTTAGTTGATGAACCATGTATGGACATGGACATATAGGGTAAACTAACAAAGGCAGACTTCAGGTTAGTTGATGAACCATGGATGGACATGGACATATAGGGTAAACTAACAAAGGCAGACTTCAGGTTAGTTGATGAACCATGTATGCACATGGACAACTAGGGTAAACTAACAAAGGCAGACTTCAGGTTAGTTGATGAACCATGTATGGACATGAACAACTAGGGTAAACTAACAAAGGCTGACTTCAGGTTAGTTGATGAACCATCATATGGACATGGGCAACTAGGGTAAGCTGACAAAGGCAGATTTCCAGATAAATTGATAAACCATTTACGAAGGTAAACTAACAAAGGCAGACTTCAGGTTTGTTGATGAACCATTTAGGGACAAGGGCAACGAGGGTAAACTGACATGGGCGTTTCAGGTAAGTTGATGAACCAAGTATTAAAAAGGGCAAGAAGGGTCGACTAACAAAGGCTGACTTCAGGAAAGTCGATGAACTGTCTCACAACGAGGACAAGGGCAAGTATAGTAAACAGAAGAAAAAAGGCTTCAAGTAGTGTCATCAGGAGGTATTTGTATAAGCCGTATAGCTTGTTTTGTAATCCAAGTAAAAAAAATGTTTACACTTATCAATCTCTAACCTTAACCCATAATTGTACTATTTATTAAATACATCTTGCCATTTTAATTTATAAAATTGAGGATATTGCCATGGTGATAATCGAGAAATCAGAGCTTTAGCATCAATGAAGTCCCAGTTCCCTGTGGAATTGCATTTTTTTTTCCATATATTACTTTACAATGTCACACTGAACTGCCTGCATATATCTACATAGGGAGCAATATTTAGAGACTGATCACGAGGGCAGTGCACACACCCTAAAATATAAAAACATAATTTTATTTCCTCTTATGGGACATGTCATGAATAATTTCCTGTTATACATATCGTAAATACATGTACTGGTGTATTTTTGCAGAGAGGGTGTGAGCAGCTACTTGGCTGGTATCGACGCGGAAACATTAAACTCGATGATGCGAGCTGCCGAGTCAGAAATGGACAACAAAGAATCAGATGATATAGAATATAAAAATCTCTTCATGGAGGTCAGTGCTGCATTAAAGAAACTAACCCTCCAAATAACAGCGAAATTGCATTACAAAACCGTTTATCAAAACTCTAACCAGGTGTTCAGGTCATCTAACAATGTATATGTACCGATGAAAAGTATAGGTTTATTCATGGGTTCTTAAAATTGATTAAATATGCGTAAAATGAATTATAAGTTGGTTACTCTTAATTTGACCCACCAGTTTTGAGATGTGATCTGACTTGTTAAAGCCATATATATTGTGTCTATAGAGTTTGGATTCTTAAAATATGTCAGTTATATATATACGTCGTCGTTTTAGAAACAATCTATCTTATTATGTTGTAAATTGTGACTGTTAGTGGTGGGATAGCTACCTCAATGTCCCTATCCCGCCATAAACAGGCACATTTTACAGCAGATTTTAAGAGTTCATTTCATTTGGGTACCTTGAGGGGTTCTAGTTCCCTGATCTCTGGTAGGCAACTTGTCATCAGTAGGTTTAGAAATGGTGTACAAAATTTGGCTGTTGTTGGCGGGATGGCTACTTTACCATCTCGTTCAACAAAATTAAGTAGACAACAGTAGGACAGATGACTGTAGACGGGAGGAAGTTGAGATAATAATGTCCCTTTTTTATTACATTGAGAGGGATTGGTGGCCATCAATATAAAACGTTATCTGATGTTTGAATTTTAAAGTTTGTACAGAGGTTTGAATATATTAGTTTGTATCTGTAAACCGATTCACAGTTATAGTTTTACTGTATTTTTCAGTTTATGTATTGTTCTATTGCACAAATTTTGTAGTACCAGAGTGATCCAAATTGTTTTTTTAATACAGTGAAATTTGTGTTAGGTCTTTATTATAGGACACAGAAAAGAGTTTCTCCAATCATCGTTTTTCAACCAACACATCCTCTATTATCATTTCCTCTTGCGATACGATATGCACAGTATCCTGTTCAGCATTGATCATATTCGGAACTACAGTGAATGAAAAACGAGTATTTCCTAAATTTTTACTGATTCATGCTTAGGGCTATTCCATTAAAATTGATAATTAAATTGGGGTTTTACGGCGCACCAACACAAGAAAGGTATTCCATTAAAACATACCGAGGACCCCAGGAAGGCAATTTAATAAACATTTATGGGTGAACTCTATTTTCTGAAATTTGGTGGTTCTTTAAGCTCAAGTTTCCCTGTATGGTTGCCTGGGTGGGATACAACCACTGCAATCTCACAAACACACTGTCACATGCAGAGGGGTAGTTAAATTCAAGTTTGCATCTACAGGAGGGTGTTCAGTTTCAAAAGTGTCTTTATAGGGTTGCATGTATGTTTTAATGGAATAGCCCATATTGCCTTCAGAAATTGGACAATATGCAACAAGCAGGGAAGCAATAACAAGCAACATGCAGCTGGCATTCGGTACTGGTATGCATGCAGCTGGCATTCGGCACTGGTATGCAAGCAGCTGACATTTGGTACTGGTATGCATGCAGCTGACAATCACTACTGGTATGCATACAGATAGCATTCACTACTGGTATGCATGCAGCTGACATTCAATACCGGTATGCATACAGATAGTATTCACTACTGGTATGCATGCAGCTGGCATTCAATACTGGTATGCATGCAGCTGACATTCAGCACTGGTATGCATGCAGCTGGCATTCACTACTGGTATACATGCAGCTGACATTTAATACTGGTATGCATGCAGATGACATTCACTACTGGTATGCATGCAGCTGGCATTCAGTACCATTATGCATGCAGCTGGCATTTAGTACCAGTATGCATAAAGCTGGCATGTAGTACCGGTATGCATGCAGCTGGCATTTAGTATCATTATGCATGCAGCTGGCATTCAATACTGGTATGCACGCAGCTGGCATTTAGTACCAGTATGCATGCAACTGGCATTCAGTACCAGTATGCATGCAGCTGGCATTTAGTACCAGTATGCATGCAGCTGACATTCGGTACCGGCATGCTTTGTGTTGTGTATGTGTTATATATATATTACAAATGTTTACAGGATGACGAAGGTAGAACTGGGCCCTTCCTGGACGAGGTCAGAAAGTGGGACACTAAGGAGAGGATGAATTATGTGAATGACATCAAGGCACAGTTGCAGGATATCAAGTAAGTATATTACCACCTATTATTAAAGGGACTGGAGGTGATCTGGAGGAATTATGGGTGTCAGTCCAAATCCGAATAAAAACACCATAATGTTTTTCAGTTTCAATACGCATATGCACTAACGCAGGCACCATTGTCCGAGCCATTTAATTAGTGTTAATGAAGGAGTTTGGTCTAGATGACTCAGCTACTTTTTGTTGTTTAATTAATATTAATTCATATGATGCTTTAAGGCTCTTATGAATTTTTGTTTTGTGATCCAAGTACCGTACACTTTACTGAATTATATGTACAAGTGTTAAAAATATAATTGCCATTTAAATTAATATTTATGATTTAACAAAAGAAAAAGCCGAGTAGTTGGATTTTCCAAACCAAACAGTTTCATAAAACATAATTAAATGGAAGGTAATTTGTAGCTTAATTTAATGCACTTGCACATTTCGTATGAAACTGAAGCACATGACCAGGGTATTCATTTGTATAAGCATATGACCAGGGTATTCATTTGTATAAGCATATGACCAGGGTATTCATTTGTATAAGCACATTACCAGGGTATTCATTTGTATAAGCACATTACTAGGGTATTCATTTGTATAAGCACATTACCGGGGTATTCATTTGTATAAGCACATTACCGGGGTATTCATTTGTATAAGCACATTACCGGGGTATTCATTTGTATAAGCACATTACCGGGGTATTCATTTGTATAAGCACATTACCGGGGTATTCATTTGTATAAGCACATTACCGGGGTATTCATTTGTATAAGCACATTACCGGGGTATTCATTTGTATAAGCACATTACCGGGGTATTCATTTGTATAAGCACATTACCGGGGTATTCATTTGTATAAGCACATTACCAGGGTATTCATTTGTATTTTTGAGTGACCCCAATCATTCATCCAGATCATCTCCAGTCCCTTTAAAGGGAATTACAGTTGGCTATTTATTTGGCCCATGTCAGTTGTCTCCGAGGCTACTTTGAACATGGTGGATGTTTTTCGGTGGAAAATATGAAATTCAGTCCTTAAATAAATTTATATTTCCCATAAAATAATTTTGTACGGTATATTTGATATACATGATATATACTAACATAATTTATTTATTTTAACAGCCCTGTTCCAGTGGATGACCTTAAACGATCAATTTTACAAGCTGATATTGAAATAGATAATGTGAAAATGGACAAGTACATCAATTGGGTGTACAGATCAGACAAACCATACGAGACAGAGCCTCTCGAACAATCAAAGGTCATTGAACGCTTACAGAAAGCAAATGTGTCGAGGTCCGGACGTAAGATGTGAGGCGTGCAAACAGAACACCAATGAAACAAATTGTGCGATATTAAATTTTGAGATGTCTTCTCTACCAGGCAGTTGACTGGTACGCATTTAGTTAATTGCGCTTCGTATTTTAGAGAATCAGTGATGAATTCTAATTTTAAACAAAAATGCGAAATTTAAGTGCTCGATATTTTAGAAGATGTTCTAGCTTTAATAGGATAAAAAGTGCCTTTACATTGGAGATTGATAGAGGAATATTTAAACTCATTTGGTCATGTATACATAATTATGGTAGTGATTGTCTGTGATAAAGTTCTATTGGATTGCCTCTTGTATTTTATGAATGTTTTTGTCTGTTATCCTATGTTATTGTGTATTCACTATTTAACAAGTATAAATCATGATAATGATTTACACTTTTTGTAAAAACAACAAAATATGTGACATATTTGTTTGCAAGGCAATAAAATGCAGACACTGTACTTCAGATTGATTATATGTTTAGACACTAGTTTCTTTTACGGATATTCACTTTAAATAGTCGTTTGACCAAATACATAATATGTGTGGCTCCTGTAACATACCTTACAGTAGGTATACATTTATTATTTTTATGTTTTTTAAAATATTTATTTTTTTATTTTTTAAAATTGATTTTTGTCATCAACAAAAGATTTAATTGTTTTATATATATATATTTTTCCACCTGTAAAAAAAATAATTAAAGGTCGCAAATAAAAGTAGAGAAACGAAATGAAAACCCAAACCACACATGAATATTTATTTGGTTCAATGGCATTTAAGCAGTTTATCTGGTATAAAAACTAAGAACAACATCAGAAATTAGTTAAGATTTTTATATTAAATACGAAACAAAACATGTATAGAGAATATTCAACATTTTAAATGTAAATTTATTTGTTATTCCTGTAATGATATTTGTTTGTTTGAATGTTAATGTAATATTTAACAAATGTGATATGATAAAAATGTTAAAGATATAATGGATACAATTGTTTTTGTTTCTTTACCTTTACCCACAAGGTATCTGACAAATGTCTGCATTGCATTATGGGTAAATCGTAATAAAATTCCGAGCACGAACTCTGTTTTAAATTGAATTGGGGTCTTAGGACACACCAACATAAAAAAGTTATATGGCACCAACAGGAATGAACATTCCTGGCCCACTCTCCATTTACATTTAGATAAGAATATGCAGAATGGGCTTAGAACCTTCTCACCCGCCGAACATGGCAAAAATGACACAATGAATATGAATTCGGGGTGTGTGGGTGCTTATTGGGTGTTGGGGTAGGTGGGGTGGGGGCTTTACCCCTCTGCCTGGATAAGCAGTGGCTTATTCTTGCACGGGAACCACACGGGGCATGAACCCTCAGACCTAATATCAAAATGTCATTTCTTTATAACTGTCCGTTGGCATTAGAATAATGAAAATAATCTAATAAGAAGTGTTAGTAATCCCATTGATAGGTATTTAAGTTACGCTCAGGAAACAAAAGTATGACTAAAACAACAATCGTGCCTCCCTTGGAGGGATGATAAAGATGCTGCATCTGAAAGCTTCTCGCCTCTCACTGCTGCGGGTTCCAATCCCATTAGGAGCTTTACTTTAGAGAAAATGTTGATTCTTACAGATGGTGGGAGGTATACAGTACTGGTCCTGGTCTGCCTCCAACCAGCCAATGTTTCCACGAAAACACACGAAATATCAATATGACAGTTCTTCATAGCAAAACAATAAATTAAGTCACTACAATATTCATGTATTTACCATAAAAAATCATAAAGCTTTCTTTAACAGTTTTCGAGTCATGCTCCGGAAACAAATTTAATGGTTTGCTTCCATGGAAATGCCAAAAATATTGATATTAGAAATTCTACATGCCAAAACGCACAATAAGGTCAGCAGGTTGGTAAGGGTAGCATGCTTCTAGAAGATACCATTAGTGGTTTTGGAGTTATGCTCCGGACACAGAAAATGCCTGCCAGGTGGACTTTATTTACATACCACCCCATGATAACCTTGTTTAGCAAGGTGTGATAACTGTTAGTTCAGATGTTCGGTCCCTAGTCTGAATTTATATATAGGTTCAAAAATGTTTCCTCCTTGTGAGCTATTAAACAGCCCTGGTGGAACATTGGTGGTTTTACCTAGGTTGGGGCAACCGGGATCTTCTGCCATCAAAGTCGCCATATGACCTTAGCTGTTGGTGCGATTATAAAATCCAATTCAATCAATTATTAAACAGCCCTCTGATTTTATATTAAACCCTCAGTATACAAGAATGTTCACATTTAACTTAGCAATTAAAGTTGCAATTTGAAAACCAATTAATTATTGATTACATTATCATTTATACAATTCTATAGATATATTAGTGGATCCATATTGCTAAAAGGTTGCTAATATTAAACCTTGTTCCAATCAAAACATAATACACATGTAACATGACAGTGTATCTCAAAACTAATAATTATTTAAAGTGACAGCCTAAAATCAATCACACATCATGTGCATATAGTGATATACACCCTCCATGTTATTTGGTGTCATGCATTTTCACTTGAGGAAACTAGAAATGTGTCATTGGACACTAATGCCCCCGCTGTAACTTAAATATAAAACAATTAAAGGGCCATAACTCTGCCGAAAATCAATGGACCAAAACAGTATGGCTGTATGTGCAACTTCATATTGGTACCTCCTAACAAGTGACACCAAAATCTGTTCAAAAGTTCAGGACAAGACGAACAAGGGCAACATTATATACCTCCGCCCCTATATATCAGTCAGAGCTCTAACCTTAAACAGTTACATTTTTCATAACCTGTGGCTGTTATTTAAAAAAGACCTAAAACTCGTATAGTAACCAGAATCAGTTACTACCACAAAATCACTCCAGTTTAGATGCATTCTATCTTCTGTACAGAAATTTTCCTACATATATGACAATTTTCTCCAGGTAGGGTGATTATTCAACTTTACAACCATGCAATAAAATTCTATGAGCATCGATGAAAATCCAATGCGCAAGACCTCTCAAGTTACCTACTGTTATGAAACAAAATTCGTTAAAAATCATTTTGTAGTCTGTCCAACATGATAATTATTGAACAACTGCTAACTGGATCTGGATGAAGATTTATTTATCCTTGATAGGTATTCAGACATAAATAAACACAGCACATTTGGCAACTATTTCAATTTATTAGCAAATGATCTTGGTAACTGATTTAGGTTACAAATGGTTACTAGGGAAAAGTAACTCCTACTCTAAACCAAAGAGAGATAATAATTTGGCATTTTAATAATTTCCAGCAGTTATAAAACTTGTAACTGTTTATGGTTAGAGCTCTGACTGATATATGGAGGGGGCATAAAAATGAAGAAAAGAATTGAAGAATCTTTCATGGGTATCCGGTGAAGATTGGGATCCGGTGAAGCTTGGGTATTCCAACACGAGGTTCCGATTAAAACAGTTATACCGAGAGTTGGAACTTCGTTAAATCTGAACTGGATAACAACATTGATTCTTTTTCTTGCATATCATTCTGCGCATTGACGTTGCCAACTACTAACGTTTTGCATGTTAATTTACACAATGACGTCTTGCAGCTGTCATTGTTGATATCCAGGCGCGACTTTTATCTTCTCCCATGTATAAGATCAGGCTTTCCATCACCAATGTAAAACAGGGATACCCGTATCCGGTATGCAAGTAAAACAGCGTATTATCATTCAAGTCCGGACACAGCTGCTACTTCTCCGACATGGTCCCTCACAGCTTGATCCAACACATCATGAATATCTTTACATCCTTTCACAGCCATGTCCAGAACACTGCTCAAATTGTCCTCGTGCAAACGTGCGTTCATTTCCAAAAACACGATTTGTTCCGTCTTGGGCAGAGTGGCCACGATGAGTTCTGCTCCGCCCGATGATTCCTCCAGGTAACTAATGTCGACTATTGGTTTGTCATTTACAAAACTTGCGGAGCACGCACACACATAGTCTCTCATGGGTATACCTGCATCGATTAAGGCTAGAGTGGCAGCATTCACACTTGCACAGTAGTTTCCTCCGTCCGATTGTAGCACCTGTTATAACAGATAATCACAATGGTAATTAGAACTATCACTGAAGGTGATGAATACCTCTGCTTAAATTATAAGTCAAACAAAGGGCCATAATTCTGTAATAAATTAATCAACAATGGGTTATGTAGAGGGACTTAAGCTCATCAGTTGTTATGTGTATTTGAAGTTGGGAACAACCCATTCAAAACTTTTTGAGGCATGCAAGTAATAAAAATGTGTAACGCGATGGGACAAAAATATGTTACGCAACAGGATGTTACGGACAGCGCGATTCCTATATAATCCCCACTTCACTTTGTGAAAGCGGGGGTGTAACAAATCAATGCCTGTATTCAAGATAGCTCTGGCAAAAAGTCATCTGGTAAAAGGATAGTGATCATCAATTGCAGGCATAAGTCTTAGATCTGTCAGTGAAAGAAGTTTCTGTAATGATATATTATCAACAGGAAAATACAGCTGTGAAATAATACTGAAATAGTCTAAATATACTAAATTATGTATTGCAGTTTGTCTTCTTCTAATTGTTTAATACAATGGTATGCCCGTGAAGTTATTGTGTTCAGTTTAACTGAACAAACTGAAAAGGCATGACAACTGTTCATAAACAATTTTCTGTTTCTTAAAGGAGGTACATCAGCCTTTTCGTGTAGGTTTAGGGTCCGAATAAAAAATGACAAATAATGATATTTTATTTCTAAAAGGCCAAAACATAATAAATGCGCCTTAAAAACTTATTACTTTACAAGAAAATTCATTCTGCAGTAATGTGGCCTATCCTATGTTATGCACCAGGGTTAATTTAAGCATTTTACCACATTCAAAATATACGGTGAATTCAAACTTTAGAGCTGGACAACATGTTGCTTACACCATTTTATTTTTACTGATATGATGCTTTTGGAACATTTTTCAAATTTTTAGATTTTATTAGAAAACACGTGCTACAACAGGCATACCCCACTGTTAAACTTAATGACATTAATTAAATTAAATAATATGTATGTACTAAAGGAAGGAATATCTCTTGGGATTGACACTGGTGTTGGCCAAATCAAAAATCTGGACTACTTCACTACTGTATATACCTCAACAAATATGTCTATTTGTGAGCGAGGGTAGAGATTTGTGAGGATAGCAGCATCAAACGTCTGTTGAAGGTGCATGGTCATCTCCTTCGATTTACGATCCCCTCGCGGTCTTCTCTTACGCTCTCCGGTACTGAATGTAGCCATACTGTACTGACAGTTTACTAGCACCTTGTCGTGGAGAGCTTTAGATTTACTGCCTCTAATCTGAAATTTAATATATTGAAAAGTAATTACAACTGAATACAATACAACAATCAGGATCTCGAGGGATCTTCTCTGTCTGAATATGGCATTTAGATCGGAATTGTTCACAACTGTAACATTTGCCTGTTGATGGCTGGATAGGGACTTTAACTGCATCCACTAATTTGTTTCTTATAAATGACACTGGGACAATAAGCACACACATCCCAAATTGTTATTTACATTTTGGGTTATTTTCAAACTTTATTGGTAAACATTTGCTACCAACTTACTTAAAAAAATCGTGAAAGTAATTTACAGTGTAAAAACAGCTGGATAGAAAATATAATGGCCTTGAACAGAAAATAGTCCGGGACCAGTTCAGTTGTACAGTGATCGCAACAGAATGCGCTTACGAATGTCAGCAACGATAGGTAGTCAATGTAACAATAAGATTCCTTGATCTAGGCAGTAGAGCTAACAACTGTAGGAATGAACTTCTTAATTTTACCTCATGTGGCCCATACACAGCTGCCAAAACCTTGGTATTGCCTTGTTCAATGTATGCTGAACCATCGGCTTGACTGAAAACACCCAGACGACATTGAATTCTTCTCAGTTCTGGCGGTTTTCTTCCATCAATACGAAATCCCTGGTCAGAGAGAAGCTCCATTCCAGCCATGCTGCTTGGTGATGCCTTCCGTTTTAAAAATGTGTTCAATGTTTTAAAAATTTGATCAATGTGTTTTGGAAGCTTGCAAAATAAATTATCCCAAATTTAGCTTATGGTTGGAGCGTTTATTGAAACGGAGGAAAACTCTTATGTGTTTGGAGATAAATAACAGTATCCACTTCCTGTGCGATTTGGAATTCAGAAACGGCATGGAAACTCCAGAAAAAGAACGAGTAACCCAATATCTAGAGGGTCTTAAGAGAGCCCAAACAGATAATGAGAAGTTTGCGGCATTGCTGATGGTAATGGGAAAAACATTTTTGAAAATAATTGTAAAACTAATGCACAATCAATGCATATCATTAGTTTTCGCGAATGAACTATTTTATATTTTTTGTTGGAGTTTGGCATCTGCTGCTCTTAAAGGAGCACTTTTTGAATGTCTGAAATAAGTTTTTCTTTTCTAGTGTGTTATATTGAATGTATTTATGGAGAGTGAATTCGTTGTCATTGTTTAACATTTTCACCCATAGGTTGCCAAGGTAACAAAGGATGAAAACTGCAGTGTTGACTTTAAACAGCAGATTCTCGATGCTGTTGGAGCAAAGTTATTTGCACGACTTCTAAAGACAAGTAAGCAGTCTTCACGAATTTTTTTTCAAAACGCGCCACTTCTAAATATTGCTGGCCTGGCTGAAATGTTGCTGGCCTGAATACAATTTACATTACAGCAGTCATAATTTTGCATTACAGAGATGTTGAGATTTTATTTTCAGTAGGTGATAAAATTTGTGTTACTCGGTTTTTATCCTTAGGTTCTATAGTAAAATAAAAATCTTTGGCAGAGTAAAAAGACGTTAATTTTCAAAATTTTGATCTTAACAGATACATATATTGAATCAATTTGCATGAATGTGTATGAAATAGGCAGGGTTTTAAAAGAATCACACTGTAGATACCTTAATTTTAACAGTAAACTTGGTTGAACATCAAGGATAAAGACCAAGTTTATCACCTACCAGAATGTATAGGTTATGTCTTATTCCTGGTCACTGATTGGTCAGTTTTTTTGATGATGCTCTATCAAAATTATGAATAAGTGTATGTATTTTATTGGCACAAATACAACCAAACAGGACAAAGTCAAGCGATCCTATAATGTATTTATGATAATAAATACTTGGTAATGAGAGTTAGGGCCTCCCCCCGGCCGATTGACACCCTACTACCGTCCCCCTACCCCCACCCTCCTTTCTTACTCAAAGGCCCTGCACCTCCAACCCACATCAGTTAAAATCTACTGAAATCTGGAAACTCCCTGTGGTATGCAAATATGTGCATGAAAATATCCTGCTATACGGAAGATCAGGTCGCGCAAATGACACTAGCTGAAGTCAGCTTGGAACTCCCGGTATGTTTACTACTGAAGAACCGGTGTCCTCTGAAGGTCATTATGTGTAATGCGTCTGGATACTGGCTCGAGATAAACAACTGCCTTGGCATTCTGATAACGGGGAACCAGATAGATAGTTCGGACCATTGGCACCAGTGCAGTTCGTCAACTTCGTATCTTTTGTCTGGAATTATATGAATGCACATGTATACAAAATGTCAGGGTTTAACCTGAAAATGTTACTAATATTATAATTGCATAACGTTATCCAGGATATTTATTCCCGTATCCACCGATACTTTTAATAAATCGGTATACCTAAATGCAAGAACTTTAAATTTGGCAAACACTCAAGGTACTAAGTGATTGGGACGAAAGACTTCGGTGACTAAACGCAGACTGGTATACCGATATGACAAAAAATCGCCGTCAGAAGGGTGTGTAATCTTGTAAAATATGCGCGTATACCAGCTTGTGTATTTCGACACTTCCTGGATCAAGTAAATAATAAACAACTCGCTAATTGTGTGCCGGACTGCTTGAAATGTTTGTTTTTCGACCTCATAATGATGAAAAATTGTACTGGCCCGTCTGGCCTGCCAGCTTATGTTTTTTTTCAGGCCCAACACATATTTTGCTGGCCTCGGGCATTGGACCTGTGGCTAAATTCGAAGACTGAGTAAGTCTGAACCAATTATCGCTAGGGATGGGTATTGTAAAATTATTTGTACCGTGGTATATTGCGATAAATATCACAATATTGTGACAAGTAAAATGTAACAAGAAAGAAAGCAAAACCAGCCACACAAAATTATAATTAACAAATTTATTTACATAAAAATATTTGCTTACAGAATACACAAATCTAGTGTTTCATTAATATCCAATTTTTTAATTAAGTCCAAATAAAATTATCCAATGTTCCTTTAAAGGGACTCTGTAAGCAGATATTGAGCATAAACAAATAACTGTCTGCTTTTACTCAGTGAAATGTATACATGAAAACTTGAGCATAGAACCAAACAAGTCTGAAGTAATACATTCGTGAATTTGAAGAAAAAAAAGTTTTAATTATTATTTGTAAATAATGTGGGACCCACATTATTTACCTTTTCCGCTGATAACTTGACTTCCATTAGCGCATTACGCTTTGTACATAGTATGTATTGCGTAATATGTATAGCCCGCTTAGCTCAGTCAGGAGCGACATCGACTATCGTGCACTCACTATTATTACCCGAGAGTGTAATTTTAGTTTGGGCTGCGTGTTCAAACGCACAAAGCGGCACTTTTTTGTACCGTGATTGAATTTCGTTAAACAATCTTGCATTTAATCAGTAAATATTCAATAGTGTTTAGTGTGTAATGTTTGTGAACGAAATTAGTGTGTGTTTTATAAGCTAAATTGTCCCTTTAATTCACATTAGCCAGTGTCTCTTTAAGTCGAAATTAATTTTCAATAATTCTGGTTTAGTCCAAATCTCCAATTTAACTGTTATTTTGAATCGGCACAATAATAAGTAAATCTTCTCACAAATATATTTTCTAAAAGCATCCAAATCAAAATTAACTTTGTTGAAGAATACTGAAATCACAACTCAACTCCTGGGAGCGTGTGTGTGTGTGTCATTGAAGGTTTATAGTCCCTCCACCAGCAAACACGACAAGCGAAAGATATCTCGCATATCTTAAAGTGATGGGTACAATAGAGTCTGGACTGAACTCCTGGGAGCCCAGGGCTAGCCTGTTTATATACAGTCACAGACAGTTCCTGAAGGCTTTCCCACTAAAATCATCCAATAAAAATAGTCTAAATTTCATCATAAATGAATTTGCATAAAATAATTTGCATATACATTGTAAACATGTATAAATCTATACTATTTTTAACTTTCTTCAAGACCAAATCAATAATAAACACGCAACAATGCATGCCAGGGCCGTCGTTTGACCGTTTTTGGGGCCGAAATTCGGCCTCATAACCCTCCCCTAAATGTATATATTTTCCCCCCTTTTCCTGTGAAAAATTCACCCTTAAAAAAAAAAAAAAAAAAAAAAAAAAAATATAAAAAATAATTAGAAATTTTTTAACTCCAAAACAGAAAAACAGCATACAATTTGAAATGGTAAATTCTTGGTACGACTTAAATAATAAAAAAAAACACTAATTTGTGTTTCTTAGAAATTCCCCTTTGATATGAAAAGAACGCAAAATTCCCCTTCCTGAGGGCCCTGGCCCCATTCCCCCAAAGTGAAGGGAGTGTCCTGCATGTACACATATAGATATACAGGTAACAATATTTTATTTTATATTAATCACACACGTTGATCTTTTAATGTATATGTATTGTGTTAATTGTACATATGTTTGATCCGCAAATAAATTCTTAAAACATAAAACAGTTTGTGTTTAACTGTTAAAACTTTTATGTCTCTACCTTGTTTGAGGTAACATGAACATGACTAGAAACAACTGATTACCTAACATAAAAAAATAAATATTACGGAGAATATCCCTGCATAGCTTATTTTGGAACCAGTTATTACCTCATGGTGCCTCATTCTGAATAGTGTCTTGAAATAAACCGAAACATTCCAGAAACTACCTGTGCTGGATAAACTGCACTGGGTCCCATACTATTGATGTGCAGATCAGGTCTTAAAACCTAAAAAGGCTTTGTTTCCTGTAAGATTTTTTATTTTTTATTTTTTGGAAGTGAATTAATAGTGGAACCATCATGTACTGTTCCTGAACCTTGTACCTGAAGCTAGTATTCTTGATTTAAAATAATTAGAAAATAAGAGAAAATAAGTTTTTGTTGAGCCTGCTACAGGAAAATGTTTTGGCCTTTTCCCTGCATAGCGTATTTGAGAACCAGTACTTCTCGCATAGTGCCTCAGCCTGAATCAGCATCTGAAAATAAACTGAAACATTGCAGAAACTACATGGACTCGATAAACTGCACTGGGTCTATACTATTGATATTGTATTACATATACTATTGATGCGCAAAGAACGAGAACCTGTTATTACTTAACAGTGTTGTTAAAAAATGGATGTTGGGGGAAAATGAGCGTTAACAAAAGCTTACCATATACATGTGCAACAAATTGAAACAATGAGATTTGCCAAACTTTAACGGACAGCTACGTTATTTACCATTCGTATCAGTTTGCTGAGAGCGTATCAAAATACATATTATTTTAAGTTTATATCACAATATATGGTATATCGGCACCACTGATTATCAGCTTGTGGATTGGATGCAGTCAGAAGTGTCGAACAGGGTTCATATTAAACAAACCAGATTAATCTATATAAACGAAAACGAAAACATTTTTGATCAAATGAATTCATGTTTTAATTTTATTTAAGTTGTACGTTACGTATACATGTACGTATATGACAAACAATTTATGTTAGAAATAAGGTTTGGCTAAAGTGTTGTTTTTTTTTTAATATAAAACTTCAATATTCAGTTAAAATTTGCAGGAATATAATAAATATATATACATAAATATATAAACATAATATATATATATATATATATATCAATGTTTTTTATTTTCATACAGAAAATGTACCAGATGATTGTTCTCCCAATATTTTCAAGATGGTTGCAATGTCTATTCTGTCTGCCTTGTGCTCTCAACCGGACATGGTAATATGAATTTCATACTTGTTAAAGGGGTTGATGCACTATTTTCAAACACAGTTTATGTTAAAGGGCTCTGGAAAACTTGAAAAAAGCTGAAGGAATTATCATAATGCCATAAAAAATAAAGGAGATGTGACCTATTGAAAATTTGCAAAGAACATAAATGGAGGCGGCCATTTTGAACGATGACGTCATCGCGCCGTTTTACCATATATGGCATATTGATAAAATGTCTTTTAAAGCAAAGAAAATCACTGCAAATGAAAAATAATACTAAAATGTATACATTTTACATCTTTATATTTATTTTTAATCAATTTGCAGTGGTTTTCTTTGCTTTAAAATACATTTTGTCAGTATGCCATATATGGTAAAACGGCGCGATGATGTCATCGTTCAAAGATGGCCGCCTCCATTTATGTTCTTTGCAAATTGTCAATAGGTCATATCTCCTTTATTTGTCATGGTATTTTGATAATTCTTTCAGCTTTTTTCAAGTTTTTCAGAGCCCTTTAAAATAATTTGTGTTTGGAAATAGTGCATCAACCCCTTTAAAGACAAAGTCATTGTTTTATATGGACACACACATTTTTTATACTCATAAATATGAATTCTGAGTTGCAAAGTAATAAATAGAGAATATTATGTCAGTGCCTTTTACTATCAAGTTGATTAGGCGAGGCTTGGAAAACCAAGAACGCGAGGCTCTGCCGAGCCATTCTACGTATTTGTACAGAGCCTAATAAACGTGATAGAAAAAAGGCACTGCTATAATATTATTACTATCATGTAGATTATTCACATTTTCTGTATGGTTTACTAGTTTTATCTATTTAACAGAATGTTTCACTTGTCAAGGATGCCACCATATTGTTTTTTTTGCTCATATCCTTTTATGACTTCAGATAACGTTACCTACAATAATCGTTGAGAAATTTCGCATTGAATTTGCTTTATTCATCAGTGCCTAATAAAGCAAAATTTATACGGTCACCCCTGTATCAGTCAGAAAAATGCATATCTGCATGATAAAAGCCTATTCTGAGTGCACCGTAAGCAATGACAATCTATTTTTAGTGGTGGAGGCAGACACTTTCGCACGAGCTGCGCTGCTAATGGGATTTGAAGCCGTAAGAGGCGAGAAGGTTTCAGACACAGTGTCTTTACCTTTCGGCCAAAGAGGCATAGAAGATCTCTGGGAGAGGTGGGGTGGGGAAGGAAATTATTGTTTGTTGGAACCATTGCACAGATTGCATCATGACCAAATTTATTAAAAACATCAGAATAATCACCTGTTGGCACATAATCTGCAGTTGAACCTGAGTAAGAGATCGCCTGCTTTTAGAGACCTCCATTTCAATTCCCAACTGTATTGTTTTGAAATAAATTGCACCTGTATTAAGAGACCACCTGTGTTAAGAATCCATTTTGCTCTTTCCTTTAGTGGTCTTTTAGTACAGGTTTCAATATACTTTTATCATTTTAAGGCTTGCAGTCCAGTTTTGACGGATAACGTTACCAGTTTTAACAGCATCATACTGTTGAGTCCTGGGTAAGATCTTATATATTTTCAAATTTGTATAGGTGAAAATAGGAGGGAAAAGATGAATAATTAAAAATTGTTTAAACTAAACTTTGATGATAGTGTAACCTTAAGCAGTCTGCACACCCTTTAGTGCAGGTTATGATCTGCCACTGTATTATATTACACAAAGTTATTCACTCCTACTGGCTTTTTATCAGGGTGCCAGATTTTGATTGATAATTTTTAAGTTTCAGTATATGACATTTATGTTGTTTTTTTGTCATTGTATTTTTATGCCAACATCTCTAGTCTATAACCACTCAGAATTTTTGGTGAAGGTTAGGGTGAGCATAAACTATTGTTGGCTTGCTGTTTCCCTACCAAGCCCTACCAAACACTGTTAATAACAGTTCTTAGATCAGTATATTGTTTTCACTATCTTTAGAATATATATATAAAAAAGATATTTCAAAATGTTTTTGCTGTCTGCAAAAAACAAAACAAAAAAACAATTACCAACCTGCCTACCCACTTTAATATGAAATCCTGGTCAGGAAACAGCAGACACAATATTTGTCAATTATGGATGACCTTGGCACATATGTCCGCAGGCAGAGGTACAAGCACAGACCTTAATCAGTTCAAGTGTGTAGAAAACTAGTGTAACACCACACATATTGTAAGATCAAGATTGCCGTGTGTTCCTTTATGTTATGCTGGACCATTAGTATCAGTACTGTATGCTCTAACACATGTCAAATTGTGTTAAGAAAATATCAGACTGCTGACTGGCATTTGTATAACCCCTGAAAGAACATTATTGAAATACTGATTTTCATCTACTTTTCTCTAAACTCGGGGCTTGAATCTAGCACTCAAACTTGTAAAATGTAAAATGCCAGTTGAAATTTTCAGTACTCGCAAAAACTTGCCTGTGCATTCTTCCTGTACAAAGTTAGCAGATCAAAAAACGAAACAAAGATAAAATGAGTTTGATAACACTTGTTATCTTTTCAACACAATCTTATATAAGTATTGAAGAAGGACTCAGTTGGGGGTATATTTAAATAGATATGTTTATAAGCGCATTACTTCTGTTGCGCCACTGTGCCAGCAACAGAGCCAGCTTTTATTGCGATATTGGTAGAGTGTCCGCTTCACATGCAATTTTTTTGAGTTCAAACCCCGCTGAGTAAAAGCAGGCGGGTAAACAAATGAAATTCTACGCCTGAAACTATCTTTCATGTAACATAAGTTTAAAAACTGGTTTATTTTACATTTCTGTGGGATTTCTCAGTGAAAGAATATTCATAATCACTAAATAATAATAACTAACTCCGAACACAAAAACAACTGTGACATTGAGTTATGACATCAATCAAGTGTTCCTGATGTCATCTGCCGATAACGTTCAATAATTATTCTTAAACTGATTTAAAGTGTAATAATTAGATTATTTAACTGCAGGGTTCAATTATTGGGAAATCCTTCACTCAATGGTAGTCCTGTTTTGTTTTTTCACTCGCTCGCATGCGATCGTTCGTGAAAACAACAACAAGTCTACCACAGTAACCATCTCATGAAGGATTTTCCTATAATTGATCCAAGTAGTTAAATAATCTCTATATCTTATATTCTTTTTATTCTCACTTCTCCATATTAAAACATGCAGTGCTTGATTATTAGGGAAGAAGATAAAGAAGACAGACAGTTGGTCGATGATACATACGAGTGTTTCAACAGTTTGTGTCGAACATCTACAGGACTACAGAGTCTTGTACATGCCAGATCTGTCTCTTCTCTGTCTGAGGCCATCATGTCACAGGCATATGGTAAGCTATGTCACATCTCCAGTGTTATGTCTCTTCTCTGTCCGAGGCCATCATGTCACAGGCATATGGTAAGCTATGTCACATCTCCAGTGTTATGTCTCTTCTCTGTCCGAGGCCATCATGTCACAGGCATATGGTAAGTCTCAGGGTTCTCAATAGACAAGTACACACGCGTTTTGACGCATGGAAATTCAGTTTGACCCAATTTTGACGCAGCCAATTTACCACCTGTGCGTTTTTATGACGCGCGTGTATTTGCTTCCAAGCATCAATCCAATACACATGTACCTATTTTCTCGATAGTCCAAACATCACAACAATGAGCACGTGCTGCATAACAGTGCTTGACACCTTGCCTGACGACCTTGATAGCCTCTCGGCCAATTCGCTGGCCGCAGCTTGTGACACAAAGGCGGAAATAACCTGTCTGTAAATAGTGTCACTGTGTAATCTAATTGCTGCTATTGTGTTAATAATTTAACGATTGTCTTTGAAGTTTATGATGCTTTTTGCGGGTAGAAACTGTTATGACTTGATTGGATTAACTGTTTAATTGATTGCTACCGGCTTCTGATTGATTACCGGTTAATGAACGAACTGAGATAAAACAGATGCTAGCGGTCAAACATGTGAAAATATAAAATCGGCAAAAATAAAATTGACTTTATTTGTGTTTTGTTGATTGTTTATTTGTGTTTGTTTTTGTTAATTTTGTTTTACGCACGTTTTAAAGAACAAAGAAATATAATTTTAATGAGAATAATATAAATATTTATAAATCGGCGAAATGTACATAAACAGAGCGTTGTTTAACCTGGGTTATCATTCAGTCAAAACTTACCGGACATTACGCATTGCTATATTTTGTGTTTACTGACTATTTTTGTGCTATCGAGTAACGGACTTTATATTTATGTATGTTTAATACACAAATGGCGCAAAGAAGTATATTTTCGTTTATGTCATCGCAGTCTACGAATCGGTCTGTCGGGGATGCACTGTCTGAGGGTGCACTGTTTGAGGTTGCACTGTCTGACCCTCAGACTCCGAAGAAGCAGAAAATAAGAGAGCTTGTGTTATAATAACACCATATATTATAATATATAATAACACCAATATCTTATAATATTAACAAATGTGGACCCGAATTTATGAAACATCCTTACATAACTTTGAATCTTTGACATAATGACACATAATGACACATTATTGTAAAATGGAATAGTAGTTTTTCAAGTTCAAATGCATATCCTTGCACACCTTTCTTGGCAATAAAATATTTACAGAATTCACTAAAATTAAAGTTATTAAAGGATGTTTTATAAAACGGCGCTTCGATTGGTTTGATTTATATTTGACTTTTGACATTTCAATTTTGACCCTTGGGATTTTTGAATCAAGGGTCATATGACTCTTCACTTTTAAAACCTATTGAGAACCCTGAGTCTGTGTCACATCTCCAGTGTTGTATATGCCAAATATGTCTCTTCTCTGTCAGAGCCCATCATGTCATAGGCATATGGTAAGTCTGTGTCACATTTCCAGTGTCATAGGCATATGGTAAGTCTGTGTCACATCTCCGGTGTTGTGCATGCCAGATATATCTCTTCTCTGTCTGAGGCCATCATGTCACAGGCATATGGTAAGTCTGTGTCACATCTCCAGTATTGTACATGCCAAATATGTCTCTTCTCTGTCAGAGGCCATCATCTCACAGGCATATGGTAAGTTTGTGTCACATCTCCAGTATTGTACATGCCAAATCTGTCTCTTCTCTGTCTGAGGCCATCATGTCACAGGCATATAGTAAGTCTGTGTCACATCTCCAGTGTTGTACATGCCAAATCTGTCTCTTCTCTGACTCAGGCCATCATGTCACAGGCATATGGTAAGTCTGTGTCTTATCTCCAGTATTGTACATGCCAAATCTGTCTCTTCTCTGTCTGAGGCCATCATGTCACAGGCATATGGTAAGTCTGTGTCTTATCTCCAGTATTGTACATGCCAAATTTGTCTCTTCTCTGTCTGAGGCCATCATGTCACAGGCATATGGTAAGTCTATGTCACATCTCCAGTGTTATGTCTCTTCTCTGTCAGAGGCCATCATGTCACAGGCATATGGTAAGCTATGTCACATCTCCAGTGTTATGTCTCTTCTCTGTCCGAGGCCATCATGTCACAGGCATATGGTAAGTCTGTGGCACATCTCCAGTGTTGTACATGCCAAATATGTCTATTCTCTGTCTGAGGCCATCATGTCACAGGCATATGGTAAGCTATGTCACATCTCCAGTGTTATGTCTCTTCTCTGTCCGAGGCCATCATGTCATAGGCATATGGTAAGTCTGTGTCACATCTCCGTTGTTGTACATGCCAGATATGTCTATTCTCTGTCTGAGGCCATCATGTCACAGGCATAAAGTAAGTCTGTGTCACATCTCCAGTATCGTACATGCCAAAGATGTCTCTGTCCGAGGCCATCATGTCACAGGCATATGGTAAGTCTGTGTCACATCTCCAGTATTGGACATGCCAAATATGTCTCTTCTCTGTCTGAGGCCATCATGTCACAGGCATATGGTAAGTCTGTGTCTTATCTCCAGTATTGTACATGCCAAATATGTCTCTTCTCTGTCTGAGGCCATCAAGTCACAGGCATATGGTAAGTCTGTGTCACATCTTCAGTGTTGTACATGCCAAATATGTCTCTGTCCGAGGCCATCATGTCACAGGCATATAGTAAGTCTGTGTCACATCTCCAGTATTGTACATGCCAAATATGTCTCTTCTCTGTCTGAGACTATCATGTCACAGGCATATGGTAAGTCTGTGTCACATCTCCAGTGTTGTACATGCCAAATATGTCTCTTCTCTGTCCAAGGCCATCATGTCACAGGCATATAGTAAGTCTGTGTCACATCTCCAGTATTGTACAAATATGTCTCTTCTCTGTCTGAGGCCATCATGTCACAGGCATATAGTAAGTCTATGTCACATCTCCAGTATTGTACATGCCAAATATGTCTCTTCTCTGTCTGAGGCCATCATGTCACAGGCATATAGTAAGCCTATGTCACATCTCCAGTATTGTACATGCCAAATATGTCTCTTCTCTGTCTGAGGCCATCATATCACAGGCATATAGTAAGTCTATGTCACATCTCCAGTATTGTACATGCCAAATATGTCTCTTCTCTGTCTGAGGCCATCATATCACAGGCATATAGTAAGTCTATGTCACATCTCCAGTATTTTACATGCCAAATATGCCTCTTCTCTGTCTGAGGCCATCATGTCACAGGCATATAGTAAGTCTATGTCACATCTCCAGTATTGTACATGCCAAATATGTCTCTTCTCTGTCTGAGGCCATCATATCACAGGCATATAGTAAGTCATGTCACATCTCCAGTGTTAAACATGCCAAATATGTCTCTTCTCTGTCTGAGGCCATCATGTCACAGGCGTATGGTAAGTCTATGTCACATCTCCAGTGTTGAACATGCCAAATATGTCTCTTCTCTGTCTGAGGCCATCATGTCACAGGCGTATGGTAAGCCTATGTCACATCTCCAGTGTTGTACATGCCAAATATGTCTCTTCTCTGTCTGAGGCCATCATGTCACAGGCGTATGGTAAGCCTATGTCACATCTCCAGTGTTGAACATGCCAAATATGTCTCTTCTCTGTCTGAGGCCATCATGTCACAGGCGTATGGTAAGCCTATGTCACATCTCCAGTGTTGTACATGCCAAATATGTCTCTTCTCTGTCAGAGGCCATCATGTCACAGGCATATAGTAATTTTGTGTCACATCTCCAGTGTTGTCCATGCCAAATATGTCTCTTCTCTGTCTGAGGCCATCATGTCACAGGCATAAAGTAAGTCTGTGTCACATCTCCAGTATTGTACATGCCAAATATGCCTCTTCTCTGTCTGAGGCCATCATGTCACAGGCATATAGTAAGTATATGTCACACTCCAGTATTTTACATGCCAAATATGTCTCTTCTCTGTCTTAGGCCATCATGTCACAGGCATATGGTAAGTCTATGTCACATCTCCAGTGTTGTACATGCCAACTATGTCTCTTCTCTGTCTGAGGCCATCATGTCACAGGCATATAGTAAGTCTATGTCACATCTCCAGTGTTGTACATGCCAAATATGTCTCTTCTCTGTCTGAGGCCATCATGTCACAGGCGTATGGTAAGTCTATGTCACATCTCCAGTGTTGTACATGCCAAATATGTCTCTTCTCTGTCTGAGGCCATCATGTCACAGGCATATAGTAAGTCTATGTCACATCTCCAGTGTTGTACATGCCAAATATGTTTATTCTCTGTCTGAGGCCATCATGTCACAGGCGTATGGTAAGTCTATACATCTCCAGTGTTGAACATGCCAAATATGTCTCTTCTCTGTCTGAGGTCATCATGTCACAGGCATATAGTAAGTCTGTGTCACATCTACAGTGTTGAACATACCAAATATGTCTCTTCTCTGAGGCCATCAAGTCACAGGCATATAGCAAGTCTATGTCACATCTCCAGTGCTGTACATGCCAAATATGTCCCTTTTATATCTGAGGCCATCATGTCACAGGCGTATAGTAAGTCTATGTCACATCTCCAGTGTTGTACATGCCAAATATGTCTCTTCTCTGTCAGAGGCCATCATGTCACAGGCATATAGTAAGTCTATGTCACCTCTCCAGTCTTGAACATGCCAAATATGTCTCTTCTCTGTCAGAGGCCATCATGTCACAGGCATATAATAAGTCTATGTCACATCTCCAGTGTTGTACATGCCAAATATGTCTCTTCTCTGTCTGAGGCTATCATGTCACAGGCGTATGGTGAGTCTGTGTCACATCTCCAGTGTTGTACTTGCCAAATATGTCTCTTCTCTGTCTGAGGCCATCATGTCACAGGCATATAGTAAGTCTATGTCACATCTCCAGTGTTGTAAATGCCAAATATATCTCTTCTCTGTCTGAGGCCATCATGTTACAGGCATATAGTAAGTCTATGTCACATCTCCAGTATTGTACATGCCAAATATGTCTTTTCTCTGTCAGAGGCCATCATGTCACAGGCATATAGTAAGTCTGTGTTACATCTCCAGTGTTGTACATGCCAAATATGTCTCTTCTCTGTCTGAGGCCATCATGTCACAGGCATATAGTAAGTCTGTGTCACATCTCCAGTATTGTACATGCCAAATATGTCTCTTCTCTGTCAGAGGCCATCATGTCACAGGCGTATGGTAAGTCTGTCCCATCTCCAGTATTGTACATGCCAAATATGTCTCTTCTCTGTCAGAGGCCATCATGTCACAGGCATATGGTAAGTCTGTCCCATCTCCAGTATTGTACATGACAAATATGTCTCTTCTCTGTCCGAGTCCATCATGTCACAGGCATATGGTAAGTCTGTCCCATCTCCAGTATTGTACATGACAAATATGTCTCTTCTCTGTCCAAAGCCATCATGTCACAGGCATATGGTAAATCTGTGTCACATCTCCAGTAATGTACATGCCAAATATGTCTTCTTTGTCCGAGGCCATCATGTCACAGGCATCTGGTAACTCTATATCACAGCTCCAGTGTTGTACATGCCAAATATGTCTCTTCTCTGTCCGAGGCCATCATGTCACAGGCATATGGTAAGTCTGTCCCATCTCCAGTATTGTACATGCCAAATATGTCTTCTTTGTCCGAGGCCATCATGTCACAGGCATCTGGTAACTCTATATCACAGCTCCAGTGTTGTACATGCCAAATATGTCTCTTCTCTGTCCGAGGCCATCATGTCACAGGCATATGGTAAGTCTGTCCCATCTCCAGTATTGTACATGACAAATATGTCTCTTCTCTGTCCAAAGCCATCATGTCACAGGCATATGGTAAATCTGTGTCACATCTCCAGTATTGTACATGCCAAATATGTCTTTTCTCTGTCAGAGGCCATCATGTCACAGGCATATGGTAAGTCTGTCCCATCTCCAGTATTGTACATGACAAATATGTCTCTTCTCTGTCCAAAGTCATCATGTCACAGGCATATGGTAAATCTGTGTCACATCTCCAGTAATGTACATGCCAAATATGTCTTCTTTGTCCGAGGCCATCATGTCACAGGCATCTGGTAACTCTATATCACAGCTCCAGTGTTGTACATGCCAAATATGTCTCTTCTCTGTCAGAGGCCATCATGTCACAGGCATATGGTAAGTCTGTCACATCTCCAGTATTGTACATGCCAAATATGTCTCTTCTATGTCTGAGTCCATCATGTCACAGGCATATGGTAAGTCTGTCACATCTCCAGTATTGTACATGCCAAATATGTCTTTTCTCTGTCAGAGGCCATCATGTCACAGGCATATGGTAAGTCTGTCCCATCTCCAGTATTGTACATGACAAATATGTCTCTTCTCTGTCCAAAGCCATCATGTCACAGGCATATGGTAAATCTGTGTCACATCTCCAGTAATGTACATGCCAAATATGTCTTCTTTGTCCGAGGCCATCATGTCACAGGCATCTGGTAACTCTGTATCACAGCTCCAGTGTTGTACATGCCAAATATGTCTCTTCTCTGTCAGAGGCCATCATGTCACAGGCATATGGTAAGTCTGTCACATCTCCAGTATTGTACATGCCAAATATGTCTCTTCTCTGTCCGAGGCCATCATGTCACAGGCATATGGTAAGTCTGTGTCACATCTCCATTATTGTACATGCCAAATATGTCTCTTTTCTGTCAGAGGCCATCATGTCACAGGCATATGGTAAGTCTGTCACATCTCCAGTATTGTACATGCCAAATATGTCTCTTCTCTGTCTGAGGCCATCATGTCACAGGCATATGGTAAGTCTGTGTCACATCTCCAGTATTGTACATGCCAAATATGTCTCTTCTTTGTCTGAGGCCATCATGTCACAGGCATAGGGTAAGTCTGTGTCACATCTCCAGTATTGTACATGCCAAATATGTCTCTTCTCTGTCTGAGGCCATCATGTCACAGGCATATGGTAAGTCTGTTCCATATCTCCAGTATTGTTCATGCCAAATATGTCTCTTCTCTGTCTGAGGCCATCATTTCACAGGCATATGGTAAGACTGTGTCATCTCCAATATTGTACATGCCAAATATGTCTCTTCTTTTTCTAAGGCCATCATGTCACAGGCATATGGTAAGTCTGTGTCTCATCTCCAGTATTGTACATGCCAAATGTGTTTCTTCTTTGTCTGAGGCCATCATGTCACAGGCATATGGTAAGTCTGTGCCACATCTCCAGTATTGTTCATGCCAAATATGTCTCTTCTCTGTCTGAGGCCATCATTTCACAGGCATATGGTAAGACTGTGTCACATCTCCAATATTGTACATGCCAAATATGTCTCTTCTTTGTCTGAGGCCATCATGTCACAGGCATATGGTAAGTCTGTGTCACATCTCCAGTATTGTACATGCCAAATGTGTCTCTTTTCTGTTCGAGGCCATCATGTCACAGGCATATGGTAAGTCTGTCACATCTCCAGTATTGTACATGCCAAATATGTCTATTCTCTGACAGAGGCCATCATGTCACAGGCATATTGTAAGTTTGTGTCACATCTCCAATATTGTTCATGCCAAATATGTCTCTTCTCTGTCCGAGGCCATCATTTCACAGGCATATGGTAAGTCTGTGTCCCATTTCCAGTATTGTACATGCCAAATATGTCTCTTCTCTGTCTGAGGCCATCATGTCACAGGCATATGGTAAGACTGTGTCTTATCTCCAGTATTGTACATGCCAAATATGTCTCTTCTCTGTCTGAGGCCATCATGTCACAGGCATATAGTAAGTCTGTGTCACATCTCCAGTATTGTACATGCCAAATATGTCTTTTCTCTGTCTGAGGCCATCATGTCACAGGCATATGGTAAGTCGTGTGTTCCATCTCCAGTATTGTACATGCCAAATATGTCTCTTCTCTGTCTGCCAAGTATGTCTCTTCTCTGTCTGAGGCCATCATGTCACAGGCATATGGTAAGTCTGTGTCACATCTCCAGTATTGCTCATGCCAAATATGTCTCTTCTCTGTCTGAGGCCATCATGTCACAGGCATATGGTAAGTCTGTGCCTCATCTCCAGTATTGTTCATGCCACATATGTCCCTTCTCTGTCTGAGGCCATCATTTCACAGGCATATGGTAAGACTGTGTCACATCTCCAATATTGTACATGCCAAATATGTCTCTTCTTTGTCTGAGGCCATCATGTCACAGGCATAGGGTAAGTCTGTGTCACATCTCCAGTATTGTACATGCCAAATATGTCTCTTCTCTGTCTGAGGCCATCATGTCACAGGCATATGGTAAGTCTGTTCCACATCTCCAGTATTGTTCATGCCAAATATGTCTCTTCTCTGTCTGAGGCCATCATTTCACAGGCATATGGTAAGACTGTGTCGCATCTCCAATATTGTACATGCCAAATATGTCTCTTCTTTTTCTGAGGCCATCATGTCACAAGCATATGGTAAGTCTGTGTCACATCTCCAGTATTGTACATGCCAAATGTGTCTCTTCTTTGTCTGAGGCCATCATGTCACAGGCATAGGGTAAGTCTGTGTCACATCTCCAGTAGTGTACATGCCAAATATGTCTCTTCTCTGTCTGAGGCCATCATGTCACAGGCATATGGTAAGTCTGTGCCACATCTCCAGTATTGTTCATGCCAAATATGTCTATTCTCTGTCTGAGGCCATCATTTCACAGGCATATGGTAAGATTGTGTCACATCTCCAATATTGTACATGCCAAATATGTCTCTTCTTTGTCTGAGGCCATCATGTCACAGGCATATGGTAAGTCTGTGTCACATCTCCAGTATTGTACATGCCAAATGTGTCTCTTCTCTGTTCGAGGCCATCATGTCACAGGCATATGGTAAGTCTGTCACATCTCCAGTATTGTACATGCCAAATATGTCTCTTCTCTGTCCGAGGCCATCATGTCGCAGGCATATGGTAAGTCTGTGTCCCATTTCCGGTATTGTACATGCCAAATATGTCTCTTCTCTGTCTGAGGCCATCATGTCACAGGCATATAGTAAGTCTGTGTCACATCTCCAGTATTGTACATGCCAAATATGTCTCTTCTTTGTCTGAGGCCATCATGTCACAGGCATATAGTAAGTCTGTGTCACATCTCCAGTATTGTACATGCCAAATATGTCTCTTCTTTGTCTGAGGCCATCATGTCACAGGCATATAGTAAGTCTGTGTCACATCTCCAGTATTTTACATGCCAGATATGTATCTTGTCTGCCTGAGGCCATCATGTCACAGGCATATGGTAAGTCTGTGTCACATCTCCAGTATTGTACATGCCAAATATGTCTTTTCTCTGTCTGAGGCCATCATGTCTTAGGCATATGGTAAGTCTATGTCCCATCTCCAGTATTGTACATGTCAAATATGTCTCTTCTCTGTCCGAGGCCATCATGTCACAGGCATATGATAAGTCTGTGTCACATCTCCAGTATTGCACATGCCAAATATGTCTCTTCTCTGTCTGAGGCCATCATGTCACAGGCATATGGTAAGTCTGTGCCACATCTCCAGTATTGTTCATGCCAAATATGTCTCTTCTCTGTCTGAGGCCATCATTTCACAGCCATATGGTAAGACTCTGTCACATCTCCAATATTGTACATGCCAAATATGTCTCTTCTTTGTCTGAGGCCATCATGTCACAGGCATATGGTAAGTCTGTGTCACATCTCCAGTACTGTACATGCCAAATATGTCTCTTCTCTGTCAGAGGCCATCATCTCACAGGCATATGGTAAGTTTGTGTCACATCTCCAATATTGTTCATGCCAAATATGTCTCTTCTCTGTTCGAGGCCATCATGTCACAGGCATATGGTAAGTCTGTCACATCTCCAGTATTGTACATGCCAAATATGTCTCTTCTCTGTCAGAGGCAATCATGTCACAGGCATATGGTAAGTTTGTGTCACATCTCCAATATTGTTCATGCCAAATATGTCTCTTCTCTGTCCGAGGCCATCATGTCACAGGCATATGGTAAGTCTGTGTCCCATTTCCAGTATTGTACATGTCAAATATGTCTCTTTTCTGTCTGAGGCAATCATGTCACAGGCATATAGTAAGTCTGTGTCACATCTCCAGTATTGTACATGCCAAATGTGTCTCTTCTCTGTCTGAGGCCATCATGTCACAGACATATAGTAAGTCTGTGTCACATCTCCAGTATTGTACATGCCAAATGTGTCTCTTCTCTGTCTGAGGCCATCATGTCACAGACATATAGTAAGTCTGTGTCACATCTCCAGTATTGTACATGCCAAATATGTCTCTTCTCTGTCAGAGGCCATCATGTCACAGGCATATGGTAAGTCTGTGTCACATCTCCAGTATTGTACATGCCAAATATGTCTCTTCTTTGTCTGAGGCCATCATGTCACAGGCATATGGTAAGTCTATGCCCAATCTCCAGTATTGTACATGTCAAATATCTCTCTTCTCTGTCCGAGGCCATCATGTCACAGGCATATGGTAATTCTGTGTCCCTTTTCCATTATGGTACATGCCAAATATGTCTCTTCTCTGTCTGAGGCCATCATGTCACATGCATATGGTAAGTCTGTGTCACATCTCCAGTATTGTTCATGCCAAATATGTCTCTTCTCTGTCTGAGGCCATCAATTCACAGGCATATGGTAAGACTGTGTCACAACTCCAATATTGTACATGCCAAATATGTCTCTTCTTTGTCTGAGGCCATCATGTCACAGGCATATGGTAAGTCTGTTCCACATCTACAGTACTGAACATGCCAAATATGTATCTTCTCTGTCAGAGACCATCATGTCACAGGCATATGGTAAGTTTGTGTCACATCTCCAATATTGTTCATGCCAAATATGTCTCTTCTCTGTTCGAGGCCATCATGTCACAGGCATATGGTAAGTCTGTCACATCTCCAGTATTGTACATGCCGAATATGTCTCTTCTCTGTCAGAGGCCATCATGTCCCAGGCATATGGTAAGTTTGTGTCACATCTCCAATATTGTTCATGCCAAATATGTCTCTTCTCTGTCCGAGGCCATCATGTCACAGGCATATGCAGGGTTCTCAATAGACTTTAAAAGTGAAGAGTCATATGACCCTTGACTCAAAAATCTCAAGGGTCAAAATTGAAAAAGCAAGAGTCAAATATAAATCTAACAAATCGAAACGCCGTTTTACAAAACATCCTTTAATAACTTTAATTGTAGTGAATTCTGTAAATATTGTATTACAAAGAAAGGTGTGCAAGAATATATATACATTTGAACTTAAAAAACTACTATTCCATTTTACAATAATGTGTCCTTATGTCAAAGATTCCAAAGTTATGTAAGGATGTTTTATAAATTGGGGTCCACATTTGTTAATATTATAAGTTATTGGTGTTTGCACCAATTGTATACGTATGTATATATAGAACAGTAAACAAGAAAACAAAGGACAGTGTATCTTTAATGTATGTTTAATTCTCAAGAAATCTATTCTCATTTTATTAATTTCATTTATTTCAAAAAATAATTCTGTAGTATAGTACACTCTATAATATTATATAATAGACGAAAATATACTTCTTTGCGCCATTTATTTGTGAATTTAACATACATGAATTAATAAAGTCCGTTACTCGATAGCACAAACAATGTCCGTAATCGCAAAATATCACAATGCGTAATGTCCGGTAAGTTTTGACTGAATGCCAACCCAGGTTAAAAAACGCTCTTTTTATGTACATTCGACGATTTATAAATATTTAAATTATCCTCATTAAAACTATATTTCTTTATTTAAAACGTGCGTAAAACAAAATTAACGAACAACAACACAAATAAACAAACAACAAACACAAATTTATAAAGTCAATTTTATTTTTGCCGATTTTACCTGTTCACACGTTTGACCGCTAGCTTCTGTTTTATCGCAATTCAATTTAATTAACCCCCTAATCAATCAGAAGCCGGTAGCAATCAATTAAACAGTTAATCCGATCAAGTCATAATAGTCTTCACCCGCGCAAAGCATCATAAACTTCAAAGATAATCATTAAATTATCAACACAATACCAGTGATTAGATTACACAGTGACACCATTTACAGACGGTAGGTTATTTCCCCCAAGATGCGACAGCAGCGAATTTGATTGGTCGAGAGGCGATCAAGGTCGTCAGACAAGGTGTCAATCACTGTTTATGCAGCTGTGATGTAAATAGGTATTGGATTGATGCTTGGAAGCAAATACACGCGCGTCATAAAAAAACACAGGTCGTAAATTAGATGCGTCAGAAATGGGTCAAATTGAAATTCCATGCGTCAAAACGCGTGTGTACGCGTCTATTGAGAACCCTGATATGGTAAGTCTGTGTCACATCTCCAGTATTGTACATGCCAAATATGTCTCTTCTCTGTCTGAGGCCATCATGTCACAGGCATATAGTGTCTATGTCACATCTCCAGTATTGTACATGCCAAATATGTCTCTTCTTTGTCTGAGGCCATCATGTCACAGGCATATGGTAAGTCTGTGTCACATCTCCAGTATTGTACATGCCAAATATGTCTCTTCTCTGTCTGAGGCAATCATGTCACAGGCATATGGTAATTCTGTGTCCCTTTTCCATTATTGTACATTCCAAATATGTCTCTTCTCTGTCTGAGGCCATCATGTCACAGGCATATAGTAAGTCTGGGTCACATCTCCAGTAATGTACATGTATATATATGCCAAATATGTCTCTTCTCTGTCTGAGGCCATCATGTCACAGGCATATGGTTAGTCTGGGTCACATCTGCAGTATTGTACATGCCAAATATGTCTCTTCTTTGCCTGAAGCCATCATGTCACAGGCATATGGTAAGTCTGTGTCCCATCTCCAGTGTTGTACATGCCAAATATGTCTCTTCTCTGTCTGAGGCCATCATGTCACAGGCATATGGTAAGTCTGTGTCACATCTCCAGTATTGTACATGCCAAATATGTCTCTTCTCTGTCTGAGACCATCATGTCACAGGCATCTGGTAAGTCTGTGTCACATCTCCAGTAATGTACATGCCAAATATGTCTGTCTGAGGCCATCATGTCACAGGCATATGGTAAGTCTGTGTACCATCTCCATTATTGTACATGCCAAATATGTCTCTTCTCTCTCTGAGACCATCATGTCACAGGCATCTGGTAAGTCTGTGTCACATCTCCAGTAATGTACATGCAAAATATGTCTGTCTGAGGCCATCATGTCACAGGCATATAGTAAGTCTATGTCACATCTCCAGTATTGTACATGCCAAATATGTCTCTTCTCTGTCTGAGGCCATCATGTCACAGGCATCTGGTAAGTCTGTGTCACATCAGTAATGTACATGCCAAATATGTCTCTTCTCTGTCTGAGGCCATCATGTCACAGGCATCTGGTAAGTCTGTGTACCATCTCCAGTATTGTACATGCCAAATATGTCTCTTCTGTCTCTGAGACCATCATGTCACAGGCATCTGGTAAGTCTGTGTCACATCTCCAGTAATGTACATGCCAAATATGTCTGTCTGAGGCCATCATGTCACAGGCATATGGTAAGTCTGTGTACCATCTCCATTATTGTACATGCCAAATATGTCTCTTTTCTCTCTGAGACCATCATGTCACAGGCATCTGGTAAGTCTGTGTCACATCTCCGGTAATGTACATGCAAAATATGTCTGTCTGAGGCCATCATGTCTGAGGCATATAGTAAGTCTATGTCACATCTCCAGTATTGTACATGCCAAATATGTCTCTTCTCTGTCTGAGGCCATCATGTCACAGGCATCTGGTAAGTCTGTGTCACATCAGTAATGTACATGCCAAATATGTCTCTTCTCTGTCTGAGGCCATCATGTCACAGGCATCTGGTAAGTCTGTGTACCATCTCCAGTATTGTACATGCCAAATATGTCTCTTCTGTCTCTGAGACCATCATGTCACAGGCATCTGGTAAGTCTGTGTCACATCTCCAGTAATGTACATGCCAAATATGTCTGTCTGAGGCCATCATGTCACAGGCATATAGTAAGTCTATGTCACATCTCCAGTATTGTACATGCCAAGTATGTCTCTTCTCTGTCTGAGGCCATCTTGTCACAGGCATCTGGTAAGTCTGTGTCACATCAGTAATGTACATGCCAAATATGTCTCTTCTCTGTCTGAGGCCATCATGTCACAGGCATCTGGTAAGTCTGTGCCACATCTCCAGTATTGTACATGCCAAATATTTCTCCTCATTGTTTTCCAAAGAGTGGAACTTCATAATTTTTGTCAAGTCCGTTTAGGCATCTCGATTTAGCGATAACAATGTCGTCCATGTGGATGTGTGTTAGTTTGTTCATTAGTTAGTCTGTCCATGCATCTGATTTTCATGAACGTTCCTAACATGTATTTGGATCTCACATCATGTGCACACTTTCGGGTAGCTATGAGCTACTTTTGTGCAAATATAGGTCACGTCTCTGCTACAACATGAATAACTTGCTTTTTTCTTGTAGAATTTTCACCAAACTCTGACAGAATGTTGTTTATATGTATCTAACATCATTTGCAAAATTTTCACGAAACTCCGCCGGATTGTTCATTATATGCATTGAACCTCACAAAATTTCAGGTCGAAATTTGACTAAATATAGGTCACATCTGGTCTCAGCTACGACATGCATACCCCACTGTTAATAACATTAATTAAATTAAATAGTATGTACCTAACGAACATCTCTTGGCATTGACACTGGTGTTGGCTGAATCTGGACTACTTCACAGTAGGGCTCGACATGTAGGCTGTGGCCTTCTAGCCTTTTGTTCCATTCCTTTATTTAACTGGTAAATGCATTCATGCACTTGCTCGAAATAAACTATGTTTAAATCAATAATGATCCTGAATTACACAATTATAAATGTTTAGGACTTCCATCTTGCAGGTCACGAGAAGGCGCAGGATGTGTTGTTTTGTGTGGTGTCGTGTGTAGGTGCCCGGGCCTGGGAAGGATGCGAGGCGGGTTTCCACGGTCTTCTGTCACACTTCAGTAAACTGTTCCAGGAGGACACTGTAAGCATCACTGTCAACACTGATTTTATATCTGTATATCTAAGGGCTATTTCCATTACAACATACATGGGACCCCAGGAAGGCACTTGAAATTGAACACTCACCCATAGATGCAAAATTGAGTTTTAAAGAACAAAAAACAATTGAGTTCCCCCTTAGATGTTAATCAAATTGCCTTTCTGGAGTTCTGGGTATCTTTTAATGGAATAGTTTCTAACATTCAGAGATAATTCTTTGATTTTAATATTGCTAAATTTGACAGATAGGGATAGATATGTAAAATGTAGTCACTGAAGCATGGTAGTGAAGTTGTTAGCCATATATTAACCCTTAACCCGCTACATATATATAATGAACTATTCTTTCTTTGAATTAAGACCATTCCTTTTATGTGACAAAGGGGTGGTTTGGGGGAAATGACTGATCAACAGCCAGACATTGTAAACCCTGATCAGCCTGCGAGTTACAATGGACGCAAATATATAAAGGCTATTATGGTCGTGCTTAGCGGGTTAAGGGTTAAAATAGCCAAGAACCATTTGAATTTAGTTTGATATTGTACAAAGTTTAATAAACACTATTGGTACAATATATCAGATAATAATGCATACAATAACATACATGTTAAACAAGAATTAAAGGGACACAGTATTAAAATTAGCACCTCGATTTTTTAATCCATTATCTTTTTGACTTTAAAACTGCTTGCATATAATTAAATAAAAAAAGTGAGATTTCAATTGTCTTTGTTATTCTACCGGATTTTAAAATATACTATTGATGCAATATAAGATATAGTGAGTAATATGTAAAAACAATTTGCTTTGAACTATTTTAATAATTAAAGGGAATGTAGCAACACAGCCATACCATCTGTATTATTGAAAGTTCTGAAAAACTTGAATATGGGTGAAAGAATTATCAGAATCGGAATGACCAGTAAAGGATTTTGCATTCATTTGCAGTGATTTTCTTTAAATGACATTTATCAGTATTCCATATATGTTAATTTGGAACTATGACGTCAATAGTTCTCAAAATGGCGGCTCCCATATCCATTATAGAACAACCTTCATATGATCATATCGTTTTTGTTTATCATCCGATTTTGATAATTTATTTACCTTTTTCCAAGGTTTTCAGAACTCTCAATAACAGAGCTTGTTTGGCTGTGTTGCTACATTCACTTTAATATTAATGGTTGAACAAATTCAAGTTATATAGGAAAACTAACGGGATGTGGTGAGCTTTTAAAAATAAGATTTTCCCATTAAAACTGGAAGAAAAAGCTGCACTAGTTTTATAATATTATCCCACTGGATTGGGAGAGCTTACGATGAATGACTAAACATCTATGTTCACAGGAAAAGCTAATTTACTACCTCACATAATTGTTTTATGTGTACAGGGGAAAGAAATAAAAGGTTCCTCAGCATACTTTACAACATTTTACAGAGTTTGGTTGAGGGGTGAGGGTGGAATGGAAATAAACTCATTATTTCTCTGTGAAATTTAATGGCTGTTGGTTGGTTGTGGGGGTGGAGGGTGGGGGCATCGTTACTAATTTCTATCTTGACCTTGACACTGTTATTTTATGATTTATCCACCTGCTATCGTCACCGCATGCACGTCGCTGTGTAGGCACTGATGACACTCGTGTTGTTTGTGTAGGGGTCGCCTTGCCAGCCCTACACGCCATTACCGGCGACGACTGTCTGCATGAAAACGGTACTACTGAACCTGCATTAATTTGCGGCTTAGTAGCATGAGTGTCATTTGACCCAAGAGTGAGGATGTCTCCTGCGTCCCGTCACAGCACACATCACCTGATGGCCACACCGAACATAGACGCCGAGGATGGAAGACTTAAGACTGAAGACCGAAGAGGGGAAGATGTACTGACTGTCAGATGGTGTGTGCGGTGCAGGGGTCATACTGTGATGGGTGTGGCCCCAAACTGGGGTACCTAAACTACAACTGCCCAGTAGTTTGTTGACCAACCACCTAGCGGATGTCGTCCAGACCCCCACCTCACCGCCGCAGCGAAAACTACACAGAGCAAAAGCGACAACCGACTACACACAGACAATGGAAACAACTACACAGCAGCACCAGATCAACCAACATACTCAGGCAGATCATAGTCCAGACTCTATTGTACCAATCTCGTGGAGATACCTAACGGCTTAGTGAGTTTGTTGGTGGAGGGACTCTAAACCTCAGGACTACACACACACACACACACACACACACACACACACACACACATATGATTTATGCATTAAATAGAAATTTTTATATAGCGTAAATTAATTTTCTGCATAAAATCAAGATACTGAAGGATTGTGTAACACTTTTCTATTACAGGGAGCAAAGAAGTTTGAGCTGTGTAAGACCCTGGTGTTACTCTTGACATCGATTCCACAGAATCTGGTATACACCGTTCTATTTCCAGTTTTTGTGTCGCATGCATAGCATGACAGACACTTAGGATCACTTTGTCTGTCATTTGTTTGTTTGTTTGGTCTTTTAAGTCATTTTTCAGCACATGTTAGGCTTTGTATGGTGGACATTTCTTTTGTGGTGGAGACAAACCACCCACTTATTCCTGAGTAGAACCAGTACTATACACCTCCGGCCATCTGTAAGAATCAGCAATGTCTTACTTACCCATCGTCCGTCACACCTGCAATCTAATCTTGGCCCTAACTTGAGACGCATTTTACATATGTTCAAGAAACTTCACACACATCTTCATCTTACATTGAATGTTGTAACATGTTCAATAACTCTGACTTTCATTTTGGCAGAGCCCTTTTCATACATCTAATCTGCAAACTAACCTAGCTCATAACTTGGCAAAATATTGTCCTGTGGTCATGAAACTTTGTATAGTTCTTCCTTATCAATTATGCAATGCCAATAACTCTTTCGGCATGGTGATGCCCCTTTTCATAAAACATGAACCTGCAACATAATCTAGCTGATAACTTGGCAAAATTTTGACCTAAAATCATGAAGTTTTATACAGTTTTTCCTTATCAATTATTCAATGTCATTTTAGTTTATTTTAAAGAGGTATGCCTCTTTTCTTACAACTTTACTTTGCTCCTGAAATAGGATAGCCTCAAGCCCGGGGCCTGTCAAAAATTGGTTGGGGCTGGTCCCTTTTTGCCATATTTTACTGTATAATTAATTCGGGGCCTGTCAATAATAATTCAGGGACTGTCTGTCAAAATATTTTCTGTGAACACTGGAGATATCTGAGTAATAACAGATGTTTCCTTTTGTACGCCAGGACAAGTCTAGTGAACCACCGTGGATACAGCACATTGTGGGAGGTCTGGACAGTATTCTGAGGAGCAAACTGGGTGAGGCATCGTGTCACTCATCTTTTACCACAATTCACCAGACGACACTTAGTACCCCGATTTTAAATGCTAATAAAACATTTATTTTTTCGTCATAACATGCTCCGAATCTTTAAAGCAGTGACTGAATGTAATACGATTATCAAATTGATTATTTATTTTCGATTTATTTGATAAATCTGTTAAAAGTATATTAATGTCAGAGTTTGCATTTGGGTTTTTTCTTCAGAATTGTACATTCCATTTGAAAGATATGAAATAAAATGTAGATGAGACACTTGAATAAAAAATACATTTAGTTCCATTTTCGCTGTCAGAAATTATATGCCAAAAAAATAAACCTCATGTTGATATTGTAACTCAGTAAGAGTTGCACCCATTTAGACATCTTTCATGTGTGTCAAAATGCAGTGTAGGCGAAGCATTAAATCCCCAAATTCTTGTATTTATCAGTAGTGCAATTAGACATAATTGATCATAATTTGGTTTTCTTGGATCATTAGAACATATATGTATACTGAAGAACTAAAAAATGCAACACGGGAATTTCAGCTATATATTGTATATATAATATGGTGCTGTTAATCAAATGGTACATTAGACATGTTCCTTTCGAAAAAAATACTAAAACAACTCATAACTCTCCAGATGTTGTCCCTTCAAAGTTTCAATATTGATAGAATACTTGACGTGTTTGGCTCAAGCAGTTGATCAAACTCAGGATGTAAACTTTTGTAATCTCTTTACATTAAATACAGTACTCAAATGGCTGAAATTTTCAAAGTGGAATTTTATTTATGAAATTTCATTTATGAAGCATTTATGAATTTCATGTTACAAAGTGAACTGTGATTAAAAAGTCTACAACCAAACAGTTTTGTCCTTTAACTTATTTTTTTTTTATAGAATATCTTTGAATATTACATGGAATTAAATGTGCATTATATAGTTACATAGCGGACAATCCTGAGTTGTGTTTCTTTTTTCCTTTAGTATACATCAATTTAACATGCACATATTCCTTAAGGCTTGAAAACAGCCTAAAAATATTAAAAAGATATAAAGCCAAAAAAAAAGATGGAAAAAAAAAAGATGTATGTTTTGTTATAATTGTAACAGTCTTAAATGTTATATATCCTGAAAATATTGGCGATATAAAAAAACAATCTCAACAAAACCAATAATCTGATACGTTAATATTTGCAGGTGCGAGTCAGAGAGAGCCGGCCCTGAGGTTAGTGTCTATGTTGGTACAGGTGGTGGGCATCTACAGTATCCTGCCCCCGTACACGCCCGACTGTAAACTGTTCCTGCTCACGACTCATCTCTGCTGTATAGAAATCAGGATGGTCCTCGAGAACACGGACCTTACACAGGTGGGTGGGGCTGACAATAAACAGTGGTTGGTTTGCTGTTTCCCAACCTACCCATGAAAAAGGGCCCATCAAAAAACTTTTATATCAATTCTATATAATTTTTGTCTTGCCTTCAAGGTGGCTTGACATAGTGCTATTCCTTTAAAACATACCCGGGACCCCAGGGAGGAAGTCAATTTAATAAACACCTATGGGTGAACGCTGTCTTCTGAAATTTGGTTCTTTAAACTCAATTTTGCATCTATGTGTGGGTGTTCAATTTCAAACGTGCCTTCCTGGGGTCCCGTGTATGTTTTAATAGAATAGCCCTTATCGCTGTAATAGCCACAGCATCAATGTTAATGTTAAAGTTTTCCACATTCTAATATGTTTAATATTAGCTCTAAATATTAATAGCAGTCAAACTTTGTTTATTTCTTAATTATCATAAGGGGCTCTCAGACACTCAGGTTCCATAACTCTGTATTGTAATTAGCAAAATTATGGCCCTTTTTTCCAACTTAAAATTAAAGTGCACATGGGAACATTTGGGAACATTTGTGGCATGTTATCAGACTAAAATTACTGTTATTATATTAATGTATTCTGAAAATATAAGCTGACAAAACCATATGCATATTATAATGACTAAAGAAGGTATAATGTGTCTAAAAAACTTTAACTAATGATATGGCCAAATGGCAGAAAATATTTAAGGTCGGCCCCTAAAAATGGGGTCAGTCGGGGAAACCGGAACCACACATATAACTTTATTTGTGAATGACCTATTTATAATACTGGATGCAAAGTGCTTTAGAGATTATTATACCTTATACCTTAAAAAAGTTATGATTTACCTTTAATATACAAGGGATTACAAGCTGTTAATTTCCCTTTATTGGGAATATAGCAACACAGCCAAACAATCTTTATTATTGAGAGTTCTGAAAAACTTGGAAAATGGTAAAAGAATTATCAAAATCGGATGATAAACAAAGAAGATATGATCATTTGAAGGTTCTGTTGAAATGGATATGGAAGCCGCCATTTTTAGAGCTATGACATTACAGTTCTAAATAATCATATATGGAATATTGACAAATATGAAAATTTTAAAATACTCAATTATAGGGGAAAACATTATAGTAACCTTATGAAGAATATGTATAAATAATGGCAATAATGCTTTATATGACCAGTTAAGGAGTTTGCATTCATTTGCAGTGATTTGCTTTAAATGATACTTATCAATATTCCATATATGGTCTTACGGAACTATGATGTCATAGTTTTCAAAATAGCGGCTTCCATATCTATTTTAGAACAAGCTTCAAATGGTCACATCTTTTTTGTTAGCAATTTTGATAAGTCTCTCACCTTTTTGTAAGTTTTTCAGTACTTTCAATATAATAGCTTGTTTGGCTGTGTTGCTACAGTCCCTTTAAACTCATGTAAGCTCTGTTAAACATAGGACAACATACAACTTCTTCATTATTCATCATTTCAGGCGTCAGACAATGGCCGGATGTTGTCGTCTTGCTACAGTTACCTGGAGAACATTATAAACCACATGACTGCAGGCCCCACCCTCAACCTGGATGATAGACAGGTGCTACAGCTACACTCGGCTATGGTCGGGGCATTCAGCGCTGTACTACACTTCCTCAAACGAGTGTCCATGGATCCATCCATACAGGTAATAGGTGAAGATGTGATTTAGTAAATAGTCGGGTTTGATTAAATATGTGGCATAATTTTGGTTAGCTATGTCTGCAGAGTTTGTGATGATATCTGGTTAATACTCGAATGTCCACTGACAACGGTTAAACTAAAAAATGTTTTTCTTCTTTGAGTTTATTACGTATTAACAACTTGAGGACATGAATATATGAAACATAGAGTGAGGATCAGGCATGTATGGTAAATAAAAATGGTTGAAATGGAGGTGTATTTTTCTGAATGATGTCGATGTCGTGCCTTTATTTTCAGTTATTCGGTTTTCGGCTCGTTCTTTGAACATCTGGTTTGGTGGAATTTCTACGTTTCTGGTTAATATTATAATATTAACATGATTGTTCTGTGCTTGATGCATGAAATGCATGATATGATAATTAAGTTAGTTAAGTTAGTTAAGGAGTTTGGCCTGGCCAGTTAAATCCATTTTTATTGTGTCTATAGAGATCGGATTTTCAAAATAGTAACATATATATAGAAAATATCATGTTAGTGCCTGATCACATCCAGTTTATCAGGTGAGGCTGAGAAAAAAAAGAAGCCCGAGGCTATGCGAGGGCGTCATTTTTTTCGTGCCGAACCTGATAAACTGGATGTGATCAGGCACTAACATGATATTCTATTTGTCATGTTCATAGTTCTCCCCAGGCTATTAAGGCATGTCACATTTAACATGCCTTCAGAGCCAAGATGCTTTGCAACATGCCTTAATTTCAAAAAAACAACATGTAACACATTTTAATTATTTCATTTTTGTTTGGCTTAAAAGTAAAAAACACAGTATATGGAATCACTAGCCTATTTCTTATATAGAGCAAGTGTCTCTCTAACAAACTACCCATACATATAGGGGTCAGGAATAAGGATACACTCTGAAGCATATTTTCTATGATAAAAGTGACATGCCTTGACAAATTCCTGGGGAGGACACTGATTTTGATCGTTTAAAATCATTTAATTTACCTGTTTTCCATTTTTTTCCCATTTTTTTCTGTTCAAAAATACCCAGACGTCATCTGACAGGATAGGAATGTAACTGCCGAGAAAAGGTTTTATCTCAGGCACCCTGTTTCACGGCAGAATTATACAGATTGACATGATAAATACCTCATCATCAGTAGGTTTAGAAACGGTGTAAATCTGCTGTAAAATTCCCCTGTTGATGGCAGGATAGCTACTTTAATTATACGCATGGCAGCCATTATTGTTGTTATTATTATCCGTGAAATGTTTTAAAATTTCCTTCGTACAATAAGCACCAAGTTGTACTAATCATTTTTGTTCCTCTGCAGTGGAATAGTATAATTCTGGCAACTGTGCGTGTCCTGGGAGCGTGGATGGCCGAGGAGACGTCAGCACTGAAGGAGGAAGTTTACGAGTTGATACCATTTCTCATACAGATCAGGTACACTTATGTTCATTACATGGTCCCGCCTTAATTCCGTTAAGCGATGGGAAAGCTTATATTAGCAGAATTTTATAACGGATATTTAGACAATAAAACAAGTTTAAAAACTTTTTTTTAATGAAAAAATGTGATAACCTGTTTAAAATTATCTATTAAATGTTTTAATTTTGCAATATGCAAACTTTTTAAGCATTTCATACCTCAGCCAACCCCATTTTTGCTTCTTGGATAAGGGGTTGGATGGGGTATGAAAGTTAACACTCGGACCACATAATGCAACCTTTAGAGTATTAGTCCGCATTGATAGATTTATTTCCCATCATAATAGTTTTAAAGGGACCATAATTTCGCGGTTTTCCCGTTATTTTTTCAACATAATTTGCATATTTGAAAATCATTAATAACAATTATTTGAAAAGCTCAAAGCAAATTGTTTTTGCATGTTACTAATTATTGATTATATTGCACTGATAATATATTTAAAGTTAATGTAGAAAAATTAAGGCAAACTATACCAATATTAAACAAAATATTCAGTTTTATAATTTAACTTCTTACCAGTAATAATAAATTATTTTACAAAATATTAAAAACATACAGGCATAGTAAATGTGTAAACAGAAAATCCCTATATATTACTGTTAAAGCAAAACTCTTTAATATTTTAGTACATTTAAACATGTCACCAGCGATTTACTAATCATGTATTTTTGTTCCTGTCTAGTAAAATGTCCATTCCACCTGAAAGTGACAAGTCACAAGTTTCATCCGGAGAACAAACACCAGACTCCTGTGATAAAGTGATAGATAGTTCATCTAGTGACAATTTACCAAATCAAAACTCAGACTTTTCAAAAACTAATGATCAGCCTAGCCAAGATCAGTTTGACAGTGAAATGGAAACAGATGTGTTGAACAATAAAATGGAGAATGTGACAATGTGTGATGATGAGAACATGGAGGATAATGAATTAGACACGGTAGAACAAAGTAGGACAGACGAGGGATATTCTCGTATAAACCAAAATGGTCAATTTACCGGAACAAACTCTGAATCGGAATCTCGATCTCAATCAGAGCTCAATTCCAATACTAAATCAGACAGACTGGTTGAGAATTGTAATGAGATGGTGAGTGAAAATATGGCATGTGATAACGAATTTGAAAACCAGTCTGCTGAAAAGCATGTGACATTTAAGGATGAATCAAAAGACGAGCCTGTGGTAGATATAGAATTGAAAGCTGAACAAAACACTGATATTTCAGCATTTGGAGATATGCCTCCAGATGAAGGCAAGTTAAGTGAGAAAGACTTGCAGGATTTGCATATCCGTGCAGATATATTCCATTTTCTGCTGCCTGGGTTGTGCCATTTGACAGCGGAGCACCTGCCTCGTCGTATTTTGTTACACTGCGGGGCTCTGAGTCTGCTGGATTTGTACATGTGGAGACAATGGGAACAGTTTATCAAATATCCTACTAGTAGAGAAACACAGGTAAAACATGAAGAAATAATTTCAAAAACAAACATGTATGCTTCACATATATAATCTGAAGGCCAGAGCTCTAGATAAGCTGCGTATCTGCGTAATTTACGCAAATAAATGAGCCAAAAAACGTAAAGATTTCTTTCTATGCATACAGTGCTTTGGGTGGTATAGAATCATTGGTAGTAAAGAATCATTTTCTGTTTAAATTCAATTTTCTCAGCTCATATATTTTAGATTATTTTAAAACTTTCTAGGCTTGAAGATATATCATATAAGCATACATTTATTCAACGGTGAAATTATTTGGGACATTTTTCCATGCAAAATATATCTCTACGTGCAACACCTCTCAGAAAAAATGATTCTATACTACCTGAATGAAGTGTGTTTTTGAAACGAAAAATTCATACTGTCACAATAAACTCAGAAATAAATATTTGCTGTTTTAACAAATGTTATAGGACAAAAGTCAAATTGCAATCATCAATTAAGGTAACTTGTTGCAGTTTGGCACTTTTAAGGATAAAATTAAATTATCTAAATATTGGTGCAAAAACGCCTATTAAAAAATCACAGTTTCAGGACAATAATTTTAGAAATTTTGCTATCATACAACTAAAAGGGTAAATCTAAATGAGAAATTAAATAGACATTTTCCTTTCATTTTAAAATTAGAAGTTTAACCCGAGTGATTCTATACCACCCAAAGCACTGTACTATAAACGTAAAAAAAAAAAAGAAAAACACAAAAGATTTATTTCAATGCGTATCGAAACGTAAAATACACCGTGTTTTGCAGTCTCCATCTTCTGAATTGAATGGTTTGTTTGATTGTCGAATTGTTCCGTACTCATCACACGTTTGTAGAATATGTTCCTAGTACTGTATAATGCAAAAGAGTATGAGAGTGGAAGACTCAATTAAAACATATTAAGAACGAGTCCAAGTTTGACAAAAACGAACATATCTCAGACTGGTTTCGGGTAATGTTTACATTATAAAACGAATAGAGGTATACTTAATAGGTACAGTAATCCAGTCTGCCTATTGATATCCTGTCAAACGTTCCCGTGAAATACGAAAAGATGTCAGGTAAAAGCATTCGCGGAAGGAAAAAATGCATAAACATTGTTCCAAACGTAAAAAAATCACGAGTTATATTTCCGTTAAAGCATACTGAGTCTGCTTCAATTGTCCTGCCAATAATATTTGTCTGAATGGTCAAAGTGTTTCAAAGTAAAAAAATAAACACGATGGAAGTACTAGTGCGTTAGTATTACAGATAAAACTATTGCCTGCTGAAACTTGGATGTTGAAGTTATCCTGGCTTATAGTTGAGACTAACGGCGATGGTGTTAATGCGGAGAGTTTATTAAAGTGCAAATCATGTACCAATGCTAGGATGCAAAATGTCTGGGCGGGCCAAATTTGCAAATTTCAAATGTGCAAAGACATAATGGTAGTAGTGAACACATTGATGCTAGTAGACTGTCTTTTAAGGAAACTTTCGTTTATGATCACATCGTGATTTTGCTGTCATAAATTATATAAAACAATCATGTCCTGTAAGAAGTAATATGGTTCAAGTATAAAACAGTAAGGTCACTGTAAGTATTCTATTTCTGTTTTACTTCGTTTTCCTTACTGTTTGATCATAAAAGTAAACCTTAATAATATTTAACAAACAAATAAAACATACACACTTGTGTAAACAAGCACATAACTTGACAATTTTTTCAACTACTCATAAGTATTATAATATTTACAATAATTACCAGTAGTTGAAGAGAAAAAAATAAATAAAAAAAAACGAGGGTAAAAATATTGAAAACATAAATTGACTCGATTAAAAAACCCATCTATAAAAAAATGATGGGTAAAAAACCCAAAAAGCAAAAAGCTTATCTAGAGCTCTGAAAGGCCCTAATCTGCCGAAAGAAAATGTATGTTTTACATATTTTTTACACAGTGTGTAAACTAAACTAAAAGATGTAAGGGCGATTCCATTAAAACATGCAAGGCATTTTTGAAATTAAACATAACCCATAGGTGAAAATAACCAAATTTCAGAAAAAACGGTTCACCCAAAGATGTTTATTAAATTTGCCTTTCTGGGGTCCCAGGTATGTTTTAATGGAATAACCCTTTACTACATTTGTTTCATATACTCTGACAGCAGTTTTGTCCTAACTCATCTGACAGCATATTTATGTTTGTTAATGTATTGCTTTAAAAAGACATTCTACCATTGTGAGCTTAACTTTTTTAGATCATGGATTAAACAAGAGAAATGCCCTACACATTAGAAATTGAATGTATGTTTACTGTTAAAAGCAGAGGCAAACATTTTCAAAATAAGGCTCAAATAGAGAAAAATAAATATACAGTATAAAGTCAACTTTTGATAGGATGTTTGTTTGTTTGTTTGTGTGGTGTTTTACGTCATTTTCAAGACATGTAAGGTTATATATGACGGTCGATTTTTTGTGGTGGAGTCAGATCACCCACTTTTCCCGGGTAAAACCGGTACTGTACGTCTCCCGCCATCCGTAAGAATCGACACTTTCTCACAAGTCAAGTTCCCAGTGGGATTCAGGGGGCGTCCGTGGCCGAGTGGTTAACGTCTCGGACTTGAAATCACTTGCCCCTCACCGCTGTAGGTTCGATCCCTCAGGGGCCTAGGAATCTTTATGTGAGGAAGCTATCCAGCTGGCTTGCGGAACGTTGGTGGTTCTACCCAGGTGCCCGGAGGGGCACCTGGGGTCTTCCTCCACCAATGGAAGCTGGAAAGTTGCCATATGACCTTAGCTGTTGGTGCGACTATAAAATCCAATTCAATCAACCAGTGGGATTCGAACCTGCAGCGGTGAAAGGCGAAGGTTTACAACGCAACGTGTTAACTATTCGGCCACGCAGACTCTTTGATAGGATGTATATAGGATGTATACAATTAGTCGTTTGTTGCTTCCATTTCAGTCGAGTCTTGTCATAATGTGTAACATTTTCCTGAACCTGATTATTGTGGAGCCCGGAGTTGTGATGGAAAATCAACAGTTCGCTCACGTACTGTTGTTGGTTGCCAAGGGTATCCAGGCTGTTGGTAGGTTTTCAGTTTTGAAATGGCTTCTTGTTACCTGTTTTGAAGAATGCAATTTTCATAGAAAATTCCTGCTTCTTTAACACAGTAGACTTTAATTCAGCAATGTATTGTCTTCAAAAAATAAAACAGATTCTTTAATTGAATAAAACATTCCACATTTATACAGCTCTTGTGTGTACTGAAAAAAATGATGTAATTGCATTTGGTGATTTTAGATGCATAGCGCTTCAGGCCTCTGTTTCTACTCTCGCTACCGACCTATAAAAATTGGACCAACTCATAAAACATTTACTGCAGGTTTTTAAACAAGAGCACCGCCTAGTGGGGCATATACGCCCATCATTGGCGAGATTAAGTTCCAGGTTAAACCTTTTTCAAAGGGAAATAATTTAAAAAAATATCAAACAGAGAGTTATGGACCTTTATAAAATGTATTCATTATGTTGAAGATGTGTGCAAAGTTTCATTGTTGTTCACCTAATACTTGAAAGTTATTAGCCACTGTTGCTTGTAAAATGCAAGGTTAAGTTCCAGGTTAAACCTTTTTTCAAAGAGGAATAATTAAACAAATATGAAATCAGAGAGTTATGGGCCTTTATCAGATGTATTCATTGGATCATGCTGAAAAAGTTTACAAAGTTTCGTTGTTGTAGATCGTATACTTTGCAAGTTATTAGCCACAATTAGGTGTCCGGTAAAATATAACGGACAGGTGAACAGACGGACAGACAACACCACAACATAATACGGCCTTATACTAGGTGTATAAAAAAAACTGTAATTGTTGTTTACGGGCTTGTCAACACATTATTTAGAGCCATCCCTGATAGAGGGAAAAGATACATAGGAATCAGGGAACCTGCCTTATTCTTACTACTAGTATCAAATAGATTCCTCTTGTTCTTTAACATGCTTAAAGGACACTCCGATACACAGGACCACCCTTGTTTAAATCTGCGCAGTATTTTATCTGTATTTTGGTAACATAACCCAGACCGTCACAATTGGGACCTTAAGCACGATTTTTCTTACAATTGGGAAAAATTACAGTACATGTAAAACATTTGGTTTCATAATTGTATCTTCGTGTATCTTTAATAATGTTTACAGTACACCAAAGAGGCATTTAAAAGCATTTTGTTCTCTATACTTGTCATACTTTCGCTACTTTTTTTTCCCCTTTTAATTGGGAGTTTTTGTCTCAAAATTGGGAAAAAATATGTTTTGGGATAGGAAATATGACCCAATAACAGCTATGAAAACAGCCAAACAAAACCACTGTATCACCCATGTTGCGGACGAGACTAAGGAGAGTGTCTTGCCTAGGGAATCACCAAAGAAACCCAGTGCTGCCAGTGAGTCTCGAACCTGTAATTTCTGAATGTAGAGTCTACTGTGCCATCCCCTGGGCCACCGCAGCACCCTAATAGTATCTTACCTACTCAACTTGTTTAGCCATGGGGAAACAATTATTTATTTTTTTACTTAAGTTTGTTAAAAGTACTGATAATAATGCTTGTTTTGTTTTGCAGAGGTCGACTCCCAGTTTATTGTGGTATGGTCACACTTGGTTACACTTGGTCTCATGTTAATGCGGGCATTGTCTCAGAAAACAGGTAAATGGAAATGGGATGATGCCCATTGTCGTACTTATTGATGTATACATTTTACAGACTTTAAAATATTAAATTGGAAACAAACGTTCAAAAGTAAAATGACAGTGCGAAGTTTAATGAACTACTTTGATTTCTGATTGATTGATTGATTGATTGATTAATTGAACTGTACCGCTGTATTACATTGGAATTTATTGCACCTCGCACAAAATCCTAGTAATTTCATTGGATTAGAGCAGTCACATGGTGACCCTCTATTATTCTATAGTGGGTCAGTAGATTTCATAGAGGGTCACTAAAACAATATGGACTACAATTCCGATTCAGAGTTTAAATCATTTGCAAATAGTTCTTTAAGGCGTTAGTAACAAACATAATAAGTAAATTTAATAATGTTTTTAAACTGTACCGGTCGTGACGTCAACGTCATCACTTGACGTCACGACGTCGAATTGCGCGAACGTCTCAATGACGTTGATGTTCAATTAAAATGGGTTAAATATCGGCGTTTGCCTTAAAAAAGGTGCTCGATGCAATAAATCAGTTATTGGGTTTGTTACTGACCCCCTACAGAAATATATGGGGTCAGATATATAGGGGGACTCCGCTATCGCCTCGCCCCCCCATATTTCTGTAGGGGGTCGGTATCGCCTCGCCCCATATAAATCTTATTGACCCCACATATTTCTGTAGGAGGTCAGTAACAAACCCAATAACTAATAGTATTATGTTAAAATGTTTAATACAATAAGATGTAACAGGATTGGAATGAAAGACAAAACTGAAAAGCTTCTTTTCCTACATTATTTAATAAATTAAAGAAATAAAATTGCATTAGATAGTCTTAACTTGCAATTTTGCATTTATTTAAGCATCTAAATGCTAAGGGCTGTTCCAAATAAATTTACCTTCAGGGGGCATCATTTAACTCCAACATGTTTTTTTTATTATAAAATTCCCCCAATAAAATTATTTTATCCCAATAGCAGAGTATTAAAAATTAAATGTGTGTTCCCCATCCTTACAGGTAAATTAAAATAGAATAGCCCAAAGTAAATGAAGCTGAAGGTGAGATGTATATCCATTTTAACTCAATTTTTATTTGGTCTCATTTTCAGATGAATTTTTAGAAACTGACAGTGTGTCAAGATTTTTTGTGTCATCAATTCGGTTCTTGAGTGGGGCCTATACAACAAAGTATAAGAAGAAGGGTCACGCTTTGCTGGACATCGACGAGACTTACATGATGGCCTGGGACCAGATATCCCAGACCTGGTTCTTGAGCATGCAAGGTAAGCACTATTGTTATAACTGTACATGAAATTTAAAGTTCGGTTGCGTGTTTTATAGTATTTCACGAGAACAGCTTCTAGATTCTTCAGGGAAGTAGTTTGATAAAATGCGTTCATACATTTTATTCTAGGTTGACACTACGGTTTAGAAAGTAGTAGCCAACATTTTCAAAGTTGTGAAAAAATACGCGAAAATTAGTGTTTTGCATTTTGTTGGATGTTTTATCCAACAAAATGCAAAACACTAATTTTTAAGACGATTCAAATGATTTTATAGCCATTGGCTATATTGTCTACTGCTAGTGCTTACATAGGTATAATTTTAAGACTTCCCCTCCCTCCAGTAAGATGACAATCTTGAATGCTAGGTATTTTATCTACATAAATACCTTTGCGACGCCCATCTAATATTGAAGTGTGTCAGAAGGGACATGAAGCCACAAAATGGGTCTTCATCTTGACGCCCATCTAATGTAGAAAGGGGTCTAAAGGGACATGAAGTGATAATATGGGCCGTTGTCAAGTCCATCTAATGTTGAAGAGACATGATGGAAAAAATTAACTATTGTGACCCTCATTTAATGCCGAAGGGTGTCTGAAGGGACATGAACGAACAATACTGCATCTCCTTGGTAGCCATATCCAAAATTACCCTTTTTTTACGAACTCCGGCCAACAGAATACCAATTATATTATCCACCTGTTTTCATATTTATTTTAATCTTCTTGATATGTGTAAGTTTTTATACAAATATTGCTGTAATTCTATTCTATAAACGGTCTCATATCAACATAACGACTATATTGTCAAGAGTTGAAATAGGTATTTAATTTGATAAGAGTACTTCATTTACCTTTAGCAGTAACCCAATGCACAGTCATGTTCTAATATACCATCGCTGCCGGAGTTCCTTTATGTAAAGATGTTTCAGCATAACACACATGCACTTTAATACATGTACTATAATTTACACTGCCTTTTTTTCCAGCCTTTGCTGCCTGTGTACCTCTGTTTGGAGAAATTTCATCGTTACTCTTGAAAACAGGATGGCTTCCAAAACTTCTGAAAACTTTAATTGATGTCAGAGGTAGTATGATTTGTAGCAGATGTTTGAATGATTTGCACGTGCAGTATGTGGTACTGAACAGCTGTTCATGACTCGAGGATTAAACATAACTGAATGACTGTGTCATCCATGTCGTTCTTGTTGTCTAAAACTACCGAAGTTCACATAAAATGCAATGAAAATTAAGGAGACTTGATTGAACTCTACTTCTAAAAGGCGTCTGAGGGCCCCAAGGGAGATTTGGGCTCCTCGATACATTAAGATTGATTTCATCATGTTGTTCATTCATAATTATATTAATAGGTGTCTGGCATGGCCCAGTGGATAACATGGTTGACTTGAAAGCGGGGAACCCTGGTTTTAGTCTTGCTGAAACCACTGAATTTCGCCGGTGTGATCTTTTCTTGGAAATTACATTCTCGTTAGCCTCATCAATCAGATAGGTACCTATACTGGGCATTCCCATGTAGTAAAGTCTATTCTCGGATGACATTAAAGAACCATAGGAAGCTATTTGCTTATAAGGGTAGGGCAAGTTCCCGGATTCCTATGTATCCTTCCCCTCTCTGGGACGACCCTAAATAACATATCATGTGGTGATGATCCATTAAACAAAATTCAATTCAATGTTCTTTTATTAATACTAGATGTCATTTTGTATGTTTATTGATAAAAATATTATTAAATTCCAGGCAATGGTGTTGCCGAGGAGACAAGAAGTTGTTTCCTGTTGCTATTGACAACAGTTGCTAAGGAAGATAAATCTGCAAAGGATGTGATAAAGGAGAAGGGAGGAGCGGAATTCGCGAGGTAGGATATTAAAACTGAAATATGTCCCCTTAGGTTTAACACAGTTAGATATTTTGCCATCATATTTCAATAATAGAAATCTATTTGAGAGTAAGAACAGGGCTTGGTTCCTAGGTTCTTATGTACTTCCGCTTTCGCAGGGTCAGCTCAAAATAACCTAAACAATGTTTTGATATATCTTATTACAATATAAGCATATGCCATAGTCTAGTGATAGCATGTATCCATCACATTAAACCAAATGGCTGGGATGCCACCGCAGAGCATTGCACTTGTAACTTTGAGCAGATCTGACACTCCCATTGATATGTCTGTTGGAACTGACTTGTCTATCCTCCAGACAAATGAAGAGTAATATATTTGACAGTAAGAGTCGATCGATTCCGTATTCATTCCTCTGTATCCTATGCCTTCCTCTCTGAGAGCAGCTCTAAGTAATATATTATGTGTTGATGAACCGTGTAACAATAATTTAATTATTAACAATATACTAAATCTAGGTACCCGACTAATTGTGTCGCCTGAGTAGCATGGCTGACACTTAGGGATCACTTTGTTCGTCGTCCGTCAGTCGTCCCTCACACTTTAACCGGCAACCCAACCCTATAACTTGACAAGTGACATATGTTTATGAAACTATACACACATCTTCATCTTAACCTAAGGAATGCTGTTACACGTCCAATAACTCTGACTTTCATTTATGACAGAGTTATGCCCCCTTTCATAAAATGTTCAACTGCAACCTAACCAATCTCATAACAAGCCATAACTTAAAGAAGTATTTTACCTATATGCATGAAACTTCACACACTTATTAATCTTACCACACAGAATATTGTTACCAATGACCAATAACTCCGACTTTCATTTCAGGAGAGTAATGCCCCTTTTCATAAAACTTGAACCTGCAACCTAACCAAGTTCATAACTTGGCAAAATATTGACATATGATCATGACACTTTATACAGTTCTTCCTTCTCAATTATCCAATGCAGATTTATGTTTTCTTTCTTAAACTTTAACACTTTAAAAACAAAAACTGCTTCATAATTCATGAAGGATTGCACCCCATGTCTTCAGACTTTATAGTTAAATTGTAATCAATTCATATATTTACATTATTTTTCTATACATCTATAGTTACTGTACCAAAAATAACATACCTTTGGAGAACGATAATGTTAAAAAAGGGCAAGAGAGAAAACTACTGTCAGTGTATTTTGGACTGTGGAATACCCATTTTCTATTGAGACAATTGGATATGTGCCAAGTAGCTTCGCCTCCTTGAAAAATTAAGTTCATTTGAAATTAAACGTTAATTTTATTTTTTTAACGGAAAGAATCAAGTGAATGTAAATTTAAACTCTTATATTTCAGAATCTACAAGTCCAAAGATTTGTTGGACATTCTGCAGTCTTGATGAACCCAGCAGAGACCTTCATACAATGGTTGTTGTGCTCCCAAACCACTGTTAGTGAACATGTTACTGCCAGCCAATAAATATTGATCATGTCACAATCCAAACCATAAACATTAATCATGTCACAGTCAGAACATAAACCTTGAACATGTCACAGTCGGAACACAAACCTTGAACATGTCACCCAGCCAGATGGTAAACATCTGCCTTATGGTCACAATGAACCAATAAAACGTGTATGGACAGATCTGTGAAATGTGGACAAGATATACTAGTTTGAACTGCTTCATGACAATATAAATGGTGTGGCTATCTTTAAAAAAGATCTTTGATTTCAAGGTGGGTTTTTTTCAGAAAGAAAAAATAAGCTACCCACTTGTGAAATCCTGGGTCAAACAAATTATTTTTTAAGGATGGCCTTTTATAACTGAATAATATTTCAAGGTCAAATGCAGTGGGTGAGTGGGGGTTGGAGAGGGGTTACGGACCTCACTGGTGTCACTGGGTTACATTGGTGTGTCCTTAGGCACGACACTTCCCTAGGCTCGTCTGTTGGATGGAATGTAAACTAGACGGTTGATATATCGGAGTCCGTGCAGGTAAAGAACTATCTAGATGTCTAAGATATCTATTTGATAGTAAGAATACAGCACAGTTCCCAGATTCGTATGTATCCCATCTCTCTGGGGCAGCTCTAATATAACCCGGACAATGTGTTGATGATCCAGTATCACACTTGTATAACATCTCCGTTTCCGAGTGGTTAACCATGCTGCTGGTTCGAATCCCACTGGGAGCTCGACTTGTGAGGAAGTGTCGATTCTTACGGATGGCGGGAGGTGTACAGTACTGGTTCCACCCAGGAAAAAGTGGGTGGTCTGCCTCCACCACAAAAAATCGACTGTCATATATAACCTTACATGTGTTGAAAATGACATAAAATACCATACAAACAAACAAGCAAACACACTTGTATTTGATAGTAAAATATTGGATTAAATCTTAAATAATAAAGCATATTTCTTTCCAAATATTAAGGGTTATACACAAACAAGGTAAAAATAATTGAATGGTGTTTTACGTCATTTTTAGCACATGTTAGGCCGTATATGATGGTCGATTTTTTTGTGGTAGATGCAAATCACCCCATTTTTCCTGGGTAGAACCATTACTATATATCTGCCGCCATCCGTAAGAATCTACATTTTCTCACTTGACAAGTCGAACTCTATGGGATTCAATGTTAATGTTAATGCAATTAAATCATAGCAGATAGCATGCATTCATATGAGCTGTTTCCGTATGTGCGCTTTACGATCTAATTAAGGGTTAACCTAATAAAATTTTCTTTATTCGGCAGTCGGATAAAAGCAAAAAGGCGCCACGAAATACCTTGGCGTTTATTGTGCATTGTGTTATCTAATGTTGTGAAGAAAAAACAATATGGCAGCATCCTTGTCAAGAAAAACAGTCCCTTTAAAAGATAAACTTGTAAACCAACCAGTCAATGTGGATAATCTACACGATAAAAAGAATATTATATCCATGCCTTTTAAATTAAGTTTATTAGGCTGGACACGATAACACAGAATAGCCTGGCAGAGCCTCGCCATTTATTGTTTTGTAAGCCTATGCACCAACATTGTATTCTCTATATATACATGAAGATGGTCGGATGTGTATCTTAACATAGTGTCATATCCTGAAAAACGTTTTGAAACTTTAAACAAAAATAATTTGTATAAATATTTCAATTGTCACATAATTTAAAGTCAAAATTAACAACAGATGTGCACTATTTTTAAGCCTACTGACGAAGAGGTATATATTTTGAGAATTCAAAATCTATAAACACAATATATATGGCTTTAACCATCCAGGCCAAATGCCAAAATTTGAGCGAAGAATAAAGAGTTTATACCAACTCATTATTCATTTTACGCATATTCAATCACGGGTATTTTAAGAATCCGTGAATAAACCTTTTACTTTTAATCATCACATATACATTAAAATCTGACCTAAACACCTGGATAGAGTTTTGATAAACAGTTTTGTTGTGTCGTTTTGCCGTTATTTGGTGCGTCTTGCCGTTATTTGGTGCGTTAGTTTCTTTGACCTATAAAAAATGTGTTCTCTGATGATAGTGAAAAGTACACAAGTTATGCTTCAGCATATAGCCCGTAGAATTTTGGGAACAGTATTTTGTTGTGAAGCAATTAAAAAACTTTATTTAAATCTCAATCATGATCTAACCGTCTGTTTCCTGTAACAGTGTTTTACCGTGTGTTTTAGATTAAATAAAATTGTTGAACTGTTTAACCTAACCTGAGGGAAGATTTGTGTTCCCTCCATTTACATGCAGTGTGTTGGTAAAAAGACTGTTTACTTTGTTGCTTTATATGTGTGCTTTTCACTTTGTTTTACCTTTGCAATAAAATTATTGTAAACATCAGTTATTGTACTTCTCTGTAAACAAATAATATGAATTTTGTGTTTTTAGCTCTACTGATCACAGATAAACAGCTTATTATCCTAGCGGAAATCCAAGATGGCCACCACAGCTAAAAATAGATTTTTAAAAAAAGTTTGGAGCAACTACTAATATAGTGATACTGATATAGGACCTTAACTAAAACGATCAGCATGACATAATGTTGGTTCTTAAGAAAAACATTTTGATTCGAGTCAAACATGGTCACCAGCAGCCATCTTTGTTTACATAGAGTTACAGTGCTCAAAGAAAATTATTTTAAGAGACAGGCCCAGGGCTTGTTGCTTCTGAAAATGGACAGGCCCTGATTTAAAATGGACACGCCCTGATTTAAAATGGAAAGGTCCAATATTTTTTTCTTAGTGGAAATGTGTCTTTATTCGCTTTTATAGCACGCATTTGTTACGTATGTATTACTCAAACTCAGAACCTCCCCTGACTATATTTTTCTTTTTGTTACCACTTTATGCTCCCTAGTCAGCAGACTTATTTATCCCTTCGTTAGAATAGAATATTACATTGAAATTTACAATCGATGCAAAGGAGAGTACTAGCACTTTTGCCAAACGATAATAATCAGAGCTGACTTGGTGAAACTGGAGCCAACTTGGAGCCAAATTTTTAATTGGGTTTCATTAGACTATCAGGGCCTCCTCTGGCTATATTTTTTCATTTTGTCACCACTTTCTCCAAGTTAAAGAATAGGAGCCTAGAGTAGAATTCATTTAAAAGTAGGATTCCAGGAACTCCTTACACATGATAAAAGAAAGAATTATGGATTAAATAATGAATAGAAATGTTTTTCTTATTCGATTATGTAAAAAAAAAAAAATCCGAAATTATGTACCATCCGAACTACTATGACACTGCACTTTTACGGCCCGAAAATTTCACAAACATTCAATCGAAATACCATCAATTAGGAACTTTTTTCATGCATTAATGAATGCCAAAAATGGTTTTTCTTATCAAAGAGGAAAGAAAACACAACCCTAATAGCAGGATAATGTAGTTTTACGTCTGAAATTGTCGATCTCAAAGTTGTGACAAACTGCCGATACGACGCAAGGCAAAATATTCAAACTTCTTATTGTTTCAATTTGTGTATAGCACATTTTAATTACTTTATTGCAAGTGTTTTCATAGTTCAGAATACACATGGGAGTATTTTGTCATGAGGATCTTGATTATTTATTTATTTTTTTAAACAGGCCCGACGGGCTCCTTGTATGCAAAATGAGACAGGCCCGGAATGGATTTCGAGGAGCCCCGGGCATCTGGCTATCCTATTTTTGGAGCACTGAGTTATATAAAAAAAATCTTGTGACAATTTCTCTTTTGAAACTGCTTGATGGATTTTTATGAAACTTTATAGGAATGTTGCTCTTGATGTCTAGTTGGTTCCAAGTAAAAAACATGTTGGCCGAAATTTCGAGAACGCCGCCACAGCTAAAAATAGATTTTACAAATACAATTATTTGGAGACTACTTCTCAAAAACCATAAGGGATATTGATTTGGAATCTTTACCAAATTGATTGGAATGACATGTAGTTGGTCCTAAGCAACATTCATTTTGATTCAATATCAAACATGGTCACCAGCGTACATATTCGTTTACATAGAGTTATATAGGAAAACTTTTGGCGACTACTGCTTTGAAAGTACTTGATGGATTTTCATGAACCAATATAGGAATGTTGCTCTTGATGTCTAGTTGGTCCTATGTAAAAATCAAGTTGGCTGAAATTTCAAGATGGCTGGCACACTAAAAATACAATTTTGTGGAAACTTTTGGTTAAAATCCATAAGAGATATTGATTTGGAAGCTTTACCAAACTGATTGGCATGACATGAAGTTGGTCCTAAACAAAATTCATTAATGTTCTATTTCAAACATGGCTGCCAGTGAACATCTTTGTTTACATAGAGTTATATAGGAAAAACATGTGGTGGCTACTCCTCTGAAACTACTTGATGGATTTTCATGAAACTTTACAGGAATGTTGCACTTGATGTCTAGTTGCTCCTAAGTAAAGATCAGGTTTGAACTTAAGATCTCTGAAAACTGTAAGGGCTGCTTGGACTTCAAACATGCCTCCTCCAAATATGGCCACAAAACAACTTGTATTGTTTAATGATTCACAAACACAACCCCTTCAAATAATGACAAACATATAAAATTCAAATCTTCAGGAGAGCGTCATTGACCTCTTGATTAAAAATAATTGTGTATTTCTTATAAATCTCCTCCATACCGTAGACTGTCCTCTGGGCATATAATGGTTGGTGGAATGGGGTTTTACATCTATTTTAGCACATTTTAGGCTATATTAAAAGAGGGTCGCTATTTATATGCCCGTAGGGACGTATTATGTAATGGCGTTGTCAGTCCATCTGTCTGTCTATTTACTTTACCTGACAACTGATTGTAGGTAATAACTTTCAAACTATAAGGTCTACAACAATGAAACTTTGTAAACTTCTTCAGCATGATCTATTGAATACATATAATAAAGGTACATAACTTTGAAAAAACATTTTTTAACCAGGAACTTAACCTTTTCTTTTCATTAGTAATTGTGGCTGGTAACTTTCAAAGTATAAGGTCTACAACAATGAAACTTTGTAAACATTTTCAGCATATCTATTGAATACATACAATAAAGGCCCATAACTTTGAAAAAAGTTTTAACCTGGAACTTAACCTTTCCTTTTCACTAGTAATTGTGGCTGGTAACTTTCAAAGTATTAGGTGTACAACAATGAAACTTTGCACACATCTTTAGTTTGAAAAAGGTTTAACCAGGAACTTAACTTTGCCAACGATGGGCGTAAATGCCCCCGCTATGCAGTGCTTTTGTTAAGTGGTAGAGGTAGACCACCCACTTATTCCTGGGTAGAACCAGCACTGTACACCTCCCGCTAAACTGTGCTTCAGTTTCAAGAGAAATGTGATTGTTTATGAAGCTGATAGGTCTGGAAAACTGGATGACTAGTTTTTGTTGCCTAATCATGAATATTAAATCAAATACAGTTGTGCATATAATTAAAATTAAGTTTTACTTCGCTCACAAAACAAGAATTTATAAGTCACCTAATGCATCGTATAAATATTAACTATTAAAACAAAATCTAGCTGAGTCATCCAGTTATCCACACCAAACTATTTCATAAACAACAATTCAAACAAACAAATCATGGAGCATTTAGTGCATATGAACGTTGAATATGAAACTAAACCACATTATGATGGTTTTATTCGTATTTGGATTGTCACCCATATATCTTCAAGATCGCCTCCAGTTCCTTCAAACAATAATTCGTCGTTTGTCTCCTGCGCACCAAAAAGGTTATATGGTGCCAACTGGAATGAACATTCTAGGCCCACTCTCCATTTACATCTAGATGGTCCTTGTAAACACTCCATTTTTCGCTGGAGCCACTCGAGTAGCACCTGAAACCTTACAGGGATCTCGATGAAGACCTTTAATGAACATGACAAAAATGACAAAATGAACATGAATTCGGGGGGATTTTACCCCTCTGCATGGATAAGCAGTTGGTCCCATTCTTGCCTTCCCCTCCCCCGTCAACAAAAAAGGTATTCTCGTGTTAAAATGTATGCAATCCTCATGTTTGAAAAAGAGATATCGTCCATGTGTATAAAACGGGTATCGTGTGTGTAAATTAGATTTCATCTGCATGTATAAAAGGGAGTGGTGGCAGAAAACCATGTTCTTGCATACCGGACAAGGATATCCGTCATTTTACCGGGGCTAGATATTTCCATCTTACCCTAGGGTCGAGATAAAATTCACGCGCCCCAACATCCGGTATGCCGGAAAACATGCAAAACATTAATAGCTGGCGGTGTCAACGCACAACATGTCTCTGATATGCAAGTAAAAGAATCTATAATGGGTATTCGGTTCAGATAGGGAATTCCATCCCTCTATACAAGTGTTTTAATCGGAACCTCGGTTCCGATTAAAACACTTATATATATCGGTTTGGAATTCCCTATCTTCATCGGATACCCATGAAAGATTCTTATAATCATGGCTCCATCATAAATGAAGTGTCTACAGAACTCGGCAGGTCAGAAGGTTCTAGGTCCATTCTGCATATTTTTGTTTCAGTGTAACTTAAGTGTGGTCCTAATATATTCATTCCTGTTTGCGTCAAATGATCTGTTTGGTGTCTTTCTCCTGAAGGTAATAAGCAAATATTATTTTTTGTAGTCATTTTCTATTTCAAGTTCACAGCCTAAGACAATGAGGTACTTATTGAGATTAAAATTTGATAATTGTTGGTTCCAAACCCATTCTAGCTGAATTAATTATTCTACAATGGTACAATGAAATGCTCAACTGGCTCTGAAAAGCTACACTTGTACTCTAAAATGCTACAGTTACTCTGAAATGATACATGGGTACCTTCAATCTTGATACGTTATATTGACATGAAGTGTGACACTGTGTTATATTATGACCGAATAGTTTGATGACAAGCTGGTTTGCACGTCTTGCCACTTCTAGATATGCAAAACAGCCTTTTGTTTATCTCAAATGTTCAACCTTATTATTCACAACCATGACACTACATACAGTAACATTTTCATATAATTTTGGTATAACAGAGTTTTGTGTGAACTCAGAATCAGTCATTTAATCTAGAATCTAGGGTAATTAAAAATTGAATTGAATTGGATTTTATAGTTGCACCAACAGCCAAGGTCATGTGGCGACTTTCCAGCTTCCACTGGTGGAGGAAGACACCAGGTGCCCCTCTGGGCAATTTTCGTGCACGGGCGGGCACCTGGGTAGAACCACCGACATTCCGCAAGCCAGCTGGATAGCTTCCTCACATAAAGATTCCTAGGCCCCTGAGGGATCGAACCTACAGCGGTGAGGGGCAAGTGATTTCAAGTCAGAGACGTTAACCACTCGGCCACGGACGCCCCGGTAATTAAAAAGAAAAGAATATTACTAAGCTGTTGTTTGGTGCATTTGTTGTACAAAAAATATTTCTTTCCTTTTAAACTTGTGTATGATATGTTTTGTGACAGCTAACTAGGTATACTATATAGAAATGATTACATTTATGTCTGTAGTTTGTCATGCATGCATAGCTAACCCAGGAGAGTTCAGCACATAAAACATATAAAACATACCATGCAGTCATCAGAAAACACCACCTTAGTAATATCCATTCAATTCTTTTTTATTACCCTATATTCTAGATTAAATTCTAGGTTCACATAAAACCCTGTTATATGCTTTCTTTATGTAGAAGCAGGACCATGTTCATGTCTCATTTGCTTAATGGTGACCTCGATGAATATTCATTTGAATATATTACAATTTGATCATCACTTGTTTACTAAAACACACTCGTCTTGAACATTAATAAGATAAAGTTCATTCAATATCATCAGGATAAGTAGTGTTATGTGACTAAAGGTTAATAAACGTGATTTTTGTCGCTGCCGTATTTTAAGAAACCAAATATTTACTGAAGTTACGTTGAAGAAGCCAGAAATATTGAAACATTAAAAAAAAAAAGCCAGTAATATTGTATTGAGTGACATTGTGTTTTTAAGAGGTGTAATTACATTATTGTCTGAAAAATGAAGAATTTTATGTTCGCTTTTACGTGTGTAATTGTATTATATCATGCAAGGGCTTTCATTTTTAAATGTCAAGGAAATGAATGTCCACCAACGGAGACGACTCTAACACAAGGTACGCTACTTCGTATTTCAATTTGTATTTGCATTCGAGGATTTCTTAAACATACATGTATAAGGAATAGTCGTTCCATTTGGCAATTTAAATTCTATGAAAAAAAGTATGCATAAACATGTTTTCACCTCAAGAAATGTTATCTACGGAAAAAAACATTTTTTTTTTTTTTTAATCACTTTTGAGTACTGGTTATCATTATTAGTATTAGGATTCTTGATTAAGAAAAAAAAAAGCGAAAAACATGTTTTCATTTTTATTGCGCCAATTTCCCCGTAACTTGCCTCTATCTAGACGTTTATTTTCGTGACATCGCTCTAACGTCATTATATTTGGCGTATTTTTTCATAAAATAAACATATTTTATCACTGTTAATGTTTTATTATCTGTAAAATTGCACAAAAAAATATACTTACGATTATTTCAGACCTTTACACACAATGGAAAGCGCAGAAAAGCAATAGAAAGGAAACAGTCGGCAGTTTCAAAACGAATCGGCAACGTTATCGTCGCCATTTTGTTTTTGTGTATTGTTGGTATGGGGTACCTACAGAGAAATTGTCCTATGTTCACGTCGTGAGACGTAGACATGGGCTCATGTCTATGGCCCATTGACCAATAAAATCCTGAGAATTTTCTTTGCAGTATGACAATGGTTAGTAGCAGGGTCTCGGTGACTCGGCTAGTGGATAGAACACTCCACTCCGGAGATCAGGGGTGCCTCACTGGCACCACTGGATTACTTTTGTGTGTCCTTAGGTATGACACTTCCTCTAAACTTATCCGTCGGATGGGGACGTTAACTGGGTGATTCCATGTATCAGCTCATCCTCCGAGCCTGTTGGAAAAAACATGGGAATCTTCTTCTTTTTTACGTCATTTTCAACACATGCAAGGTTATAGGTGACGGTCGATTTTTTGTGGTGGAGGCAAACCACCCACTTTTCCTGGGTAGAATCAGTCCAGTACTTTTTTGCGCATGGTTTGATGATTTACAACTTCCGGTTTTACGACAATACACTCTGTATTTTATTACTAACTATGGCAGCCTAAATATGTTTTAAGAACAATAGCGCAATAGTTAATGATAAACAATATTGTTTAAGCAGTTGTTTTATCAAGTTCTAAATTGTTCCAATTCCGCCAATGAGATCTTGTTTGTCCGGGTATGGATCTGTATATTTGGGGGCCGTTCTGGAATTCAAAGATTTTCAGGTACGTTTCTGTATATATAAATGTACCCCGGGTACCTTTCTGTAGTACCCGATATGACAAGGTCCTAATTAAGTAAACCAGTGGTGTAATAGTAACACAATGCAATAAAATACATATAGTTTTGATATTGTTCTTGTATAAACTTTTTATCTCTCAATACGCAGTTGTTTTGAGCAACAGCTGCAACATGACGGTAACTTTACTGAAGTCGTCGGCTGCCGTATCTGTTGTATCGGATGAAGGTTCCAGGACCCGTCTGCCAAAATGTCTCACCTGCCCACTTACTCTGCAGACTGAATCACAGGACACCCAGCTCCTGGCTACTGTTTATAGTCTTGGTACTATGGTGGCATCAAACGGAACGTGTTCTCAAACCAGGCTCGATATTTATGATGGAGAAGAAATGACCAGTGCTGCTTTATTGTCAGGTATATCATTGTCATTTAACCCTTAACCCGTTACACATATATATAATGGACTGTTCTTTCCTTGAATTAAGACCATTCCATTTATGTCACAAATGACTGATCAGCAGCCAGACATTGTAAATGCTGATCTGTGTTTTCAATGGATGCAAAGGCTATTATAGTCGAGCTTAGCGGGTTAAGGGTTAAATAGTTTTAATATACAGAAAAAAATAGTGCAACGTCTAAATAAAACTTCACTTAACTAACAGTAAGATCATACGTCGCTGTGTGACGACAACCCATCTGCATGCCTTGCCATGTCTCGCATATATATTCCAACAATATTTTGTGCATCATAACGAATGAATGTATGGTGTTTTACAACCATTAACAGCTAACAGGTCATATCTGGTTGAAATGGGGAATGGTGGTGAGCAAAAAATGACAATAAGGCCATAATAAATTAATTGCTCGATCGATTCTCACCCCCGCCCGCCCCCGTTTTTAAATGCCGCCCCAGTAATTTTTATTTCTTCAACAACAAAAAACAAGAGGGCCTGTGGACGCTCTACTGGCTAACATGGCTCTTATAACATCAATGAAGCGAGCGACTGCAATTTACATTTTTTTGAAAGTTTTTGAAGGCCCTATTGTATTAATGAGGCAAAATTTAGCATTTTTAACTAAATCAAGGGCCATAACTCCGCTGTTACTTGTCCGATCTGGCTGGTTTTCAAACTTATCTGAGCTTTCATTGATATTAACAATCTGGTAAAGTTTGGTAAAGATCGGATGAAAATTGAAGGCCCCATCGTCTTAACGAGGCAAAATTTAGCATTTTTAACTAAATCAAGGTGCTAGAGTGTTCACAAGGCTTAATACGGAATTTTTCAGCAAAACAAGGGCTATAACTCCAGTGAAATTAATCCGATCTGGCTGGAACTTGTCCGAGCTTTCATTGATATAAAGACACTGGCAAAGTTTCGTAAAGATTCGATTAATAATGAAGGCCCTAGAGTGTTCACAAGGCAAAGTTAACGGACGGACGACGGACAACTCGCCATCCCATTAAAATGTGTTTTCAATCTTTGAAGTACTCAGTAGTATGTTTTACTATTTTTGCCTTGTGCCGAGGCCATTTTCCATTTGTTGTATAAAATAAAAAAATAAAACAACCCCCGGCCCTATTTTGAAATAAATTTGGATGAGAAACTAGTAATTTATTATGGCCTAATGGAGATAAAGATGATTACAGGAAATGAATTGTATCATGATCTTGCATACCTGATAAGGTGATCCGTGTTTTGCATGGGTGCTGGAAAGCCTTATCTTACACATGGGGGAAGATAAAAGTCACGCGCTGATATAAAAAATGACAGTTGCAGACGTCGTTGTGTAAATAAACCTGCAAAACTTTAGTAGTTGGCGACGTCAATGCGCAAAAAATCAATGGTACGCAAGAAAAAGAATCAGTCATGGGTATCCAGTTCAGATAGGGAATTCCAACAATCGACAGTGCCTCAGTTCTGATAAAAACAATTATACCTCGTGTTGGAATTCCCGATCTTCACCCGATACCCATATTCACAATCCCCATTAAATTCAAAACCATATCGAGGGCTCAGTGCAAAACTATTGTATCTCCTTCTTTATTCTTATGTAGATATTCGGTTTCCAGGTCACACTGGGCGAGTTCTACCTCATGTTATGACAACAGTCGGCCGTTTCTTTGGCTTATCACCAACTAGAGCCTGAATTTTAACGAGATATTTCAAACTAAACTAATTTTATGGGTGTATAAAAATAAATATTTGTGAAGTTATTTGCCATTTGGCTGAAAAAACTAAAAATAGACAAAGGAAATATATAAAATGTTGTCATTTTTTGATATTTATCACAGAAGATGCAGGTGTTTGTGGAAACACTCTACCAAGAACGACGTTTCTGTCAACCAGTAATAGTCTCACCATTCATCTGGCCACATATTGCCCTGCACGTGAACCTCCCATAGCACGTGGACTGCTTATTGAGTTGGGTAACTTTAACATCATAGTGTCAACTCTACAGACAGGTTTGTCATTAATAAATATTCATTGCTTTAATCATGTTAATATGCACAAACATTGACTGTTTTCCGAATATTTGATTTACACATTTTTACAATTTTACAAATTTAATGTTAACTTTGTATAAAAAATGCATTAAAATACACATAAATTGGTTGGAGTGCAAACCAAAAGTTATTTAGTGATCAGACACTTTTTATATTTTCATGAAAACACAGCATGCAAGAAAATTCACTTGAGAGGAGATCATACATCAGGTATTCATATTACCACATTATTATATACCGGTAGTAGTTAGTATACAAATGGGTCTGATTTTCACAAATTCTTTCATGAGTTGAAAGGAGTTCTTTTTTTCATGAATGAGAATTCCTGATAAACGAAGCAACCAGTATAATAAGTAAAAAAGTAAGATAAGAATAATCTATTCAATGCAGGTCAACAACTCATCTGATCAAAGTCGTGTACATTTCATTAACTCTATGAACAGATTAATAGTTAATTTCGTCAGTGTTAAAAGTTCTTAAGTGATTTGTTAATTTTGGTTTTTCATATTTTCAGATACACAACCTAGAATGTGTCGTGGCCAATTTCAGTGTAAATGTGGAAAATGTATTAACAAAAATCGCGTCTGCAACGACAACTTTGATTGCCCAGACCACTCCGACGAGACCGGCTGTAGACTCACGTGTAGCGCCGTGTCTCCATGGATCACAGTGATGCTGGGCCTGGGGACCCTGTTGTTCTGTATCGGACTCATCACCTGTGTTGTCAGACGCTGTTGTTGCGACAAAGTGCAGTATGGATATACCAAAGTTGGGTATACCAAAGTCTGATGTACGAAAGCCCGATAATTACCAGTCTGACAATTATACCAAAGTGTGATATACCAAAGTGTGATATACTGAAGTGTGATTTACCAAATTCTGATAATTATACAAGTCTAATCAATACCATAATGGAAGAAAAAGATTTTACAGACACTTTATAAATATTTATGTCAGAACATTCAATAGAATCATGCAGGTAGAACTTGTTTCCAACTATTTTACCTAAACTTTAAATGTTGTGGATGCTGTTTTTCTATCAATAAAAAGCAACAATGCAAAAACATAATTTATTGGTCCAGTTTATTCTTCATACCTCAACAATTGCATGATAAAAATAACAATAACTCAAAAAAGATTATCGCTTTAACTTGTAACTCAACATTAAAGGGGAATAAAATGCAAAGGATCCCATATTAATCAAGTAAGAACAGTTTTCAATTTATAACGGTTAAATGTAATTCTAATAAAATAGATGTCGATCACTCCAATTATAATTGAGTCCCAGTACATAAAGTATATATACTTCCCAGTGAAAAAGTGGATTGTATGATTAGAACAAACCTTAAATTCTCATTTTTACAGTGAGAATATAAGAACTTATATTGTCACTGCCGGAAAAAATGGAACTACCTTTTTCTACATTTGCTTATAACAGTCATAAATTGTGTCAAAGTTTAGAACTATATTCTATGCGCACTAAATATATGTAAATTGTCTCATGCGCTGGCATTACTATATTTATCCGCGAATACGTTAAAGGGGAACTGTCGGAACAAAATGTATTTCTGTTTGAAAAAGTTTGGTAGTGTTGCATGATAAAAAGTATATAATAACTAGAATATTTGTTGGTTTGTCGTGAATATAGGATTTATTTTCATCTCAAAGTGAGAAAACTTATATTTTCACTAGCACTCGTGAAAATATAAGTTTTCTCACTTCTCGATGAAAATACATCCTATATTAACTCCAAACCAACAAATATCCTCTATATAGTTCTAGATAGAATGAATATATCTTAGCATAGTTTTACAAGCAATTCATACAACAATACAGTGCCCTCCATAAGTCTCCTTACAGCAGTTATAATCCCTATTGCATTACATGTTGAACCAATTAATTTTAAACTTGTTTAAAAAATGCAAATACCGTTTATTCCAACATGAATCTATCATGCTTTTGATGGATTGACATTTACTTCATTTTTAATTTGCAAGTTTTTATTATTTTCAAACTGTTGTCTGACCTATAGCTACCCAGACTAAAGAATGAAAAGTTTATTTTTTGTAGTAATATTTTGCATTGATTTGAAGGGAAATAAAATTTAATGGTCATTCTCTCGTACATTTCTCTAAATGTTGGCTTATGTCATCAAAACTATGTATTACAAGTGTAACATGTATACTAAATGTAAAACGTAAATTTAGGATATAATTGTAGGATTTTCCATAAGGTATACATTATATGAGGCCACCGATACTACCTCAGGTGTAGAGTCGCGGGAAGATTGGTTACCAACGTTCTACCTATCGGCACATGACCGTGACTGATGGGAGAACTCTGAAAGGACCCATTGTGTAAAGATAAGTATGAAGGGCATATAATAATAATATTAAAGGGACACATGACAATGTTGATTTTTTTTTTAAAACATAAGGCTTTTCTTCTAAATAGTATACTTGTAAATCTTTATTTATATTTTTTGAAAAGTCTGAAGAAAAATAGTTTTGCATATTGTTGATTATATTTATATTTATTAAAGTGCAACATGTTTACTACAATCTACATGTAATACAACATTAAAGCAATATTAGTTTAAACAGCCTGCCTGCAGATATCATTTTAACAAATTATGTTCATTGAATGTTTATTTTGCCATCTTTCTGGCAATATTAACTATCACAAACATTTTGTTTAACCATATGCAAGCAATGATACTGGATTAATAAATCAAGATGGTCGTTTTAATATTTGGTAAATAATTCAAGATTGCCATGTGTCCCTTTAAAGACATTAAATGTTTAAGAACATTACGTGGTCCCGTCCTATTTCCAGTAAGCAATGGGAAAGCTTATATTAGCAGGATTTTATTATGGATATTTCGACAATAAAACATGTTTAAAATCATTTTTTACTAAAATAATGTGATGACATGTTTAAAATTACGGTACCTATTAAATTTTCAATTTTAATCCAAAATTAAGATTTCATTTCATACTCCAGCCAATCCCATTTTCGCTTCTTGGAGAAGGGGTTGGATGGGGTATGAAAGTTAATACTCGGACCATGTAATGAGCTGTTGTTAGTTAGTTAAGAAGAGAGTTTGCAATGGATCTCTTATGACTGAATGAACTCACCTCAGATTTTAAGATAATGGAACAGAATTTCGAAAGCATCCTAAAATCTAAGATTAATAGCTGCAAATAAACCTAATTAGTTCTCATCAAAATGGGGATGTATTATTTCGTAAAAGAGTCATTATTAAAGATTTAAATCTACATAACCCTTTACAAGTTCTTTACAAATCCCTGAATTTTTACCCCCCCCCCCCCCCCCCCCCCCCCCCCCCCACCAACACACACCTTTATTTTCCCTAAATTGAATGCTTAGTAGATTTTATATAATTATACATTCAGTACAGTTGAAAACACAAAACTTGGTATTTTTGGCATTTCTAGAGATGTGTTCTTCCTTATGCAAAATGTGTTTTAACTGAAAGAAGTAGAGCAAATTTTATGCAACTGTTTATCGCCCTATGTTAACCTTTGAGACAAAGAGACTTGTTTTCTAACATAAAATACAAGCTTGATTTGAACAAAAAAACAAAGGACTAAAAATAATCGAAAATCAAAAATGTTGCATCTTAAATGTACCAAGTATATATACAATATAAATGATAACCAAACTTTTAACTGCTATAAGCAATACTATTACAATCCTTTCCCAAAAGTAAAACAACATTTATGTGCATACAGGGGCGTAGCCAGGCATACTCCTGTACGCCCGGGCGTACTCTAGAAAATCGAATGTGAAAAAATAAAAGTGCTTATTTTTTTTTAAATCAGCAATAAAAATTGAAGTGGGGTAGGGGGTGAGGCACTATTCTTAAAAACACAATGAATGGAGGCGAAAGCCTCCAAAATCTCGCTCAAATGAAGCCACAAACCTCCAAAATTGCACTCAAATTTCAAAAAAAGGACCCCCATCAGGAGGAGGTGGACACCACCTCCCGCATCCTCCCCACGGGCGTATTCTCCAAAAGGCTCTGGCTACGCCCCTGGCATATATTTGTTCTACAGGATTATTTATTCATCTGGTTTCACTACTGTACTTTCACCTTTTGAGTCTTTGTCACTTGGAAGACTGGAGTCTGTATGTAAAGCATCTTCAGGACTCGTAATGTCTTCCTCTTCTGGCACTGACTGAGAGCCAGTTTGTTCACTAGTTTTCTCTTCGGTATTTGTTTTTTCATCGTCAAGTTGTACGTTAATGTCTTTCTCATTTTCACTAGGTGAAGAAATCTGATCTGCCTCCACTTCACAAGGGGAGGTAACTTCACATTCCTCAACTTCACTAGGGGAAGTTATCTCTGCAATAATCTCTACACTTGGTCCATCACTATCACTTGGTACTTCAGATTCAGGGTTATCTTTGGTATCTGTTAATAAAGTTGTCAAATAAAACATGAAAATATATCTAACTTAGCATGATTTTTTTAAGTACAATTAGCATTGTTCCTCGTCCTCGGTAATATTTAAATGGTCAAATTAATAAATTGTTAAAGTATTTACCTGAATTTCTACTCATCCTGCATCAATGAGCACTCGTCATGGTGAGCGGACGAGTGCAATTTTCGTGCTCTGCCTTGAGCCACAGACTGGAGAGGGTAATTGAAAGTGAATAAGGCTAATACAGCATTTTCTTACAAATCAAGGGCCACAACTCTAGTGCTGCTTATCTAACCTAGTTGGTTTTCAAACTGATCCAAGCCTTGATAGATGTCAGTAAACTGGCCAAGTTTGAAAAAAATAGGTTGAAAGATAAAGGTGCTAACCAGCAAATTGTTTACTGATGATGGACAAAATGCCGTAACATAAGTTCTATTGGCCTTCAGGTCACAAGTAGAGCTATGAATAATCCTAATTATCCCAAACATAAAATACGTTAATACATTTGCCACGAACTCTTGAGACACATACTTTCTGTGTCAACTTGGAAGATTATAACTAGAAGGGTGTTCCATGGAACACTTGTGTCACCTGCCATGTGCTTATTTATAACTATAAAGTTTGAAGACAGGGAGTACAATCATTCATTAATTATACAGCAGATTTTTTTTAATTATTAAAGTTTACGAAAAAGTGCATAACTCTGCAATGGATTACTGATGAGGAGGATTGTATAAAGTTTCATGACCAAGTTATGAGCTCGGGTAGGTTGGAAGGTTAAAGTTTTATTAAAAGGGCCGTAACTCTGCCAAAATGAAAGTCAGATTTATTGGACATGTTTAAATGACATTCCTTGAGGTAAGTTGAAGATGTGTGTGATGTTTTATGAACATATGTCAATATTTTGCCAAGTTATGAGCCAGGTTAGGTTGCAAGTTAAATTTCTATGAAAAGGGGGCATAACTATGCCAAAATGAAAGTCAGAGTTATTGGACATGTTTAATGACATTCCTTGAGGTAAGTTGAAGATGTGTGTGATGTTTTATGAACATATGTCAAATACTTTTCAAATTATGGCCAAGGTTAGGTTGCAGGTTAAAGTATGACGGACAACAGACACCGGACAATGTGATCCCTATGTGTCTGCCATGCTACGCAGGCGACACAGTAAGTTCTAAAAGCACATAGTTGCAAACAATATATAAACTCCAATTACAAAAATTATGTTGATTTCAACATAAAGTTCAACTATTAATATAACAATATTCCACCTGAGGCAGTAAGATCTGTTGCACTTGAATCCAGAAAAGCATCTAAGGCACTTGGATCATCTTCAATCTCAATGTCTGCAAGATCAAGCTTCTTCTCACTCTCTGGGGTGCTTGGTGATCCTTTAATACATGTACGAGGAGCGTTCATTATATAATGCAACTAGCCGTCGTATTCACCTTGTGTGAGGTTTACACGCGAAATTTTAAAATGATCTTATAGAATGAACCTTTAGTGACATTTTCTGAAAATTTTATTAAAATCAATGAATATATAAGTCTATGACGACTGTTTAGTTGGGACCTATTCATATACACTGCCTTAAAAAGCTGCAGAACATGTTAATGAATTTGCATAGGTCGTAATGTTGGATTCTAAAAAAAAGCATTTTGCAGCAAAGTAATTTATTCAAACTTTTGTTGTAACTAGAAGTATGTGTAAATATTACGTAAACGATGTTTTCAATACAAAAAATCGATATAGTCCAAGGCAAGAAATGCCGTTTTCTTGGAAATATAAAAGTCCTGAAAATATCAAATTTCAATAAAAAATAATAGTCAAAATCAGTTTGAAGATATGACGGAAAATGGTTTTAAATATATGGATAACGAATTGAAGGGTAACTCTAAAGATTTAATATAAAATCAACAATTTTAGTTACCCCGCTCCAAAAATATTTAAGCCTGAAGTTGGTCTTTGCTTTTTAAGCATAAAATGTAAGCTAAATTTTGTGGCACTGACAACATTTAAGGAGCAATAAACTCAAAAATAAACACATTACAAATAAAAACTACTAACATTTTCATATGGAAGATATAAACGTTTGTGGTTTAGGCAAAAAAGTCCATATTTGCCGTCGAAATTAGATTTTTAGTCAAAATAGTTTTTTTCCGTTTTTGGCGTATTCAGTATCATTTACATGTCTTAAAAAAATGCCCTCAAAACACTTTTTTTTTTGGATTGAAGTATCAGAAACTTAATAAATTAATGGGGGAAAGTTTATTTTAAGTTAATCAGTATCAACAACTACAGCAATGGACCATAATTAAATTTTAGGACCATAGTTGCATTATATAATGAACGCCCCTCGTAAATAACCACACAAACTTTAACTGTCCGGTTAAATACTACAAAAAGCTATGCCAGAACAATTACAAAGAAGATTTAAGACATTTATTGTGTGTGAGATTGTGGAAAACAACATATATTTAAAAGATTGGCCGAATTCATTTAGCATTATGTTTTATATCAATTTCAGTCTGACCTCTACTATTACTGCTAAGGCTTTTTAACCAGCTGAGAAAAAGATGATCTGTATACAGATTGTGGGAGATTATAAGAATCTTTTATGGGTATCTGGTGAAGATTGGGAAATCCTACTGAATGTATAACTGTTTAAAAAAGAACCAAGGCTACTTTGCTGTTCCAATTAAACAGCCATACTGAGGGCTTGAATCCGATATGGATTTCCGTATTCAAACTGGCTAGCTATTGACTCTCTTTCTTGCATATGACTGAGATGCTGTGTGATAACGTCGCCAACAATTAACATTTTGTAAGCGTACTTACATAATGACCTTGTGCAAACGTTGACTTAAGCTATGTCATTGGGTCCGTTCAGGGTTCTCCCATCGGTTACCGAAAGCACTCTCGATAACCATTGGCTACCATCGGTCACCGTCCTTTGCCGATAGGTAGAACGCTGGTAACCGATCTTCCCGCGACTCTACACCTGAGGTAATATCGGTGGCCTCGTTGGTACCAAACGTGGTTGCTGATGGGAGAACCCTGAACGAACCATTGTTTGTGCTTGTGACGATTTTTATGTATCTGGTATCCCCCCCCCCCCCACACACACACACACACACCCCATCTCCTCCCCCTGCAAACCATCTGCCTGACTATAACCTTGACCTTTGAGGCACTGACATGATTCTTGCACTCATTGTGATGAACATTTGTGTGAAGTTTGACACATCAATTCCCTTCAGTAGTTTTGGACTAATGGCTGACATGAAAAAAATTACCTTTGACCTCCAACTGTCACCTTGACCTTTGAGGCACTGATATGATTCTTGAGTGTGACACGTCTTCTCAGTTTGATGTACATTTGAGTGAAGTTTGATGCAACTTCCTTCAGTAGTTTCCAAGTAATGGATGAGACATGAATTTTTTAAAGAGTTTTCGACCTCTGATTTCCAACTGTGACCTTGACCTTTGAGACACTGACATGATTCTTGCATGTGACACACCTTTTCATTGTGATGAACATTTGTGTAAAGTTTGATGCAACTCACTTCATTCCAAGTAATGGCTGAGACATGAGTTTTTGTACGATTTTTTTACCTTTGACCTCCAACTGTGACACGATTTCGGACGGACGGAAGGATGCACGTACTGACAGTGCGATTATTATAAGCCTCCCTTTAGGGGAATAAACAAAAGGCTTGAAGCATTATTTACATAAATATCTAATGTAAAAAGGCTGGATACCCACATCTCACACAAACCAGGTTTATAAATTATTTATTTCTATAAAACTGGCTTGCATTGGCATAGTGCTGTAATAAATCTGCATGCTTACGTCCAGGTTTGCCATGTTTCTTGAAGTAGTCCACATCTTGTGTAAACTGGTCCTCGTATGCAGACTGTCTTTCATGCTGCAGGTTCTGCCGCCTGTTGTTCATTTGCTCCATCTTGTGGGCGTGATCATGTGCCAACTGAACTGCATAGTAAGCACAGGCAGCGTCAGGTACATGTATAAATCATAACAATATCCCATTTCTTTCATAGAAATTATCAAGGATGTATGTTGTTTGACCATCCAAAAATGCATGAAACATGTTTGAAATTTCATTACATTTTGAGAAAAACTTATTTGTACGGAAACCAAATTTCTACCACATCACCATAGTGACTGTAACTGTAATTCACTGACCTAAAATATTAAAATGTCTGTCAAACACAATGAAAAAAGTGCATCAGAATTATGAAACAAAATAAAAATACCCTTGTAGTAGAACCTGTGCATGACCTAACTGAAGTAAAAGTCACAATGACATTAACAACTGAAATACGGATGACACTATCAAGAGCAGAACACACAATTTTTTATACATTTCTATGAAACTATTGCTTATGGCTTGATAAAATGGTCACTTAAAATTGGGGGCTGGCATGGCCCAGTGGATAATGCAGTGGATTGAAACTGTAGGACCAGGGTGCAAGCCTCACCTGTGCCACCAAGGTTTTGCCGGTTTGTTCTTGGGCAATACGCTTTTCCTTAGCCTCATCAGTCGGATGGGGACATAAACCGCCCAGACCCATGTATTGAGTCTATCCTCCAAGCATGTTAAAGAACCATAGGAATCTATTTGTTAGTAGGGCAGGTTCTCTGATTTTTAGGTATCTTTCCCCTTTATCTCTCTGGGGCAGCTCTAAATGACATATAATGTGTTGATGTGCCCTTAAATAACATTGAATTCAATCCCTCTTGGAATTAGTAACACCTTTTGTCTGACCTTTTATTTGTGTAATGAATAGGCAATAATCCAGAGTGACCAACCTTTGAACTTCTGCAGTTCATGCTCCTTCTTCATCTTATATACGGCCAGCTGTTTGTGGTGGGAGATGGTGTTCTTGTGGAACTCCTGTTCCTCACAGATATTCTCCAGATGTACAAGGGCAGCCTCCACTTTATCGTACTCCTCCTCCACGTGCGCTGTCATGACAACAGAACATAATTATTATTGCATGGAGATGGCTGGGGTGAGAGGTGTTTAAATGTCCTGTTCACAACAAACAGTATATTGTACAATGACAGGCCAACATGGAGACAAAATGTTTTTCCTTCTCTGAGAGTGATTCAAACACACACTGGACACCAATCGCACATGCTTGAAGGCTTTCAGAAGGTAAGATAGTAAAGGTTCATGGGTATCAAATAAGATGACCTTGAAAATAATTTAAGGTCAAACTGACCTTGAAAATAGTTCAAAGTCAAAGTTGAATTGTAGGTGTACATTACTAGATGAAGCAATGATCCAAATGAATGCAGTCGCTTGTAGTAAAACACAGTTGAAGATCAATCCACAGTTCAAAATATAAGCCCATCTGGTGTATTTTATTCAATTATTGATCATAATCAAGATAAAAGGTGTTTTTTTCTTTTTTCTTCTTTGATAAGAATGAACTGTAATAAATGTTGCCAATTTATGAGGTAGGTCAGGTTGCATGTCAAAGATTTACTACTAGAATTGTGTTTCACGAAACACTTGTGTCGCCTGCATATTTCAGCAAATACAATCTAACTATAAAGTTTGAAGAAAGGGGGTGCAATCCTTCATGAATTATGGAGCAGTTTTTTTTAAAGTGTTAAAGTTTATGAAAAGGGGCATAAATCTGAACTGGATAATTGATACGGAAGAGCTGTGAAAAGTTTCATGACCATAGGTCAATATTTTGCCAAGTTATGAGCGCTAGGTTAGGTTGCAGGTTAAAGTTTTATGAAAGTCAGAGTTATTGGACATATGTGCATGAAGTTACATGAACAAAGGTCAAATACTTTTCAAGTTATGGCCAGTTATGAGCTTGGTTAGGCTGCAGGTTAAACTTTTATAAAAAGGGGCATAACACTGCTGAATTGAAAGTCAGTTATTGTTCGTGGGTAACAATATTCTGTGTGGTAAGTGAAGTTTCATGAAAATAGGTCAAATACTTCTTAAGTTATGGCCAGTTATGAGCCTAGTTAGGTTGCAGGTAAAATTTAATATTTTTAGCCAATTGCTGAAAAAAGCAAGTGCGAAGATTTTCTACTTCCTGTTTTAATCAAGGTACTTGCATTAATAATTTAAAACCTCAATTTATTTTAGAAGGATTGCTATACATGTAAATACTGACATTTTCACACTCAGCTAGATGCAGGAATGAATAATGTAAATTATACTTACTTATATCCACCATTTAACTAAGTTAAATATGTTCAGTGAATAAATGTAGACTGAGACCTAGTGGGTTCCTTTTATTACTTGAACAATTTAGCAAGTGCTAATATGTTTTACTTTCAGTCTGCAAAAATCTACTTATATTTACCAAGTAAATAAGTGTTAAATTTGAACCCTGAAATACTTTTCAAGTTATGGCCAAGGTTAGGTTGCAGGTTAAAGTGGGACGGAGGGACGATGGATAAAGTGATTCCTAATTGTCTGTCATGGGACGTAGCCAACACAACAATGTCTAATTGCAACTATCCATGCTCCTTCCATTCTCCCATACAGAAGAATATCGCCGATCTACCTAGTGAATCTGTGATCTCCTGTAGATGAGTCAGTAGCATGGGCAGGTTGGCCGCCTCCGTGTGAAGCTTTGTCAATATCTCAGACTGTTTGTCGTAGTATACAAACAGTTTACCGATGTCCACATCAACATCCTGCACAGAGGAAAAGAGAATTAGACAATGCTTAGACTATTTTTATCAATGGTAAATGTATTACAAATTCAGTCCACATGCTTCTGATAACATTAGTTTGTCATAGATGGACCTCAGCTGTTGGCGTTAAAGTCCTACAAATAGGTCAAGGTCAATTATGGTGGCCTAATTTTAATAGGAATTGCCTGCTTTTGTGACAAGTCAGTACTACATACAGAATGGGAAGGAGCTAAAAACAAACACAAGATGTGAACAATTTGGGGTCTTCAATGATTTCAATTAAAAGAGTAGCAAAAAAATCTATTGAACATTTCATGATTATACACTGTTATACAAGTAGTCAGTTAAAAACAACTTCTTTAACTTTAAATTAAAAGGTAAAGTATCTGGTTTAAAAGTCTCTCATTTATCTGAAGTTATGTTACCTTAAAAGTTATCAGTCATCTATCTTTAAAGTTACAGAATATATAAGTTACAGATCATATAAATTACAGATCATCTACCATCAAAGTTACTGATCATCTACCTTCAAAGTTACAGATCATCTACCTTCAAAGTTACAGATCATCTACCTTCAATGTTACAGATCATCTACCTTCAAAGTTACAGATCATCTACCATCAAAGTTACTGATCATCTACCTTCAAAGTTACAGATCATCTACCTTCAAAGTTACAGATCGTCTACCTTCAAAGTTACAGATCATCTACCTTCAAAGTTACAGATAATCAACCTTCAATGTAACAGATCATCTACCTTCAAAGTTACAGATAATCTACCTTCAAAGTTACAGATCATCTACCTTCAAAGTTACAGATCATCAATTTTCAAAATTACAGATCATCTTCCTTCAAAGTTACAGTGTATCTACATTCAAACTTACAGATAATCTACCTTCAAAGTTACAGATCATATGCCTTCAAAGTTACAGATCATCTACCTTCAAAGTTACAGACCATCTACCTTCAAAGTTACAGATCATCTACCATCAAAGTTACAGATCATCTACCTTCAAAGTTACAGATCATCTACCTTCAAAGTTACAGATTCAAAGTTACAGATCATCTACCTTCAAAGTTACAGATCATCTACCTTCAAAGTTACAGATCATCAATTTTCAAAATTACAGATCATCTACCTTCAAAGTTACAGTGTATCTACCTTCAAAGTTACAGATCATATGCCTTCAAAGTTACAGATCATCTACCTTCAAAGTTACAGATCATCTACCTTCAAAGTTACAGATCATCTACCATCAAAGTTACAGATCATCTACCTTCAAAGTTACAGATCGTCTACCTTCAAAGTTACAGATCGTATACCTTCAAAGTTACAGATCGTCTACCTTCAAAGTTACAGATCGTCTACCTTCAAAGTTACAGATAATCTACCTTCAAAGTTACTGATCATCTACCTTCAAAGTAACAGATCATCTACCTTCAAAGTTACAGATAATCTACCTTCAATGTTACAGATCATCAATTTTCAAAATTACTGATCATCTACCTTCAAAGTTACAGTGTTTCTACATTCAAATTTACAGATAATCTACCTTCAAAGTTACAGATCATCTACCTTCAAAGTTACAGATCATCTACCTTCAAAATTACGATTGTCTACCTTCAAAGTTACAGATCATCTACCTTCAAAGTTACAGATCATCTACCATCAAAGTAACAGATCATCTACATTCAAATTACGATTGTCTACCTTCAAAGTTACAGATCATCTACCTTCAAAGTTACAGATCATCTACCATCAAAGTAACAGATCATCTACATTCAAAGTAACAGATCATCAATTTTCAAAATTACAGATCATCTACCTTCAAAGTTACAGTGTATCCACATTCAAACTTACAGATAATCTACCTTCAAAGTTACAGATCATATGCCTTCAAAGTTACAGATCATCTACCTTCAGAGTTACAGATCATCTACCTTCAAAGTTACAGATCGTCTACCTTCAAAGTTACTGATAATCAACCTTCAAACTTACAGATAATCTACCTTCAAAGTTACAGATCATCTACCTTCAAAGTTACAGATCATCTACCTTCAAACTTACAGATCATCTACCTTCAAACTTACAGATTATCAACCTTCAAACTAACAGATAATCTACCTTCAAAGTTACAGATCATCTACCTTCAAAGTTACAGATCATCTACCTTCAAAATTACAGAGCATCTACCTTCAAAGTTACTGATCATCTACCTTCAAAGTTACTGATCATCTACCTTCAAAGTTACAGATAATCAACCTTCAAACTTACAGATAATCTACCTTCAAAGTTACAGATCATCTACCTTCAAAGTTACAGATCATCTACCTTCAAACTTACAGATCATCTACCTTCAAACTTACAGATTATCAACCTTCAAACTAACAGATAATCTACCTTCAAAGTTACTGATCATCTACCTTCAAAGTTACAGATCATCTACCTTCAAAATTACTGATCATCTACCTTCAAAGTTACAGATCATCTACCTTCAATGTTACAGATCATCAATTTTCAAAATTACAGATCATCTACCTTCAAAGTTACAGTGTATCTACATTCAAAGTTACAGATCATCTACCTTCAAAGTTACAGATCATCTACCTTCAAAGTAACAGATCATCTACCTTCAAAATTACAGATTGTCTACCTTCAAAGTTACAGATCAGCTACCTTCAAAGTACAGATCATCTACCTTCAAAGTTACAGATCATCTACCATCAAAGTAACAGATCATCTACCTTCAAAGTTACAGATCATCAATTTTCAAAATTACAGATCATCTACCTTCAAAGTTACAGTGTATCAACATTCAAACTTACAGATAATCTACCTTCAAAGTTACAGATCATCTACCTTCAGAGTTACAGATCATCTACCTTCAATGTTACAGATCGTCTACCTTCAAAGTTACTGATCATCTACCTTCAAAGTTACAGATCATATGCCTTCAAAGTTACAGATCGTCTACCTTCAAAGTTACAGATCGTCTACCTTCAAAGTTACAGATAATCTACCTTCAAAGTTACTGATCATCTACCTTCAAAGTTACAGATCATCTACCTTCAAAGTTACAGATAATCTACCTTCAATGTTACAGATCATCAATTTTTAAAATTACAGATCATCTACCTTCAAAGTTACAGTGTATCTGCATTCAAACTTACAGATAATCTACCTTCAAAGTTACAGATCATCTACCTTCAAAGTTACAGATCATCTACCTTCAAAATTACAGATTGTCTACCTTCAAAGTTACAGATCAGCTACCTTCAAAGTTACAGATCATCTACCTTAAAAGTTACAGATCATCTACCATCAAAGTAACAGATCATCTACCTCCAAAGTTACAGATCATCAATCTTCAATGTTACAGATCATCTACCTTCAATGTTACAGATCATCTACCTTCAAAGTTACAGTGTATCCACATTCAAACTTACAGATAATCTACCTTCAAAGTTACAGATCATATGCCTTCAAAGTTACAGATCATCTACCTTCAGAGTTACAGATCATCTACCTTCAAAGTTACAGATCGTCTACCTTCAAAGTTACTGATCATCTACCTTCAAAGTTACAGATCATATGCCTTCAAAGTTACAGATCATCTACCTTCAAAATTACAGATCATCTACCTTCAAAGTTACTTATCATCTACCTTCAAAGTTACTGATCATCTACCTTCAAAGTTACAGATCATCTACCTTCAAAGTTACAGATAATCTACCTTCAAAATTACAGATCACATGCCTTCAAAGTTACAGATCATCTACCATCAAAGTTACAGATCATCTACCTTCAAAGTTATAGATCATCTACCTTCAAAGTTACTGATCATCTACCATCAAAGTTACAGATCATCTACCATCAAAGTTACTGATCATCTACCATCAAAGTTACAGATCATCTACCTTCAAAGTTACAGATCATCTACCTTCAAAATTACAGAGCATCTACCTTCAAAGTTACTGATCATCTACCTTCAAAGTTACTGATCATCTACCTTCAAAGTTACAGATAATCAACCTTCAAACTTACAGATAATCTACCTTCAAAGTAACAGATCATCTACCTTCAAAGTTACAGATCATCTACCTTCAAACTTACAGATCATCTACCTTCAAACTTACAGATTATCAACCTTCAAACTAACAGATAATCTACCTTCAAAGTTACAGATCATCTACCTTCAAAGTTACAGATCATCTACCTTCAAAATTACAGAGCATCTACCTTCAAAGTTACTGATCATCTACCTTCAAAGTTACTGATCATCTACCTTCAAAGTTACAGATAATCAACCTTCAAACTTACAGATAATCTACCTTCAAAGTTACAGATCATCTACCTTCAAAGTTACAGATCATCTACCTTCAAACTTACAGATCATCTACCTTCAAACTTACAGATTATCAACCTTCAAACTAACAGATAATCTACCTTCAAAGTTACTGATCATATACCTTCAAAGTTACAGATCATCTACCTTCAAAATTACTGATCATCTACCTTCAAAGTTACAGATCATCTACCTTCAATGTTACAGATCATCAATTTTCAAAATTACAGATCATCTACCTTCAAAGTTACAGTGTATCTACATTCAAACTTACAGATCATCTACCTTCAAAGTTACAGATCATCTACCTTCAAAGTTACAGATCATCTACCTTCAAAATTACAGATTGTCTACCTTCAAAGTTACAGATCAGCTACCTTCAAAGTTACAGATCATCTACCTTCAAAGTTACAGATCATCTACCATCAAAGTAACAGATCATCTACCTTCAAAGTTACAGATCATCAATTTTCAAAATTACAGATCATCTACCTTCAAAGTTACAGTGTATCAACATTCAAACTTACAGATAATCTACCTTCAAAGTTACAGATCATATGCCTTCAAAGTTACAGATCATCTACCTTCAGAGTTACAGATCATCTACCTTCAATGTTACAGATCGTCTACCTTCAAAGTTACTGATCATCTACCTTCAAAGTTACAGATCATATGCCTTCAAAGTTACAGATCATCTACCTTCAAAGTTACAGATCATCTACCTTCAAAATTACAGATCATCTACCTTCAAAGTTACTTATCATCTACCTTCAAAGTTACTGATCATCTACCTTCAAAGTTACAGATCATCTACCTTCAAAGTTACAGATAATCTACCTTCAAAGTTACAGATCATATGCCTTCAAAGTTACAGATCATCTACCATCAAAGTTACAGATCATCTACCTTCAAAGTTATAGATCATCTACCTTCAAAGTTACTGATCATCTACCATCAAAGTTACAATCAACTACCATCAAAGTTACTGATCATCTACCATCAAAGTTACAGATCATCTACCTTCAAAGTTACAGATCATCTACCTTCAAAATTACAGAGCATCTACCTTCAAAGTTACTGATCATCTACCTTCAAAGTTACTGATCATCTACCTTCAAAGTTACAGATAATCTTACTTCAAAGTTACAGATCATCTACCATCAAAGTTACAGATCATCTACCTTCAAAGTTACAGATCATCTACCTTCAAAGTTACAGATAATCTACCTTCAAAGTTACAGATCATCTACCTTCAAAGTTACAGATCATCTACCTTCAAACTTACAGATAATCAACCTTCAAACTTACAGATAATCTACCTTCAAAGTTACAGATCATCTACCTTCAAAGTTACAGATCATCTACCTTCAAACTTACAGATAATCAACCTTCAAACTAACAGATAATCTACCTTCAAAGTTACTGATCATCTACCTTCAAAGTTACAGATCATCTACCTTCAAAATTACTGATCATCTACCTTCAAAGTTACTGATCATCTACCTTTCTAAAACCTGTGTATTCTAGATTCAGTATAAAACCAATTTCCAGATTGAGATACTACTGCAGAGCTTACCTGGGCCTTCTTGGCGGTTTCTTCTGTGGTCTGGTACAGATCCGTCCAGATCAACTCATGTCTAAAAAAAAAACATATTTGAAAGTTTAACAGTCACTTAGGCACATTTACAATCTCATTAAAATCAGACACTTTATCAGGCTACGATAATCTACACTAAAGTGGAGAGTATCAAAGCAAAATTAGAATATGATTTTAATGAGATTGGCCCATTCACTGTATCGCGATAAAGTGTGACTTATGCCCTTATTCTGAAATATGTGCCTGAACATTTTGTTTGTCATAGATGGACCTCTGATAACATTAGTTTGTCATAGATGGACCTCTGATAACATTAGTTTGTCATAGATGGACCTCTGATAACATTAGTTTGTTATAGATGGACCTCTGATAACATTAGTGTGTCATAGATGGACCTCTGATAACATTAGTTTGTTATAGATGGACCTCTGATAACATTAGTTTGTCATAGATGGACCTCTGATAACATTAGTTTGTCATAGATGGACCTCTGATAACATTAGTTTGTCATAGATAGACCTCTGATAACATTAGTGTGTCATAGATGGACCTCTGATAACATTAGTTTGTTATAGATGGACCTCTGATAACATCAGTTTGTCATAGATGGACCTCTGATAACATTAGTTTGTCATAGATGGACCTCTGATAACATTAGTTTGTCATAGATGGACCTCTGATAACATTAGTTTGTCATAGATGGACCTCTGATAACATTAGTTTGTCATAGATGGACCTCTGATAACATTAGTGTGTCATAGATGGACCTCTGATAACATTAGTATGGACCTCTGATAACATTAGTTTGTCATAGATGGACCTCTGATAACATTAGTTTGTCATAGATGGACCTCTGATAACATTAGTGTGTCATAGATGGACCTCTGATAACATTGGTTTGTCATAGATGGACCTCTGATAACATTAGTTTGTCATAGATGGACCTCGGATAACATTAGTTTGTCATAGATGGACCTCTGATAACATTAGTTTGTTATAGATGGACCTCTGATAACATTAGTGTGTCATGGATGGACCTCTGATAACATAAGTTTGTCATAGATGGACCTCTGATAACATTAGTTTGTCATAAATGGACCTCAGACAACATTAGTTTGTCAAAGATGGACCTCTGATAACATTAGTTTGTCATAGATGGACCTAGGATAACATTAGTTTACTACACTTAAGAACATTTCATTATTTGTTTCCCTATAAATGGATTTGTTTTAAGATATGGTACAACATTAGAACTGTCTTATCATGAAACTATTTCACCTTCAAAAATATTAGGTTTCAAACTTGTTTTTTGAGATATCTTAAAGTGACTTATGAGCCATTTTCCATTTCTTACAATTGTCTACAATTTCAGTACATAATTATTTATGAAAAATCCAAGAAATTTAATCACACAAATTAAATTCAATTAATTTTATTAAAACCCAAAGTATCTGATCCTATTTTTTAAACATATGAAGAAAAAAGCATGATTTATGCGAAAATAGAGTGGCATGTAACTTTTACTCCTCAGAGAGCCTCAAAAAAAGAGACAAATATATGAGGTAAATAAGACTGTGACTTGAGCAAGAAGTACTTACTTCTTGTGATAACAAGAGAAATGAACTCAGCTTACTTGTTGAGCAAGTCTCCTCCTGCATCATAATTGACAACTGAAGAGTGTAGGTGGCGCAGCTCGGGGACAGTTATCTTGTCTGGACTCGTTGTTAGTGACTTCAGTCTGTAGAATATACTATCAGTTATTATGATTGTAATTTCAGTTCAATCAATCAAATCCTATACCTTTTTTTTATTTATTTAATTTATATATTAAATGTGGAATAAGGCAGAGCCTTCTTTCAAAGAAATTAGAAATAAAATTCTATGGAAATTGTAGAACTACTGCACTCTGAGGAATCTAAAGTAACAGGAGTCTTAGATTGTTAGTAATTTTTAATTATGCACAATCAATTTTGAAATTTGTCCTGCTCCCCGAAGGAGTGACTGCCATTCGCCTTCTGTAGGACAATGTCACATATCTAGTCGGACTGAGTGTGGATGTTTGCAAATTAATAATTTTAGCAAGAAATAATATTAAGAATTTGACAATCAGCTGTGACACACCTTCACATATGGGTAGGTGATACTAATAGTCCCATTTAAAGGGACACTGTCCGTAAGTAAGCAGATATTGAGCATAACCAAATAACTGTCTGACTTTTATTCACTGAAATATATACATGAAAACATGAGCACAGAAACTAAGAAGTCTGTAGTAATACATTCGTGAGTTTGAAAAAAAAAAGCTTAAATTATTATTTGTAAATAAAGTGGGACCCACCATATTTACCTTTTCTGTGATCACGTGACTTCCATTAGCGCATTAGGTTTTCACCATAGTATTTAGTGCGTAATATGTATAGCCCGCTTAGCTCAGTCGGGAGTTTCACTATTATTACCGCAAGTGTAATTTTAGTTTGGGCTGCGAGTTCAAACGCCCGAAATGGTTTCTCTTTTTTTTGTACCGCGATTGAATTTCGTCAAACAATCCTGCTTTAATTAATAAATATTCAGTAATGTTTGGTGTGTAATGTTTGCAAACATAATTAGTGTCTGTTTTATAAGCTAAAAGTTACGGACAGTGTTCCTTTAAAAGGAATTTGTAGTATATAACAAAGCTGTCAAGGTGCAATGAAAGTCAACAGTGAGATGACGTTCCAAGTTTCATGAATTTTAGTATAGATTTAGATCTATATACACATAATGCATAGATCCGCTCTGTCAATCAAACATAGATCTGACCATGTCAGTTGACCAATTAAAATCACATGAGGTATTTGCCCCTTTACATAAAGCACATGCTGTCCCACAAACAAACATTTTATACAATACAACACATGGTAATGTTTGTGGCCAAAATTGAACTTGGACAATTGTGGGCGGGGTTTATCGATTTGTACGAATATATGTATACTGTTCATATAAACAACTTCTTCTGTAAACAGCTGCTCTAGCAAAACATCTCTTAGTTGACTTTTCGCAAAGGAATGAAACAGTCACTAACAGTTTGTCGATTTAATCTCTATGGTCATCCTTATGACATACATTGCTGAATGCCAAAGCTATGAGTATTTGTTGCTGACATTCGTCAATATACGGAAGCGATGCGGAAATACTTAATCTCATGTTATCGATATTTTGTTAAAAAACAAGAGGTCAATGACCTTGAAGCTCTACTGATACGTTTTTGATAGCCAGATCAATATTTCTGTGAAGTTTCATGAAAATCTGTGAAGTAGTTTCAGAGGAGTAGTCGCTACAAGTTTTTACTATATAACTCTATGTAAACAAAGATGGCCATGGCAGCCATGTTTAATGTTGAATCAAAATAATTTTCAACAGGGACCAACATCATGTCATGCTGATCATTTTAGAAAAAGTCCCATATCAAATATCACTTACAGTTTTCAAGAAGTAGTCGCTACAGCCAACCTCAAATTTTGCTAGGATCAACCAGATATCAAGAGCAACATTCCTGTGAAGTTTCATGAAAACCCGTAAAGTAGTTTCATAGGAATAGTCGCTACAAGCTTTTACTATGTAATTCTATGTAAAACAAAGATGGCCGCTGGCAGCCATGTTTAACGATGAATCAAAATAATTTTCGAAAATGACCAACCTCATGTCATGCTGATCGTTTTAGAAAAAGTCCCATATATACACTTATAGTTTTCAGGAAGTACTACAAACTTTTTTTTTTTTTAAATCTATTTTTAGCTGTGGTGGCCATCTTGAATTTTGGCTAGGATCAATTACACATCAAGAGCAACATTCCTATCAAGTTTCATGAAAATCCGTCCAGTAGTTTCAGAGGAGTAGTCGCCACAAGTTTTTCCTATATAACTCTATGTAAACAAAGATGGCAGCTGGCGGCCATGTTTGACATCCAATCAAAATGAACTTTGGTTAGGACCAATTACTTGTCGTGCCAGTCACTTTGGTAAAAGTTCCAAATCAGTATCACTTGTGGTTTTTGAGAAGTAATTGCCACAAAATCACATTTTTAAAATCTATTTTTAGCCGTGACGGCCATCTTGAATTTCCGAACGACCTGAATTTTTGCTAGGATCAACTAGACGTCAAGAGCAACATTCCTGTGAAGTTTCATGAAAATCCGTCAAGTAGTTTCAGTGGAGTAGTCGCCACAAGTTTTCCTATGTAACTCTATGTAAACAAAGATGGCTGCTGTCAGCCATGTTTGACATGCAATCAAAATAAACTTTGGTTAGGACCAACTGCATGTCGTGCCATTAATTTTGGTAAAGGTTTCAAATCAATATCACTTATGGTTTTTGAGAAGTAGTAGCCACAAAATCGCATTTATAAAATCTATTTTTAGCCGTGACGGCCACCTTGAATTTCCGGCCGACCTGAATTTTTGCTAGGATCAACTAGACATCAAGAGCAACATTCCTGTCAAGTTACATGAAGTTTCAGAGGAGTAGTCTCCACAAGATTTTCCTATATAACTCTATGTAAACAAAGACGGCCACTGGTGGCCATATTTGACATCCAATCAAAATGAACTTTGGTTAGGACCAACTACATGTCGTGCCAGTCATTTTGGTAAAGGTTCCAAATCAATATCTCTTATGGTTTTTCAGAAGTAGTCGCCACAAATTCTCATTTTTAAAATCTATTTTTAGCCGTGGCGGCCATCTTGGATTTCCGGCCAATCTGAGTTTCAGAGGAGTAGTCGCCACAAGTTTTTCGTATATAACTCTATGTAAACAAAGACAGCAGCCATGTTTGCCATGTTTGACATCCAATCAAAATGAACTTTGGTTAGGACCAACTACATGTTGTGCTGGTCATTTTGGTAAAGGTTTGAAATCAGTATCACTTATGGTTTTTGAGTAGTAGTCGCCACAAAATCGCATTTTTAAAATCTATTTTTAGCAGTGGCGGCCATCTTGGATTTCCGGCCGACTTGAATTTTTGCTACATCTTTGATCAGTAGAGCTAAAAATACAAGATTTTGTTTTATTTTATAAAAAAATTGCCGACAAAAAAGAAATAGGTCAAATTTTCAGAAGGCATGAGAACTTAGAATGTATGCATGTAAGCGTGATTTATAACCCCAAAATGCGTGTTTCACGTCTAATGCATGAGACTTGACAAATATTATATAAATTTATATTAAAAGCTTTATAAGCTTTATTTCAAGTGGTTATATTTCTGTATCTTCATCTGGTTTTCTTGATTTTCTTCATAAGCACCCCTCACTCCTGCCCCAAAAATCTCTTCCTTAACCATTTTTTTTCCGAAGAACACCTCCCTGGAAAAAGCACACTTGAAAAATCAAATTTAATGAAAGCAATGATACACCTTCATCTGTATTGTAATTAACAAACATGCGACGCAAATCATACATCAACAGGTGTTGCTTATAGCCATATTGTTTATATAGCAACACTCACGGTGCACTATTTTCTGTGCAATAGATTTTGAACATATCGAAGCGTCGATATACACACGTGATGGGATCCCGAAGAATATGGGATTGGCCGAGTTCTCTCTCTTACCACAGCTCCCCCTACTGGAAAAACAATTCCAAAAATACCACCCCCACCCCTACCACACTACCTGGAAAATAGAGGCTACTAATTGTTTCTCGTCTGCTTACAGGTACATAACAAATGAGCGTTGAGTATATCTGACAGCATGTTAACTTGCAAGTTAATTAACCAAAAGAAAATTTCGAAGAACACCTCCCTGGAAAAAGCACACTTGAAAACACCCCCACAAGATTATTTTATAAATAAGCCCCTCAACTCATTTGCAACATCTTGTATACTGCTTCACAGCATTACTTGTATGTATATATATATCGAAGGTCACCATAATGATTACGTCATACTAGATTGATGCGCGTCAGATTCCTTTCCTTCCAAAATGAATTTGCATTCAAAAATCAAAGTTATCTTTAACATTTTGCAATGTCATTTAGCCGATTGCTCAATCTATAGTTTATTTAATGAAAGCAATGATACACCTTCATCTATATTGTAAATAACAAACATGCAATGCAAATCATACACCAACACGTGTTGCTTATGGCCATATTGTTTATATAGCAACAGTTTAGCAACACTCACGGTGCACTATTTTCTGTGCCTTTGCCTTCCGTCTAACAAAATGTCAAGATTTTGAACATATTGAAGCGTGGTGGGATCCCGAAGAATATGGGATTGGCTGAGTTTTCACGATTGCCCTTCAACTGGTAATCTCACCCTTACCACAGCTCCCCTCCCTCTGGAATAACAATTCCAACATTAGCCCCCCCCCCCCCCCCCCCCCCCCCCCCCCCCCCCCCCCCCCTTCCACACTCCCTGGGAAATAGTGGCTACTGATTGTTTCTCGTCTGCTTACAGGTACATAACAAATGAGCATTGAGTATACCTGAAAGCATGTTAACTTGCAAGTTAATTAATTTCGACCTGTCAGAAACACAACAACTTGCCACAAGAGTGACTCTGCTGTCCAGACATCAATACAAATATCAGAGTTTGTTTTATAGCATGACAACACATTACCCTTCAGATATGTCCTCCTGTACTCCTTTAAACGTGCCTTTTAGACTTTTTAACAAGCTCATTTTAGCATAAAACACGCAAAACCTCTGATAAACTGATGTTATGTTTCTTTTCCTGAATCATCAACCGGAACCACCATGTTTATATCACGTGACCTATCATGTGATCCAGTAAAGCCAAATCGTCATTAAATAACAAAAAATCTCTAAGTATGCAAAAGGAGATTTAAAACATTATCAATATTACTACAATATGAGTATGTAATAAACCTACACATATGATCTCAGCAAACAATAACATCTCATCTCTTTAAGAATGTATAGTACAGTGTTTTGAATGGAATAGACCTACTGTTCCAATTGCGAGAAGGCTACTGTATGATTGTTAATTGCTGTTTATGGCTGATCAGAGAGATATATTATTTAAATACACTTCTTTGATCTCTGGGCTGATTGAGAATTGAGAATTGAAATTGAATAATAAAAATGGATATCTCGACGTATGAAAACCGTATCTTGTGCTTTCAGGGGCAATAAAGAAAAAAAAAATTATTAAAAAAACTATAGAATCGTTTGGGTAAAACCAGGGACTTACTCCTGGTAAAACATCTAAATTTAAAATGTCAAAGGAAAAAGGATATTTACAATCTGATTTAGATTTACTGTTTTGGTTGTATGATAGCAACATTTCTGAAATTATTGTTCCTATAACTGTGTATTTTTAATATGTTATTTTGCACCAATATTTACATTATATCATTGTAATAATCCATAGAAGTACTAAACTTTGACAAGTTAACTTATTGGATGGTTACATTTTGACTTTGTCTCTAAAATAAACTATTCTTCCTGATTTCCAAGGACTGTCCTGGGTTTTTCAACCCTTCTATGTTTGTGATGTCACGTTCATTGCCTCTTATTTATCCTTATAATTGTTGTTTCGATGAGTGGTTTTGGTTGACTGGTCCTCGAATGCTGTATTTCCTGTTTGACGTTTATATCTACTTTATAAACAATAAGCAAAATAGATGCAATGCTTCATGAAAACTGTATTGTGCACTCGCAATTGAAGCCAATAATGCTGATAACATTTTCAATAACAAAGTATAAACAACTGACATGCGTCGCCAGTACTTAGATATCTCCGCCCTTTTGTTGATTTCGGAGTATATTGACAATAGGTTATACAATAACATAGTTGCGCGTGCTTTATTATACAATGACTCGTGCTGTTGTTTGTCGGAGGTATCGTTTTTGGTTTAATTGGTTAATATGGATAAATGATTGACAACTGGCGACATGTTAATTAGTCTTTCTGATTGAAATTCATACTGACACATGCGCAGTCAGCAAACCTTTATTGCTTAACTTGCAGGCCTGCCAAATCTCTGGATAAAATCCGGATTCTCACAATTTTTCAAGGTACTTGTTAGCATACTAACATACCAAATTGCATAAAACAAAACACAGAGTGAACGTATTATTAATTAATTTGTAAAGCTGAATATATGTGTGATTTTAGAATCCATGTTAATATAAAGAGCGTTTTCATTGGATACTGGTATTCACCAGAAAATATATAATGATTATAAGTCTCAGCATCGAAAGTAAGTAATAGATAGAGTCTGTCTCAGCTCGTTGGTTATTTAAACACCGAGATGGGCGTCTCAGCGAGTTGGCTTCCCATCGAGGTGTTTAATTAAACCAACGAGCTGAGACAGACTCTATCTTTTTTGTAGCATGGTGTACTTAGTAACATTGTGACATCATAATGACCGTACTCTAAATTCCAATATCTGGTAGTTGTAGTACGGTATAGCCACGCCCCTTTAGTTACCCTAAATTAAACGATTTAATGCTCTGCATTCATCAAAGGAAATGTAACCGACCATGCTACAACATTAAAAAATGCAGTTCAATGGACCATTCAGTTTGTACTTTTGTTTAAGGTGCCAGAGACGTAACTAACGCCTTAGATTTCTGTTTGTGCCAGTGACGTTTGACATTTTCAAACATAGTTATACAAATTAATGAAGAACGACACAACGATTTAAATTGAAGTGAAACAAATATATATTTAATAGAAGAGCTATTATTTTTTTTAAAATTCATCACGTTTTAAAATCAGTCGAAAATAATTAAAAAAATTACGGTCCCCTGCAAGGACAAAACACACTATGATAGAGCTTTTCCCATGTAAGATTGTTGATGCCGAGGTTTGTTTACACTGAGTGTAATATACGTCTGTTTTAACAAAGATGGCCGCTGGCGGCCATATCGGAAGCTACCCAGAAAAAAGTGGGAAGTCTACCTCTACCACTAAAAATACAAAGCGTGAATATTGTTGGTAACTATCTTAGAAACTGGGCTAAGCACATATTCCAAATGTATGTCATGGCGACCTTCTTTTGGTAAAAATGTGTTTTGTCAATATTTATGTATGTATTGTTTGGCAAATCGTAAACACTGTCGGACCATTAACGGCAGAACAGTGACGGATTATTCTAGTTTGCAATATAAATGTGTACCTTTTGTAAAGTTGTATTTGGTACGTTTGCTATTAAATGAAATTTGGATACATAATCCTTTGTCAGCGTACTACACACCAATTATGTTTACTATAATCTGGTTGTAAGAATTTTTTGCTATAACATACAAGATAATTATAGAAATTACCATGTCGACAGTCTCAGCACAATCTCGTTCTCGGTTGTTCAGGCGTTTTTCACCAAACATTGGTGTGCAGGAGTATAAATTAAGGCTCTACCCACAGATCGTACATCAAAAGGCCAGCCTGTGCTGATAGGGTACAACGTTGTTGAATTGTGTATTCGCATGGCTTCCTTTATCATGCATTAATTAGTCCCCTACCGGAGGGGACTTTAGGTTTGCCCCCCGTCCGTCAGTCAGTTTGTTTTTTTGGTCCGGACTGTAACTTTGTCATGCATCGTGGGATTTTGAAATAAATGGCACAAATGTTAATCATAATGAGACAGTGTGTCGCGCGCAAGATCCAGGTCCGTAGCTCAAAGGTCAAGGTCACAGTTGGAGGTTGGAGGTCAGTCTGTTTTTTTGTCCGGACTGTAACTTTTTTCATACATCGTGGGATTTTGAAATAACTTGGCACAATTGTTAACCATAATGAGACGGCATGTCACGCGCAAGATCTAGGTCCGTAGCTCAAAGGTCAAGGTCACACTTGGAGGTAAAAGGTCAGAAATAGGCTTGTCCAGGCTGTAACTTTGTCATGCATTGTGGGATTTTGAAAAAACTTGGCACAAATGTTCACCATAATGAGACGGCGTGTCGCGCGCAAGATCGAGTTCCATAGCTCAAAGGTCAAGGTCACACTTGGAGGTTAAAGGTCAGAAATAGGCTTGTCCGGGCTGTTACTTTTTCATGCATTGTAGAATTTTGAAATAACTTGGCGCAAATGTTCACCATAATGAGACGGAGTGTCGCACGCAAGACCCAGGTCCATAGCTCAAAGGTCAAAGTCACAGTTGAAGGTTAAAGGTCAGAAATATGCTTGTCCGGGCTGTAACTTTGTCATGCATCGTGGGATTTTAAAATAACTTGGCACAAATATTCACCATAATGAGACGACGTGTCGCACACAAGACCCAGGTCCGTAGCTCTAAGGTCAAGGTCACTTGGAGGTAAAAGGTCAGAAATAGGCTTGTCCAGGCTGTAACTTTGTCATGCATTGTGGGATTTTGAAATAACTTGGGACAAATGTTCACCATAATGACACGGCATATCGCGCACAAGACCCAGGTCCATTGCTCAAAGGTCAAGGTCACACTTGGAGGTTAAAGGTCAGAAATAGGCTTGTCCGGGCTGTAACTTTGTCATGCATCGTAGGATTTTGAAATAACTTGGCACAAATGTTCACCACAATGAGATGGCGTGTCGAGCGCAAGACCCAGGTCCGTAGCTCAAAGGTCAAGGTCAGGCTACCTTCAGAACACAGGAACACATATTTTGCAGCTAAACATGGTAAGGTATTCAACATTCCTTGCATGATCATTCACATGGCTACATTCAACCTTTCAATTGTTGCAATTGTTGTGTTGACGAAACACAGTAACATTTAACAGCAGTTTGACATTTGTGCAATTATTGTGTTGACGAAACAGTAACCTTCGACAACTAGCAGCTTCTGAATTGTTAATTTTGCACAAGACCCGATAGGAGATTATGGCCGTCTGTCAGACTGCTTCTTGTTAATCCTCTTTTTTCCTTATTACAACTAGCTACAAATAACAGCCTAGAGTATTGCTTCGAAATGTTTGTTTTTTCTTTTTGTGCTCAGCTAATATTTACTTCATGATTATAAATGTTCATGTTTCTTAGCCATATCTCAGTGGGACATCTCTGAAATGAGATGACTTTGTTTATAAAAGCTTTTATAAGCTTATTTTCAGACCCTTGCTATTTATAATTTGTACATAAGTTGTTAACAGAGTATACATATATACTGTTTACACCTAAACAAACATACATAAGACTAAAGAGGACATGTGGACGCTCTACTGGCTTACATGGCTATTATAACAGGTGGGGTGGGGAGATGAGGGGGCCGGGTGGGTGGTTGGGTGGGGCGGGGGAGGATCAAAATGGGGTGTCAGATATCGCTGCTTTTAAAACTTTTCTGAACTTTTAGTGTAATAGACACACTGAACAAGTCGGGTTGAGATAAACAAGAGGCCCAAGAGGGCATGAGGACGCTCTACTTGCTAACACGGATCTTGTATCAGGAGATTTATCAGGGGATTTCACCAAATTCCCTTCAGTACTTTCTAAGTTATGACATAGACAAGTGTGATTTACGATTTATGGGCCATTGGCTGTCATCTTGACGTGAGTAGCTTTTCGGGGCTCAGCGCAAAACTATTCTATCTCCTTCTTTATTCATATGTAGTTAGAATAGTTTTGCACTGAACCATCGTGTTCTGTAAAATAAAATTCAATTAGGACGTGATCATGACCATGGCAACCGTAACCTGGGAATTGAAGGTACCGACAATACTTGCTACCAAACTCCCCGCAGTGGTTACTTCCCCTTTCTGTTACAGTAACCACTGCCACCACTATATCTGGTTACATTTTTTTTTTTATTTAATTTTTTTTTTTAGCGAATACGAAAACCGGTTACTTGGTTACTTGTAAACAAACACGTATTCCCTTGAGAACATAACAGAAGCCAGTGAACTATCACTGCAGAAGCTTTGCGTAAATTTAATAAAGAGATTACACCCAAGCATAGACCTACATACGTTAGTAATCACATGACCTCAGCTATCGTCACGTGATTTGTGTGCGGTGGCAGGGATTATTGTCTACAATATAACTGTGCGGAGGTCGACTTGCTACATGTAGACAATGAGTAGTTTACAGCACCTAACATTTAGGGCAAAATACATAACCCTGAGCAATTGATGCTAAAATCAATGGTGCATTAGTTACCTCTGCGCTTTATTTTTATTCAGATTTTTACGAAACTAACCCTCTAAATAATGGCAAAATTACACTACAAAACCGTTTACCAAAATTGTCCAGGTGTTCAGGGCATATAATAATGTATATGTGCCGATTAAAAGTATAGGTTTGTGGTTCTTAAAATACCCATGATTGAATATGCATAAAATGAACTATCACTGCCGGTGATGAATACCTCCATAATAGGAGGGCCATACTCTGTAATAAATTAATTAACAATGGGTGATGTACAGGGACATACGGTCATCAGCTGTGTATACAGTTTGGGAACAAACCATTCAAAACTGTTTGAGGAATGCAAGTAATAAGAAGATAAAAGCCTGTTGGCATTAAAGCTGGGTTTTCCATAATTTGAAAGATGAATTATTTGAATAGTGTATGCAAGATGTTCACAACAGATTTTAGTTTCTTTTCAGCATATCGTATTTGTGATAAAACTTGTTTCAAGTTACTGACAAAATGGACATAAACTTAAAGCAAATTCTAAGTAAAAAATGTGACTAATTATAAAAAAAGTTTCAACGGGGATGAAAATACTCTAAAATCGTTTTCTCTATTTGTAGTAACAGTGGCCTTAAAACCAATGACCTCAAATGCAATCCCAAGCTTCCTTTTCATATAACTACCTATCCAGAAAGTTTCAGGCCAATATCTCATTCCTCACTGAAGTTATTGAACAGAAACTATATTTCTATTTTTAGTAACAGTGACCTTGACCTTGAACGGGTTACCAAGCGACCCCAAATGCAAATCATAAGCTTGCTTTTTATATAACCTACCTATCTAGAATATTTATGCCAATATCTCATTCCTAACTGAAGTTATTTAACGGAAAGTATTTTCTATTTTTAGTACCAGTGACCTCGACTTTGAATCCAGTGACTCCAAATGCAATCCCTAGTTTATTTTCATATAAACTACCTATCCATAAAGTTTCATCCAATATCTCATTCCTAGCTGAAGTTATTGAACAGAAACCATTTTTCTATTTTTGGCAACAGTGACCTTGACCACAAATGCAATCCCAAGTTTGCCTATTAAATAAACTACCTATCCAGAAATTGTCATTCCAATATCTCATTCCTAACTGTAGTTATTGAACAGAAACCATTTTCCTATTTTTAGTAAGAGTGACCTTAACCCCAAATGCAACCCAAGCTTCCTTTTCATATAAGCTACCTACCCAGAAAGTTTCATGCCAATAACTCATTCCAAACTAAAGTTATTGTACAGAAACCAAACCTAGAACTATCACTAAAGGCGATGAATACCCCTCGCTTAAATTTTAAATGAAATAAAGGGCCATAATTCTGTAATAAATTAGGGAATCAGCAATGGGTGATGTAGAAGTACATAAGGTCATCAGTTGTTATGTTTATATGAAGTTTGGAAATAACCCATTCAAAAGTGTGTGAGGAATTTCAAGTAATGAACATGTGTTACGGGATGCAACGCGACAGGACAAAAATGTGTTACGTGACAGGACGTGACAGGACATTACGGACGACGCGATTCCTATACAGCCCCTACTTCACTTTGTGAAAGCGGATGTATAATTACGAATTGGTAACTCTTAATTCGACGCTCCAGTTTTAGGGTTTGGCCTGGTTGGTTAAATTGTTTATATTGTGTCTATAGAGTTTGGATCCTCAAAATAGGTAAGTTATATATATATCTTAGAAACGGTGTACATATGTTGTTTTAATTGGGTGTTGTTAGCTACTTAAATAATTACAAATAACATATGCATGTTTACACTATATAATAAATAAATACTGAAAACTAATTGTGTAATAACAAACTGTATAGCCTGATGAAATCAAAACCAAGACATTTAACATGTATCATTGTTTATTTAATAAAGGCAGACATAGAACATTTATTACATTTATTACAGTAAATGAACATTCATGTAATAATGGTTCTTTTTGGTATGAAAAGATGAGAACAAAAAGCCAAAATAGGTACAATATTGCTTTCCTTGCGCTCGCTGAATTTAACGAACAAGAGAAATTGATACAACATCTCCACTTTTCGCATTTAGTCCATATAATGTGTCCGCATCATTTATGTTTTCAAATATTCTTAAAAGGAATATAGGCATACATTCGAATAAGTTTTATTGTTTAGAACAGGAAAAGGGTGAAAGAATTATCAAAATCACAAAGAAGATATGACCATTACAAGGTTGTTCTAAAGCGGATGTGGAAGCCGCCATTTTGAGAACTATGACATCATAGTTCTAAATCAACATATTTGAATTGAATTGAATTGGTTTTTTTTCAGGTGCATCAACACATGAAAGGTTATATGGCACCTAACAGGAATGAACATGCCAGGCTCATCCTCTATGTACATCGAGATAAAATATGGAGAACGGGGGCCTATAACCTTCTCACCCTGAACTGCAGAGTTGCTGCAAGTTCTATTGTAGACACTCCATTTACGCTTGAGCCACGTTATACTTTTTCTGCAACTGCTCTAGTGATATGAGCGAGATGTCATCTGAAACAATGCAGGGGTCATGATGAAGACCTTTAATGAATTGAATTGAATTGGGTTTTAAGGCGCACCAACACATGAAAGGTTATATGGCACCTAACAGGCATGAACATGCCAGGCTCATCCTCCATGTACATCGAGATAAAATATGGAAAACGGGCCTAGAACCTTCTCACCCTGAACTGCAGAGTTGCTGCAAATTCTATCGTAGAAACTCCAATACCTTTAATAAGCATGAACAAAAAATGATAAAATGAACATGAATTTGATAGAATTCTAAATATTAAATGTTGTTTAACAGTATGACTTCATTTCTTTAAATCATGTGACATGATTCAACAGTAAAACACTAATCACAGAAATCAGATACAAACAATCTGGGATGATATGAAAAAAGACAAGCAATCAAGACCATATTACATTAAACAGAAAAAAACACAGTTGACAAATATTGAAATTACTATCTTAACGTGGCTACATCCGAGATTTTGGAATGGTCTTAAAAATAAAGGGGTTGATGCACTATTTTCAAACATGGTGGATTTTAAAGGGCTCTGAAAAACTTGAAAAAGACTATTAAAATGCCATGAAAAATAAAAGAGATATGGCCTATTGAAAATGTTCAAAGAACATAAATGGAGGCGGCCATCTTGAACGATGACGTCATCGCGCCTTTTTACCATATATGGCATATTGACAAAATACATTTTAAAAAATTAAAAATAAATATACAGCTGTATGGTTATTTTTTATTTGCAGTGATTTTCTTTGCTTTAAAGGACATCAACTCCTTTAACAAATAATGATATTTTATGTTCTTAAGGGTCTAAGTCTAAAAATGACTCCTATTGACAGGGAAATCCATATAGGTGCTATCCGAAGTAACCACCAGGGTTAATTTAAAGTTCTCCATGTTTTGTTTCATGAACATGTTTTTGTTTATTTAAATCGAAATCAATACATAACAATATATATTTACAATTCACACATTGCAATATCTGTGAAAAGCAAGAATAAGATTTTATTTGATGACGTAGAAAACTTTAACAGTTAAATTAATCCATTACTTAATGTATTTATCAATTATCTGGCAATAGTTGTGCAGCTATACAATTCAGATTTACCTCATTTCCCCATGCAGTCACACAGTGGTAAAAGTAGTATCTACGTCATGCAAATAATACTTATTTATACATCATGTACATACAACTTAGTAGCGGTTTTAAATAAATATTTCTCTCCGAACCAATCAAGAAATGTTCATATGATGTTTAAGAGTTAAATTTGTTAATTGATAATACTGCCAAAAAGGGTGGTCATTCATTTTATGTCTGATTCTATTAAAGGGATACACGACAATCTTGATATTTTAAAAACCCGCGGCGTCCCGTTAGTTTTTCTACACAATTTGCATTTGTTCGATCATTAATATTAATTATAAGAAACCTATAAAGCAAATTGTTTTTGCACACTTCCTACAGTTGATTGATTATATCTAAACCGATGGTAGAATAATGAAGAGAAATTAAAAACTCAAAATTTTATTTAAATATGCAAGCAGGTTTCAAGTTAAAATGATACTGGATTAATAAATTTAGACGCTAATTTCAGTGCTTGATAAAAACCTCAAGATTGAGGTGTGTCCCTTTAAAATAATATGGTAAGTCATATATAGTCCTGAATAATACATTTCTAATACCATATTTTGATCATGAAATGGAACGCTTTAAATAATTTAAAATTATTCAAGATACCTTGAAGGTTGGGTCTAAAGAACTATTCATGCTACGAAGACCTTGTATTGATGTCTCATCATATAAACCAAAAATATCTACATTTTTGAGATTTATAAGGAAACAATAGCATTCCCTTAATAGAATTGAAAAACAGAAATTAAAATCTTTACAGAAGTTCTGAAAATTAAATATATCTACAGAAATTAACATCTTTACAGAAGATCTGAAAATTAAATATATCTACAGAAATTAACATCTTTACAGAAGATCTGAAAATTAAATATATATACAGAAATTAAAATCTTTTTATCCAATACCTTGATTGAAATTTCAAAAATGTAACAGTCTGAAAGTTACGTCATTTGTAGCACATGTTAGGCCATATATGACCATCATTTTTTTTTGTGGTAGAGGCAGACCATCCTATTTTTCGTCGGTAGAACCATTACTGTATACTGCCATCTGTAAGATTCAACACTTTCTCACTTGACAATCGAGCTCCCAGTGGGATTAACCATCCTCTATGACCAATTTCTAAAATTCTGAAATTTTAGACTGGTCTTGCAGCCAGAACAGTCATGTTCAATCCTGTTTATTACATAACGAACATTTTACCAACTTTTGTTATCAGAGATATTATCTTTGTTTGTTTGTTCATTATGGAATACAGAGAATATTAAATACACACGGGCAAATCCCCCACCCCACCTCCCCATCTTCCTATAAAAAAAATCTCAGAAGTTAAAAATATTTGTTTAAATGTTTTAAGTTGCATATCCCCATTAAATCTAAAATATGTTGCACCCACCCCCACTAAAATCTCAAATCCAGTATCAGCCCCTGCTACATGTTCATTTTGACATAATTTCCAACCACATATCACAGTCTATAATCAACAATAGCATTAATACAATCTCACAGCTCAGTTACAAATAACCCCCTCCCCGCTCACCTCCGTCTAATTCTGATTAAACCCAGCATTCAGGTTTGGCATAATGCTTGAATTCACTATGCAGGTTCCATAGAGATTGAATAAGAAAATGAGAAATCCAGCAAATTTTACCTTGAAATAGAGATTGAATGAGAAATTGAGAAATCCAGCAAATTTTACCTTGAAATTTTAACCTGAAATTTACAACCTATGCACATACTATCATCATCTTCTCTTATCTTCCATCAACAATGTGGGTAGCATTTAAATTTTGCCTAAAAATGTCCAAACAAAAACTGTTGACTTAGCAAAATGCTCCAAACAATAGACAAGTCAGTGTTATCCTGGATCCATAAACATCTTAAATATGGAACCCATTTGCAGACCTTTGACTGCTGATAAATGGCATAAAAAATAACTGGAACAGCCGAATGCCAACTGAAAGTAATTTATCATTTAAAAGATGATTATGTAATGAACAGTTGCTTTTATTATACATACACATTCAGGCAATAAAAGACACCAAGCACCGAGAAGACACAAGGAAAACTAACTTTGACAATCAGTCAATTAACTTCACTAAAATAAGTTTGCAGTGTGTCTACAGAACTGTATAATTGAGTGTGTGTGTATCTAAAATAGGTGCAAATGCCGTTCTTGACGCAATCATACTTTTGAACTATTTACAATAAAAAGTAAACATATCCATTCGATACTAGCCTTGTTACCAATTAAAGGTAAACTGCTTAAGATATACATTGGTAATTTAACGTTATGTTATAAATTTTATAACATTATTTTTGCAAAACAGCTCTTCAAATAAACATTACAAACATTGGTGGCATTTTGTCTACGTAACATTAAGTTACGTTATAAATTTTGTCACATTACTTTCACAAACAGCTTGTTCAATATAAACATTAGTAGCATTAAAATGTTACGTTCACTAATGGCTTCCGATGTAGACACACAGTGTTATATACCGTTCTTGATAAGTTCTTTTAAGGCCGAAAATTTAAAATTCAAATTAACATTATAAACATTAGTAGCATTTTGTGAACGTAACGTTATAAAATGTATAACATTACTTTCACAAACGGCTTCTGATGTACACACAGTGTTATATAGTGTTCTTGATAAGGCCTATTTAGGCCGAACATTTGAATGAACATGAAGTATGTAAAATGTTTACAACAATCTATTTCCTTTGGAATATACAACAATATTTAAAATATACTGAAGAGTATACACTTATTTGCATTTTTTACAACATAACACCAGAACTTCAACGAAAGAGCATATGTTTATTTGCAGATTTTATGGCATCACCCCCACCCTTCAATGAAAGACCATAAACATTAACTGATGATTTACCCGATTTTAAATATAGGATAATGAATGAAAGTTTAATAAATTCTTTGTTACCTACTGTACAGTGATAATATATTCACGGACCTACTGTACATTGATAATATATTCATGGACCTACTGTTCAGTAATAATATATTCACGGACACCGACTTGCATTTTTCCGCCGTACATATATTGGTACTTGAAAATGTTCCAATCAAAAAATAAATAATCTTCTACAAACTGTAGTCACACAATTGGTATAGTTAGCTTTACGAAATTCGCACATTAGGAATTGTGACGTGTTTAATTATTCTATTATTAATGACACATCTTAATGCAGGTGATATATACCATGACTCCTGTATCAATATCACCTTGTATTAAACACTAGAAGGGTGTTCCATGGAACACTTGTGTCGCCTGCCGCGTGCTTATTTCAGCTTGGTTAGGTTGCATGAAAAGGGGAATAACTCTGCGAAAATGAAGTCAGAGTTATTGGACATGCGTTAGAACATTCCTTGGTCTGAACATAGGTCAAATACTTTTGAAGTTATGGCCAAGGTTAGGTTGCAGGTTAAAGTGTGACGGATGACAACGGACGGCCGAAGGACAAAGTGATCTCTAAGTGTCTGCCATGCTACGCAGGCAACACAAAAACTGTAAATCAGATATACACGGATTCAAAAAAGAAAGTGAGCACCCAATTTTGCCTAATCAACCCGATTATGAATCTTAAATTGTTGTAAACTTTTTACATCATAAATGTGTTCAAACCTTAAAACTTATGTTTTAGAAAAAGTTAAAAGTTTTCACATTGATGAGAAATTCCAGAAAACCAGCAATTAACACGATAACTGTTATCATGTGGGTTTTTTTTCATTCAACTCTCATGCATTTTGCAATTTTGGTTTTGCTATCTTTTGACTTTGAGGAACTCAAACAGGTAATGAAGGAATTTCTCATTTTCATACAAAGGTATCACTTCTGCATTAATGCAAACAGGATATTGTAAAACTTATTTTGCTAAATTTGTCATTACAACTTTTTGAATACTTCCAGAAACAGATGTGCACACTTTCTTTTTTGACTGAGTATAGATGTTGAATAGTTTCGTTTGTAAAAGTTATTATTAAAACATAATTTCATTGCTTGACTTTCATTTATATTTCCAACTTCTGGCTGTGTTTTCTCTCCACTGTCAACCTTGGCTTCATCACACAAGTCAGCAGATGACAAATGCTGTACATCCAATCACCGATTGCACCTATATTTCATTTATACTGAAATTATTACCAGTTTTTGACTAGAGATATTTATTTTTCTTCGGTATATAAATTCTAGAAAAATAATTCCAGCACACCTTGAGAGAATTATTTTCATGCCTACGTCTACAGTACTATTCAATTATGGAGTCACTTTAACTTCAACGACAATTGAAAGGGTGACTAATATTAAATTTATTAAATTCCTTATTAAACAGATACTTAAATAATTTATCTAAAACATGATCTTTAGTTTGGACAGTCCAACAGTTTTGAAAAATAACAAACATTTTATAGAACACTTGTAGTGTAACTGTGTGTAGACATATAAACGTGTAGACATATAAACATATGCTGATGAATGTGTAGAAAATACGCTAGTCTGTCTGTAAACTGGACATAACACAACCTCCCACGGTACCTCATCAATAACTGCGTGATAATGTTTATTACGTTTTGGCGTTGCGGGCAGCTTCTGCAGCTTTCGCTTCCGCCGCCAGACGCTGTTTTCTTTTATGGTCATAATTGACAAGCCTCTGGCCGACCAAGTATCTGAAAATATAAAGTGACATGTTAAATATTTTAAAAATTCATCTTTATTTTCTGAAAAATAAGTGACACCATAATCTAGAAACATAATTGTGGTATATAGTTCATACGAGAAGGTTTTTCAAAATGTGAATACAGAATTTGCATTAAATTACGAAGAATATCCAAAAGCAAATTGATTTTTTATTTAACGGCTCATCAGCACATATCTTTATAGGGTATTTGAGTTGCCCTGGAAAGAGAGGAATTACCCATAGCAACCCTAAAACTGTTCCCTTCTCTTCGATTCCTATGATTCTTCAGACGAGCGTTATAGTGATTGCCTAGTTTATGACCCCAGAAGACGGACCAGGCAAACAAGTGTCTTGCTCAAGGACACTTTTGTTTGTTTGTTTTAATGGGATTTTACAACCATTTAGCACATGTTAGGTCATATATGACGGTCGTTTTTTTTTTTTTTTTTTTTTGTAGAGGCAGACCATCCTATTTTTCCTAGGTAGAACCAATACTGTATACCTTCCGCTATTCGTAAGAATCAACACTTTCTCATATGACAAATAGAGAAAACCATTATACAGAAACATAATTGTGGTAATGTTTTCAACATGTAAAGATTAAATCTGCATTAAATTATGATGAATATCCAAAATATTAAAAAAAAATTAACGGCTCATCAGTACATATCTTTATGTTACTTGAGCTATCCTCTCCCAAAAAGAGGAATGATTCCTATGTTTTTTTTATTAGTGTACTTGGAGGATATTCTAATATACAAGCCTGAGTAGTCAAAAAGTGGCTAAGTGTTCCATAGTTCCTCTCAGCCACTTTTTACCCTGATATACAAGCCTGGTTTACATCCCCCAGCAGAAGGACCAAGCAAAGGAAACCCATCAGGACCAGTGAGGCTTAAATCCACGACATCCGGATAAAAAATCCACCATGCTATCCACAGGAAATTGCATCATTTGGATATTACCTTCTGTTATCATAATTGTCTATCAAGGACAAAAACGGGAAATTTTGGAGTTCTTTTTAAGAGGTCAAGCAGACGTTCAAAACAATCTCAATTACATAGTCGTATCATAGTCAAAAAAGTGCAATTTAAATTTACTCGTCATTTGTCTGGATGTTCAGTTTACATTCCAAAGTTATGTATCTGTTATTGCGATTGAACAAATATATTTCATAATGTTCTGCCAATTATAATAATAGATGGTAATAATCAAACGATGCAATTTCCTGTGGCGATGCAGTCTCTTAAAAATCATCCAAAAGCTAACAGAAGAGAAGTGACCTTCTTAAAATAAATATTTTTAATGAAAGAATTGTAGACTATACTCACTTATCATTTTTTATGTGCTCGTAGAGTCTTTTAAATTGTCTGGCTTGGAATACAAATACAAACACAAATATGACACAGGCTAGCAGGAATGGGTAAATTCTTCTTAATACGAAGTTCTGTATCTCAAAATCAAAACCTGAAAATAAATAGAAATAAAGATTTAACATATTTTTTTACAAAAATCTTTACAAATACATCTGACATACAATACAAATGACAAACATATTCCTAGGAATTGATCACTATTATTCCGTGTGTGTGTGTGCTAGCTCACCCATACGCTTCCGACTATAAGCTACGCCAGACACAGATTTGTAGTATAAAAGCAGCAGGGCTGCGAACAAAAGTACCTGTACTCACAATAGAGGACAGAGTTACTTTTTCTTATTTTATCATGATAAACTTGTGGCAGATTTGCCAAATTGTACACAACAGTTAATCAAAGAACACATTAATATTATTTACTCTTATAATAACAACAATTCACTTATTTTTTTAAAACGAGTGATTAAAAAAATATTTGTTAGAAAAACAAAAGGCCCAAGAGGGCCTGTAGACGCTCTACTTGCTAATATGGCTCTTTTAACATCAATGAAGGGAGTGACTATCGTCTTAAGAGGCAAAATATAGCATTTTTAACTAAATCAAGAGCCATACCTCCGCTATTACTGTTCCAATCTGGCTGTTTTTCGAACTTGGCCAGTAGAGATAATAAAAATAAAAAAATTAAAAATTAAAAAAAATATAAAAATAATAAAAGGAAAAAAAAAGTAAATCTCGTAAAGTTTGGTAAAGATCAGATGAAAAATGAAGGCCTTATCCGAGCTTTCATAGACATTAACAATCTGTTAAAGTTTGGTAAAGATCGGATTAAAAAACGAAGGCCCCTTTTTTTCCTAACGAGACAAAAGTTAACGACGGACGACTGACGGAGCGACACGTTGGCATCCCATAAGCTCTACTGGCCTCTTTGGCCAGTAGAGCTAAAAATCACATTCTTTATACTGCCTTTGGACACCTTTGGCAGCTTAGTAATCCAGGAACAGCCACTTTTGTTTTAATGTGTGTGAAGCCAAAAGGACTTCTTGCTAACTTTAAATTACCTTAATGTTTTTCATACCCTTGTGACAAACTCACTTGCATACTTTGCGTACAATAAAGCATGTTTAAATCATTAACACCTGAACATTTTTTATATGCATGAGCCTTTATTTAGTCCGGCAGGGATTATGCCCTTTGCTTCTTCAAGTAAGACTGGCAGGAATTAAACTGAATATTGTGTAACGGCTCATCGACATTTTATAGAATTATGTAGAGCCGCCCCAGAGAGGAAAGGATACACAGGAATCCGGGAACCTGCCCTACTCTTACTATCAAATAGATTTGGTTCCTTAAAGGGACACATGGCAATCTTCAGTTTTATTCCAACATTAAAATTTGCTCCTCGATTTAGTTATCCTGCGTCATTTTGACTTTAAAACTGCTTGCATATAATGAAATAAACAATTGAGATTTCAATTTTCTTCACTATTTTAACAAATTTTTAAATATATTACTGGTGCAATATAAAAAGTTAGTAATATGCAAATATAATTTGCTTTCAACTATTCTAACAATATTAATGAATGAACAAATGCAAGTAAAGAGGAAAACTAACCGGACGCCGTGAGTTTTTAAACAAGAGGTCAATGACCTTGAAGCTCTACTGATTGATTTTGATTTCAGGAAGAAGTCGCTACAAACTGTTTTTTTGAAAATCTATTTTTAGCCGTGGTGGCCATCTTGAATTTCCGGCCGACCTGAAATTTTGCTAGGATCAATAAGACATCAAGAGCAACATTCCTGTGAAGTTTCATGAAAATCCGTCAAGTAGTTTCAGAGGAGTAGTCGCTACAAGTTTTCATTATATAACTCTATGTAAACAAAGATGGCCACTGACAGCCATGTTTAACATTGAATCAAAATAATGTTCGACTCGGATAACCATCATGTCATGCTGATCATTTTAGAAAAAGTCCCATATCAATATCTCTTATAGTTTTTCAAGAAGTAGTCGCTACAAACTTATTTTTTAAAAATCTATTTTTAGCCATGGCGGCCATCTTGAATTTCCGGCCGACCTGAAATTTTGCTAAGATCAATTAGACATCAAGAGCAACATTCGTGTGAAGTTTCATGAAAATCCGTCAAGTAGTTTCAGAGGAGTAGTCGCTACAAGTTATCATTATATAACTCTTATGTAAACATACATGGCCACTGGCAGCCATGTTTAACGTCGAATCAAAATAATGTTCGACTTGAATAACCATCATGTCATGCTGATCATTTTAGAAAAAGTCCCATATCAATATCACTTATAGTTTTCAAGAAGTAGTCGCTACAAACTTGTATTTTGAAAATCTATTTTTAGCCATGGCGGCCATCTTGAATTTCCGGCCAACCTGAAATTTTGCAAGGATCAATAAGACATCAAGAGCAACATTCGTGTGAAGTTTCATGAAAATCCGTCAAGTATTTTCAGAGGAGTAGTCGCTACAAGTTATCATTATATAACTCTATGTAAACAAAGATGGCCACTGGCAGCCATGTTTAACGTCGAATCAAAATAATGCTCGACTCGGATAACCATCATGTCATGCTGATAATTTTAGAAAAAGTCCCATATCAATATCTCTTATAGTTTTCAAGAAGTAGTCGCTACAAACTTATTTTTAAAAATCTATTTTTAGCCGTGGCGGCCATCTTGAATTTCCGGCCAACCTGAAATTTTGCTAGGATCAATTAGACATCAAGAGCAACATTCTTGTGAAGTTTCATGAAAATCCGTCAAGTAGTTTCAGAGGAGTAGTCGCTACAAGTTTTCATTATATAACTCTATGTAAACAAAGATGGCCGCTGGCAGCCATGTTTAACGTCGAATCAAAACGATTTTCGACAAGGACCAACATCATGTCATGCTGATCATTTTAGAAAAAGTCCCATATCAATATCTCTTATAGTTTTCAAGAAGTAGTCGCTACAAACTTATTTTTTAAAAATCTATTTTTAGCCGTGGCGGCCATCTTGAATTTCCGGCCGACCTGAAATTTTGCTAGGATTAATTACACATCAAGAGCAACATTCCTGTGAAGTTTCATGAAAATCCGTCAAGTAGTTTCAGAGGAGTAGTCGCTACAAGTTTTCATTATATAACTCTATGTAAACAAAGATGGCCGCTGGAAGCCATGTTTAACGTCGAATCAAAACGATTTTCGACAAGGACCAACATCATGTCATGCTGATCATTTTAGAAAAAGTCCCATAGCAATATCCCTTAGAGTTTTCAAGAAGTAGTCGCTACAAACTTTTTTTTATAAAAACCTATTTTTAGATTTGGCGGCCATCTTGGATTTCACATCTACATGAATTTTTGCTAGGATCAACTAGACTTCATGGGCAACATTTCTGTAAAGTTTCATGAAAATCTATTCAGTAGTTTCAGAGGAGTAGTCGCTACAAAAAAAAAAGTAAACGGACAGACGGACAGACGGACGGACGGACGACGGACGCCGCACCACGGCATAAGATTTAGAAAGAATAATTCAGCAAAGTTTTGTCTTCGATAATTGTACGTGTTGTTTTATTGTTTTCCTTGGCACAAGCGGCCCAAACCTCCAACAAGGGAAGCAACTATCGTAACATAACATTTTGTCTAGTAAGGCCAAATGAATATAATGCGAGTTTCCGTGACTCATATCGAGAGAGATATAACATCCCCCCGTCAAAAATTAAAATTGTAGTGCAATTTTATCATGAGTCACAGAAACTCCATCGCCATAAAGAGTCTACTAGACAAATTACAATGATTGTTATTATAAAAATCAAGATTGCCATGTGTCCCTTTAACATGCCCGGCAGATAGACTCGGAAATACAAGACCACCCGGTTTATGTCCTCATCCGGCTGGCGAGAAAATACTCACCTAATGATGGAACAATACTTCTGGCAACAACATATGGCATGGACAATGACATGCCCAGCACACCGATGACGGGAAAACACAATTTGTACAGGATAAACTTGAGATTCATGTTACGTAGCCCGTCATTGTATACCTGTCAGGGGAAAAACAAGAAATTGAACAGTTAATCAATGGGGTTATTGTGTTAAAAAATGGAGAGAGCAGAATATTTAACAAAGTTTTAGACTTATAACATATCTATGAGAGAGAATATTTAACAAAGAATGGAGAGAGCAGAATATTTAACAACGTTTTAGACTTATAACATATCTATAAAGAGAGAGCAAAATAGTTACTGAAGTTGTAGACTCTTGTTATAGATTTATAGGCAGAGAGAAAAATATTTAACACAGTTGTAGACTTTATATATTTATAGGGAGAGAGCACAATATTTAACGAACTCTACTCTTGTTTTATGCTTATAAGGAGAGAGTAAATGGAGATACTATTTAACAAAGTTGTTGACTCTTGTAGTAGATGTCTAAGAGAGAGCTGAACATTTAACAAAGTTGCAGTCTTGTATTATATACCTACAGGGAGAGAGTAGAATATTTAACAATGAAGAATAGCTGTATGGGAGAGACCTGCATTTCAAGAAGTTGAAGTGTTCATTCATTTGCATGTTAATAACTGAAACTAGCGTTTTTTTAAGGAAATATTTATTTTATATGCAACCTAGGAATTTGTAAAGCAAGTGAACTTAAATGTTTTTAAAGGTGAAAACACATACTTTATAATTTGTTTTAATACTAAAACTTCAAATGGATTCTATCATTGCTCAATGTAAATTCCTGATGGCTGAGAGTAGCTCCTCTATCGGATTTAACTTTTAAATAAAGAGCATGGATAAATGATTTTAAACATTTCTGAGTGAAAACACTTGCCTGTTCTATAACACGTTTGAGCCACCACTGTGGACCCATCATGGTGACGGCACAGATTATTTTGGTATGCAGCACCCCCAGTGCCCAGTCCTGGTGAGGAGAAACACAGCCAGGTTAGTAGTAGTACACGATTTACAAGTTTTAATCAATTACCTCAAATTTCACAGATAATGATTATGTATAAAATTACCAATCCTGGGATAATCTTGGTAGTTTAGATTAATAATCTTTATTACATTTCATGGGTGAAAGAACACAATTTTTCTGTGAAAGAAAGTTCATAATCACAAAATATTAATAAATAGGAACACAAAAATAACTGCGACATTCCACGGTTTTCAGTGGGGGCATCTGTGTCCGATGGACACATTTGTAGTGAATCATGATGTCAATAAAGCTAATTAAAAAGTGTTTAATGAAAATATATGAATATTGCCATGTATTCCTGTATTGTCTGGGCAATGGAACACAAATATCACTAATTTAGCTCGGGTTTGATTCCCTGTCCATGGATTTTTATTGTGGTTTGATCAAGATGCTCATGTTTCCTCCTGTATCAAGACCTAAATCATGCCGTCATCCGTCCCATCATCCGCCCCACAGTTTAAAATTGTATAGACAATGTAGCTTGTTTGTAATCAAGTGAAATACATATAATTTATATTATTACCTGCCATGGGAAGAAGACTGGAGTCTGATCCAGTGACACGCGTAGTGGTGCCACCACAACTAGCTCAAACAGTAAACCTAGCAACAACGGTACCACGCCCATCAATATTACGGCTACAAACAGCGACTTCAGGGCCTGTACAAATGGTGAAATGTAATACATTTAAAAAAGTCAGCATTTTAATCAGTCGGACTGAAGAATAATGAAACAATTTATGGACATACATACATTTATAAAGGTCACTGTTTGATTATAAAATGACATGACATTCTAGCAAAACCACAATTTACATTTTTCCTCTCAATAAATGCTGAACATGAAAAGTCAATGTTATATTTTCATTTGCTTTCAGTCAAGATATAAACGTTATTTTAACATTCTTGTTATTTATAGATATTCATGCGAATAAACCTGCTGCCAATGTATTATTCTCTGATGTCTCTCACCAACCTGCACAAAATATATATATTTATCACATAACATCGCTTCTGGGAGTACAATAAAGCCATGACTTATTTATTGTAATACACTAGGGTATTTCAGATGCAAATGAGGACCAAATCACTGTGTTTGTATACAGTACGAGGGTCATTCAATAAGTTCTGTCACTAACGTGTTTTAACAATCATCTGCTCATTGTGAGTGTTGATGTTTGATACCAAATGAACGAGAGTTTCAATACCATTTCATTGATGGTAAAATGAATGCTGTATCTTTTGTGTGACGAAAGTTACGGAACATTTAATACACATCACTTATACACACTGAGGCATTTTCGTCCTGAGTTTTTTCAGGTTTGTTAACTGTTACTTTTTTAAATGCCTGTTTTTCTTTAAGTACTTGTCGAAGACCTTTGAAATTTCTCGTACATTACCAGTTATATCTGTGCATTACAAGATTCAGAATTTAAGCATGGTTGATGAAAAGGCATTTTCTTAGAAATTAACATTTTAATCTAACGTGTAAAATTAATTTAATGATAAATGGACATTAAATGGAAGGGCAGTCTTCTGAAATAGCGTTTTTGAATGATCAATATTTTCACTAAACATTGTACAAAATTCTACAATGATGTGTTGAATATGAAATTTAAACACTGAAGGACTAGGATTTGTAAAAAAATATGAAAAAATATTAATAATATGAGAATAATTACGACATTTAAAAGATATTATAACATTTCCGTAAACAAAATTAAGAAAATCAGTGTTATTTCTGCTAAAATTAAGGGATATGCATTCACTCATATCTGGTTTGCAGCAAGACCCTTCCGAATTCTCGACAATCATTTTCATGGATTATGGGCGAATAACAACAGATGACGTACAAGAAAATTTAAAAGCTTAGACTCATTCAAATAATTTTTACAATGTTTTGTAACCAGGACTTTTCAGAGATGCCAGTATCCAAAAGGTGTAGTAGGGGGAGGTAATTCAGCGGTATAAATAACTGGAAATTTTTCATTTTTGTTGTGGAATTTAAGAGAGCGAACCCAGTAGTACTATAAATACATTACTTTATCTCAGTGTAATATCCAGTTCAAAGGATATATGCCTAGTGACAGAACTTTTTGAAGCACCCTTGTAACACATTTAATCCCAATTGTTTGCATGGTATATCATACGATACGTTTAGACACCTTAACTATTTATCATTATTTGAATCTTACTTCATAAAATGCATGTTAATAACGTTAAATTGAGTTTAAGATGTTGCATTATTTGTAGGGCTAACGCATTTACAGCCGTGTAACATAGCGACGTCATGTAAACAACTAAACAACGTCATTATTTCTCTTACAAATTGCCGCCGTATATAAGGTAAATTGACAACATTAAAGTGAAACTATCGCGTCGTAGGTGTGTTATGTGATAAATAGAATCTTACATTCGTGACTGTGTATTATTGAGTTTAATAATTAAACTCTTACTATCATGTCGTAGGTGTGTTATGTGATAAATAGAATCTTACATTCTTAGACTGTGTATAATTGACTTTAATAATTAAACTCATACTATCACGTTGTAGGTGTGTTATGTGATAAATAGAATCTTACATTCTTGACTGTGTATTATTGACTTTAATAATTATACTCGTTGGATAAAAAGATATGATACTCGACAGAACCTTGTATCCTATCATGTTATCCAACTCGTTTATTAAAGTCGATTAATACACAGTCACTCATGTAAGATCCTCTATATATTCAACATTTGCTATTGACGAATTATCCTGTTTATGTAAGGCAAAAAAAGAAAGACAGTTTCCGCTAACATAGCCAAAGAATTTAGGATAGGTCTGATGTAAGATAATTTTACTTTACAAATTATTTTTTTATTTGATTTTCTTCCGATGACCCGTTTAATCTCCCCGTCAATAGGTGGAGCAAGGGTCGGGGAGGACCATCCCTTACCACACCTTACAATAGCGTTAAATTTACATGCAATATTTATATGAAATAAAATTTTAGCATAATGAAATTAAATTTAATACAGAAAAGATACATGTATTGTACGGTTATGGCAGGGAACATATGATTTCAGGAAGAAAAAACCCACTCCTTTACCTAACAGTTGATTGCTGTCCAAAGGCCCATCAGCTAATAAAAACTGTACAAGTAAGTATTAAATATTCAATATTGATATAATTGATTTACGAATTGCAAAATATTTTGATGAGCTGTATCTATATAGAGAAAAAACTTAATTTAACAATGCTTACTAACTTTTGCCATAAAAAAAACTTTATTTAAGGGGCTAACGTTTAAGTTTGGTCGGGTTAGCAGAAACGTGGTATTTTCTTTGCCATAAGTGGCAGCCGTATCTGACATACCAAGATAAGCCACTCCTTCAGTTTATTGAGAATGGCTGCTGTCCCCTGTGGAATCCAGTTGTACAGGACTGTGCCTATACGCAGTATTAACCAGCACACGTACAGACCACAGGCAGCCGTGTACAGCTCGTGAATCTTGGCGTCGCCCATCCATAGCGACATTAACTTCCTCCCAAAAAATACTGAAATCACAGAAAGATGCCAGCGTAATTCATTCCTAATGTTTTTTTGTATTACCGTATTGTTTCTAATTAGTGCTCCCTATATAATTAGCACCCCACCAACTTAAAAAAAATAATCTTACCTTGAGGTGTAAAAGTGGTTAATGTCCAAAAAACAGTATAAACACACTTATGAATTTAATTCCATATTTCAGTAACACATCATTTTTTAGCATTATAGAAGGAAATTAAAATGTGTACTGGCTTACAAAAAGCGTTCTAATAAGCGCCCCTCCCTTTCAGATAATGTCACGCACCCAGGGGCGCTAATTAGAAACAATACGGTATGTTTGTTCTGAAAGGGAATGTAGCAACACAGCCAAACAATCTCTATTATTGAGAGTTTAGAAAACTTGGAAAAAGGTGAAAGAATGATCAAAATCAGATGGTAACAAAAAGATTTGATCATTTAAAGGCTGTTTTAAAATGGATAAGGGAGTCACCGTTAGTTATTTGTCATAGTTCCAAATAACCATATATGGAATATTGATAAATATCATTTAAAGCAAAGAAAATCACTGCAAATAAATGCAAAATCCTCAACTGGTCGTATAAAACAGGTATTTATAAATATTCCATATAGGGTTATTTAGAAATATGATGTCATAGCTCTCAAAATGGCGTCTTCCATACCGGTTTCAGCAGAACCTTCAAATGATCATATCTTCTTTGTTTGTCATCCAATCTTGATAATGCTTTCACCCTTTTTCATGTTTTTTCAGAACTCTCAATAATAAAGATTGTTTGGCATTCCCTTTAACTATTTGCAAGAAAATAAAGAATTCCACATTGTATCCAATAAAATCAGAAATTTCTAAAGGCACTATAGATCATTAGATTGATATGTATACTGACTTTCAAGATGTCTTAAGTGAGTTTCTGCGGATGAAAGATAGTGATTTCTCAGTGAAAGAATATTCATAATCACTAAATATTAATAACTCCGAACACAAAAATAACTGTGACGTTGAGTTATGACGTCATACAGAGTTGCTGATGCCGACGTCATCGATAACGTTCAATAAAGCGAATAATTTCGGTTAAAATCATGCATAAACTGATTTAAAATGTAATGAACAGATTATTTAACTATTGTGTTCGATTATAGGGAAATCCGACGTGTTTCGAACCACACGTCTATCATCTCGTGAAGGATTCCCTATAATTGATCCCAGCAGTTAAATAATCTCTATGTGCTCACGACATCAAAAACGTGATTAACTGTCAGACTTACAAATGGTCTGGCAGACCTCATTATACCGCACTGAAAACTTTGCTTTGCAGGGGGGATTATAAACTACATTGGACTTACCTGGTAATATTAAACAAACTACACTGGCAGCAAATAATGTTAAGCACATCAGCACGACCAATAACAGGATCTGAAATTAGAACAGGCTGTGCTTCTGAGCATAATACACAAGTACCGTATACCCGCTTACAAAGGTTTGAGACCTTTTAAAAATATTTTTTTTACGTGTAACCTGACTTGGGGTTAAGATTAGAAAAATACCTCCCCACAAGCATTTATGAGGTATGTAAAAATAATAATAATAATAAAACAAGAAAATAGGTAGAACCGATGGATGCTCCCTGAACTGTATTCTACGTATAAAATTACAAAGGGCAATAACTCTAATTTGAATGAAAAAAGAGTTACAGTTCTTGCACTCTGCACTTCCTCTCATTGCCCTCTATAATTGTGTGAAGTTTCATTGCAGTCCCATCAGTTGTTTTGAAGTCATGCTCCAGACAAAAGTGGGACGGACGGAAGGACAGACAAAGCGGTGACTATATGCCCTCTCGAAAAATTTCCGGGACATAAAAAAATTGTTTATGGTCTCATAATTATAAATGCTGCCCTTTTGCAAAATGCAACGCCCTTGGGGGCATTTAAACAGGGGTTCACAGTAATAATTTATAAAATATAATTTCTTGTGCATATCATATATATCTATCTGCCTATGTCTTCACTTTATTAGAAACAACTGAACTGTGGTTACAATGGAGTCACTCCCTGACAGGGAGGCAGGAACCACCTACTCTTGCTTTAGAATATGTTTTAGAATAGCTTCATCTGGTCCTTAAATTTTCTTAAAGTTTTTGTCCCAGTCTATAGACAGTTTGTTTGTAATTGTTGTATGGTGTTTTACGTCATTTTCAACATATAAGGTTATATATGATGGTTGATTTTTTTTTGTGGTGGAGGCAGACCACCCACTTTACATGGGTAGAGCCAGGACTGCCATCCGTAAGAATCGACACTTCCTGACTTACAAGTCGAGCTCCCAGTGGGATTCAAACCTGCAGCGGTGAGATGTGAGTAGGTTTACAACGCAATGTCGTTAACCCCTCAGCCATGGAGAAGCTAGGCTGAAGTGAAGAAAGAACAGAATTAATTAAATGACTTACCCTAAAATAAAACAATCTGGGTCTTTTGTATGACTGGAAGCCTGTGGGTCCGCCTCCCTGTAACATGGCCTGATGTGCAGCAGCCAGTCCCCCACCTGGCGGCACAATCCCTCCTGGGAGCTGGGCAGGTGGTGCCGCTTGGTTGTTGGGTGGGTTCTGGTCTCCGGGGTTGTTAGGTTGGTTTGCAGCCGGGTTAGCATTCTGATGGGCTGTCGGATCTCCCTGGATTACCAAGTCCTGAAATAAACATGTTTTTTATTTGGAGTTTTACCCATGGGAATAGTATGAAAGATACGAACAAATAAATAACTTTATCATGTAGATATACAATTTTTTTCCTGATAAAGAGGTCACCTAATAAACTTTGCTTTTATTAGGCATTGACGAATAAAGCAAAATCAATGCGGAATTCCTCAGCATTTATTGTACATTCCATTGTCTGGCATCATAAAACGGGATGAAGGAAAAACAATATTGTGGCGTCCTCGACAAGAAATCTATTTTTAATTAATAAGAGTAGAGCAGGTTTCCAGATTCCTATGTAACCTTTCCCTCTCTCTGTGGCAGTTCTTAATAATGTATGTGTTGACAAGGCCGTTAAACCACATTCATTCACAACAGCATAATGGATTGTTGTTTAATGCCACATGAACTCATTCAGTTATTCAGAACTGCTCCTAGACAAAGGAAGAGGATATATAGAAATCCAGAATCATCCTTCCATCTTTTTTAAAATATCCCGAATAAATGCCATTACAAGGGACTGCGCCATTCCTGTGAACGAGGCAGAGAGTTAGTAATCAGGGACTTGCCCAATGTCACAAACACAATATCCCAAAGGGGCAATCTTTTGGTTACAAGATGAGCAAGTTATCACTAGACCCCACAACCCTCCTTAAAATATAAATATCTGCATCGACTTATATGTTCTTCTACCGATAAATTGCCAATGAGATATGAGTGAATCAAGAGTAAGGCAAAAAAAAAGACAAAAGGTTTGTTTCTGGTCTTCCGACTGACCCTATTCTATTTTAAGGCCCGACCCTAAACTTTTTAGGGCACAAAAAAATACACCATTTTTTTTTTTTTTTTTTTTTTAGGTTTTTAAGGCATGTAAGTGTTGTGGAACCCTCATATGATGTAATATGAAAACATGCTTTTGATGATCTTGATTTGAATTTAGTACAGTAAGGATTAATTCTAAAAAAAAAAAAAAGAAGATTTACCTACCCGACATGACCGACCAGACCTACCCTAATTTTTTTGGGAAAAGGACGAGAAACAGACCTTTTCTTTTTTGCCTAATGATAAACACAAATATCCACAGCGACTCACATGTTCTTCCAATGGTACATCGCCAACAAGATATGAGCGTAGATTCAATAGCCATGCCACTCCTACGGTCCAGCCCCGCACCAGGCCCTTCAACCACATGCGTGTATGCCCCTGCTCCAGTAATGCTGGCAGTACAACTTGTAGAAGTAACAGTTCCAGGGACAGCTCGCTCACAGGGGCATCACTGCAAATTACAAAATAACATATAGTTGGGCTTCAGGAATCGGTTCAACAATTATTATTTTTATTTTCTTTTAGTAATATCCCCCCTCCTCTATTTACATTAAGATAAAACTTCAGACTGAATCTCAACTCTTTACACCTACATAACTGGAGTAAATTCTGTTGTCAAAACTCCCTTTGTTCACCTCTTTAGAAATCCAGGACCTATGCCATACCATATTTGCGACCACTCACAAGAGAAGGCATCAAAACAAATATATCATCTGTCAAGTTTCATTAAAAATACATTTAATCTGTGTAAAACTCAATCCGCATCACACTGTGTAGTTACTTTTTCATGAAAGTACCTCCTTCAAGTTAGATTTTGCTCATTGCTTTTGTTAAAATAAATATCTCCTACGGTTTGAAAGTACAAAAGACACGGAATGAACGTATTACCTTGACAACATGACGTTGTATGGCAGGAACCCTGGGAAGACTTTCCTGATCACTCGGACTGGGATCCACAACATTAGCAACACGGTACTCCCAAATATGATGACGGATGCCACAAACCTTCGCGTGTGTCGATAAACTGGGAGATGAATCATCTGAAACGGATTTAGTAATATTTATACAGTAATACATTTTGAGTAAACAGACAAAAGATGAGAAACATAATGTCTTAACCCACAATAAATATCAAAAGTATTCTCTGAAATTGTAGCAAGATCACCAACATGGTTTATTAAAATACTCCATGTTGACTGGTTACTGGGGTGGTCTGAAAAAAGCTATATAAACCTCTGTCATGTAAGTCAAATGTTAAGACGTCATTTTAAACGCCAGAAAACACGTTAACCGTTGAGACATCATTTTAAACGTCAGATGCAAAACAACAATGAAATGCGTTATTTTAAGCGACGCTACGTTCCAACCCAACAACACATTTAAATAGGATGAAGCTGTATATTCCTGTTTGATGTTGAGAGATAGGCATAAAATTAAGTTGTGAGAATTTATTTGCATGTTGAGCAATCTCTAGACAAAATGTGTTTCATGATACATAAAACTCCATGTTAAATAAGAAATAAAATATTTCAGCGCATTTATATTTTGCAAGATCAAACCTGGTGTTTGGGACTTGAAACACATCAAAACTGCAGGCCAACAGTCCATGGCATCAATGAACTTCAAGTCCCGCCCACCAGGTATTAATCTGGGACAATTAAACCTGCTTTATATTTTATTTCTTAAGTTTATACCAAAATGTTAACAACATAGCAAATACAATTGTTATGCCTTTTAGAATGCATTATATCTTATATTAATAATCACATTAATGCATTATATCTTATATTAATAATCACATTAATGCATTATATCTTATATTAATAATCACATTAATGCATTATATCTTATATTAATAATCACATTAATAAAATAGCTTACCTCCTGTATGGGGTTAAACTCTGGATCATTGAGATTTCTGAGGAACCAGAGCACGCCCGGGCGCAGCACCTCTCGGAGGAGCAGGATGAATGATGCGAAGTAGAAGACGTACACCATGCCCACCAGCCAGTGGATGAACATGGACGTCCCTGGCGCCAGGTGGAAACTCATCTTACGGTCCTTCAGCGTCGCGTCAAACATCGACTGCAATATCCAGAAACAGACATGAATGAATGGGGTTTTACGGCACTTTGACACAAATAGGTCATATTGTGTGTAAAAACTGGTGAAATGAACAATGACATCACATCGTCAATTGTTAAAAAATAAGCTGAAATGTTGATAAAACTATTTACAAATAAGGGGTATGTATATGTAGCTCAACAAATACCCATCAATGGGCATGTAACAAGTAAATACCAACATATTACATTGAATTATAGTCCGATTTCTTTCAAGAAACCTCAAACAAGACTGAATAAAACTGTATCAAATAACTCTTTCATACTATTAACATGGTCTTACAAGAGAACAGATGTCCAGCCACCAGCCACAGATGAGTGGAAATACACCAATCTCCACGACAACCAGTAACTTCACCTTGACAACCACATAGCACAGTCCTAACACTCTCCAAAATCTGAAATTGGTATAAAGTATGAGTCTGACATATCTCCATGCTAGATTATAAGAAACTAGGTTGACTGAAAAAGAAATATGATTTATATGTATATACAGTGTACAGAACTTTGTGGAACATGTAGTGGAAACATCCTACATATTTATGAAAGATTCAATCACCGTTATACACATTAGCCTAAGGATGGTACGAGACTTCGAAACTGGGGAATGGGGTTGTGCGTGGGAGTGTGTTGTGGGTGGGGGTGTTAACATGGAATCATCCCACATTATTATGAATGAAACACCCACAGTTACACCCATCAGAGTGGTATGAAGACTATGAAACTGGGAAAGGGCATGGCGCTGATGAATAGGGGAGGTACGGGTGGATGGGGGAGGGGTTAACAGTGGGTATGCCATGTACGCAGTTTTTGCTGGACAACTAAGTAAATGGCATAGAGCACAACCGATGAAAATCGTCAATCAGCATGGAGAACACCTTCAAGGTGGAGGAGGTTGGACATTTTATGTAATTCATCTTTTCAGCAGAACATGTGAGTGTATAGCATCGAGTACAACCAGGGGAGAGAGTTACATGTATCTCCACACCAGGGTGGTGAGGAGACTTCCAAAGTTAGGGAGGAGTTACATGTATCTCCACACCAGGGTGGTGAGGAGACTTCCAAAGTTAGGCAGGAGTTACATGTATCTCCACACCAGGGTGGTGAGGAGTCTTCCAAAGTTAGGCAGGAGTTACATGTATCTCCACACCAGGGTGGTGAGGAGACTTCCAAAGTTAGGCAAGAGTTACATGTATCTCCACACCAGGGTGGTGAGGAGACTTCTAAGTTAGGCAGGAGTTACATGTATCTCCACACCAGGGTGGTGAGGAGACTTCCAAAGTTAGGCAGGAGTTACATGTATCTCCACACCAGGGTGGTGAGGAGACTTCCAAAGTTAGGGAGGAGTTACATGTATCTCCACACCAGGGTGGTGAGGAGACTTCCAAAGTTAGGGAGGAGTTACATGTATCTCCACACCAGGGTGGTGAGGAGACTTCCAAAGTTAGGCAGGAGGACTATGTACTCACCTCTTGAGCCTAACACTTGAGCACATGGCATAGAGTACAACTAGGGAGACTTCCATCTTCACATTGCCTATCAGGGTGATGAGAGGGAGGAGGAATAAACACTCACCTCTTGAGCCTAACAACTGAGCACATGGCATAGAGTACAATTAGGGAGACTTCTGTCTCCACATAGCCTATCAGGGTGATGAGAGGGAGGGGGAATAAACACTCACCTCTTGAGCCTAACAACTGAGCACATGGCTAGAATACAGCCAGGGAGACTTCTATCTCCACATGGCCTATCAGAGTGCTGAGAGGGAGGGGGACTAAACACTCACCTCTTGAGCCTAACAATTGAGCACATGGCGTAGAGTACAACCAGGGAGACTGCTATCACTACGTAGCCTATCAGTGTGGTGAGGAGACCTTCGAAGTGCGACGATACAACCTGAAAGTGAGAACAGGCAATTTGTAAAAACTGCACAATTACCAGTTTAAAAACACATGGTCTGTAATAGTCCTTACCCGGAATTTGTCTAAATGGGTTTTCCATGTAGGTACAAACATGGCAGAACAACATCCCTATTGAAAGCAAATGTTGCGAAACACTAATTTTCGTTGTTCATGTTACTAGTGCTGAATGCCGTAGCTGCACAAGTTGTTTGTACTTAAATCATGTGACTGGTAAAAGAAATGAGACGCTTTTTCCAGAGTAAGTCTATTCAGAGAAAACAAACTTTTTTGAGTATGAGGTATTTTGTGTTTAAGGGTAAACATATACCTGAAGTTAAAGGTATCTTCACCTTGCCTGGTTTGATTTGGATTCATCATACAACTTAGCCAAAGACACAGACCACGTGTCTTTAAAGCATTACATCTATTGCACATTACAAAACCCTTGTTCAGTAAAGTGTGGAAACAACAAGTGCTGTCAGTTTCAACAGACAAAGCAAAAACATATGCTATTATATACCTGTCAATAATACTTTAATACCTAGTACCTTCACTTTCTTGCAATGAAATACGCAACTACTAGCATTTTCTGATTCTCCATCACTATCCTACCAATAATAGACGACATGGCGTTTGTATCTTATTCTTTACTTATATATCATTACAGTAGTTTGTATGCACCCCTCAATTTCCGGTTTACACTGAACTGTCCTATTAATTTGTTAAGTCTTAAATACTACATCTGTACCAGAAGTTCAGTACTTCTTCTTTAAAGGAAAGCTTTATGATTGATAAAATGTATGTGTGCAAGACAATATAACAACTCACCATATCTCCCATCTTCAAGCCTAGCATCGTGAAATGTCCGATGTGGTATGGACAAAATGCTGAAATGACGAGTGAGTCATATAAAACAGGTGTTCGCAGACATTGCCTAATCCAACAAAGTTTCAAGGGAAAAGATATTGCGTGAATTAAAACAGGAGTTCAAATTAATTTAAGTTCCATTACTGTAACTATTCCTTACCCTGTCATGCTGAGATTTACTTACGAATGGATTCCTATGGTTCTTCAACATGCAAAAGATGGACTGCGATACACAGAATTGCAAGGTACTTGTCCCTATCCAAGGACGACGATATGGAATATGTCTTGCTTAAGGACATACCAAAGAAAACTAACTTGAGGTTTGAATCGATTTCAAGCGGTGTACAATGAACAATGCCATGGATGGACAGACGGAGAGAATATACTATTTTCAGCTCAAACTGAACATGTACAGCAGATTGTATTTTTCTATACCTCAGTTGGATCTGATATTAAATCAATATTCTAAACTTTTGTTTAAACGGCAAAAGTACAAGCGAATCTGTTAAAAACTTACCAAATACAAGTATGAAGAGTGTGTTCAGGGAGACAACCCAAAAAACATGTTCCTGAAAATAAAAAATGGCATGGTAAAAGTACAAGAATGACATTCTGTTATTCAGATCTTTAAGTGTAGACAGATAAAAGTACAAAAACAATAGTCTGTTATCTTTAAGTAAAGACATGTTCACCATCAACTGTGAAAGATTTTATAAAGGAAAGGACACACACAACCAGCCGTAGACAAGTAAACACAATCTGAACATGTGGATTTTCATTGTAACACAATTATATTGATAAGAAATGAAACAATATGTATACATACCAAATTTCATAACCACCAGCATTTTGTATACTAGTGATGAGCCGTAGTTTACATGAGGTCACCTTTTAAATAAATGTATAATGTCAATTGTTGATGTTCCGATTACACTTTTTGACATCACTTGCTGCTTCTCACAAGTTAAAAGTAAGAATTAACAGTTTGATTTGAAAATACATTATCTGAAAGTCTAATAGAATCTCTCAGTCTTGCCAAAATCGTCCCCAAAGTGAGGTTCGATTTTAAACTTCCATTTTTTTCCATGCCTTGGTTCTGAATCCACGTAGCATAGCGTAGCGAGGGAAATCAGGAGGCTGGGTGACCGAGGCAACTGAAGCATCACACAATCTGCGTTATCAACAAGATTAAGCGAACACTTACCAAGAATACTAAAGAGCCGTCCAAACCAAGCAACTGAAAAAGAAACAGTTTTGATGCTAAAGAGACAGTAGTGTTTATAATAGATGTATCAATGAGTTAAAGAATTCTTAAAAACATCCATTTTCTCCCCCCAGATGAATTAATCAAGTGAAGATACAATATCTGCTGTTAAAGGTACATCCATATTTATTTATTTACTAAACATCCAGGATTTTTAAAATGTTTTTTCTCTCAGCTAGAGAATCATGTGTAAAATACAAAGCCTTTATGTTTAAACAAATTTAACAGCCAGATCTTTTTCCATTTTTCTGGCTGGACCTTCATTAACTTATCATATGGGCTTATTTACTCTTTCCAAAAAAAACTACTTTGTACCAAGTATGAAAATCAGATCAGTGTGTCCACTCATCCGAGATTTCAATAATCTAATGAATTCAGGCCCCCTAATTTACATACCCGCTCCCACGTCAACTCCTCTGCTGCCCTGTCCCACTCTATAGGGTTCCAGTTATTGTCATCTATGGAATATACAACATGTATTATTTACGTATGTGGCTACCAGGTAAAAAGACAAGACCGGTGTTGAAGATTCATAACATTCATAACTCATTAACTGTAAAACTGAACTGCTGTTTTTAACAATTTATCAACAATTATCTTCGGGTATTTAGAGCAATCCCAGAAAGAGGAGGATACATAGGAATCTGGGTACCAGCACTACCCTTACAATAGGAATCTGGGTACCAGCACTACCCTTACAATCAATATGAATCTGGGTACCAGCACTACACTTACAATTAATAGGAATCTGGGTACCAGCACTACCCTTACAATCAATCGAATCTGGGTACCAGCACTACACTTACAATCAATAGGAATATGGGTACCAGCACTACCCTTACAATCAATATGAATCTGGGTACCAGTACTACCCTTACAATCAATAGGAATATGGGTACCAGCACTACCCTTACAATCAATAGGAATATGGGTACCAGCACTACCTTTACAATCAAATATATACTGTGAACTACGGACAACTGATCATAGTATAAATATGTTGCAGACCTATGATTCCGAACAGTCAGCCTGAAACTATTGTATGTTACTCTGTATTTATATACAGTAACAATAGCCCTAGATTTTTTACATATTGAAACAATAATCTGTGTTGAAAGTACGACTCATTTAACGTCTGATCAATACATACGGACCAGGTGCCCCCGTTGGAATGCAGAGTAGCGCTCCTTCAGTCATGCCTGTTCTGACATAAATTATTGGATGTAATCTTAATCAACATAAAAAGACAAACATTAACAACATTTGTTTATAAAAAGGCAAAGCAAAAGTATGAGATGTTGACTCAGAAGTACAGAACATATATGTGGAAAATACAAAATCCGACATTGTAAATTCATATAAGTGTGCTCTAAATTGAATCTAACAATATTACTGTTTAACAGCTCTATTTTTATAAATATATTTTAATTTAAGGATGGTCAGCTAGTGATACCTTGTGCAGCATTGTTTCCATTTTCTCCTTCATCCTCCTCTTGCTCCTCCTCCCCTTCTACTGGTGCAGCATCATTGTTACCTTCATTTTGATTGGCTGCTGGGTCCCTGGCTCCACCTCCAGCCAAGCCTACCAGATTGTTAACCACACCCACATCAAGGAGATTCTGGATAAAAAGAGTCGAGATATGGAAATATAGTTATGCAGTATTTTTTTTCTGGAAAACATTTACATAAATTTGACCTACTTCTGTTTGTACAATTTGTACATACAAACAAGGGAAATCACTCTGCTGCTCCTTGTGAGTGGAGATATACAAACAAGGGAAGCTACTCTGCTGCTCCTTGCGAGTGGAGCTATACAAACAAGGGAAGCTACTCTGCTTCTCCTTGTGCATGTAGATAGGAAATCACTCTGCTGCTAAATACAACAAGGGACATCACTCTGCTGCTTACCCTTGGTTGTGCCCCATGTGCATCATTTTCCAGCCAATCAGGTCCTCCCCCGTGAAGTATCTGCTCACGTAACCACACAAGACTGATGAACGCACACAGCGTACACGTGACCACAAAACAACCATAGAAACAATCAGAGGCTATGTTTTCTCTGAAATGGAGGACATATAAAGTTAATGGCATCAAGTATAGTAGATTTTACTTGCAGTAAGATCTGGTTTACTAATGTCACTTTGTAGATATTTGGCGGCAAATAAAATTTCGATCTATTTGGCTAGTTCCCAAGTTTCTTGGCAACTTGTGTTTCCTATAGAGCAAATTTTATATTATGCGAATTCTATTATATGAATTCTTTCAAAAAAGCAGTGTATTGTATTGCCGCAGTTTTAGGTGGCCAGCGAGAGCCAATGAGGTTTATAAAGGCCAGCGAGCCAGATATATAAAGGCCAGCGAGCCATGTTATATAAAGGCCAGCGAGCCACTTAAATATGAAGGCCAGCGAGCCAGTTTGTTATATAAAGGCCAGCGAGCCAGTTTGTTATATAAAGGCCAGCGAGCCAGTTTGTTATATAAAGGCCAGCGAGCCAGTTTGTTATATAAAGGCCAGCGAGCCAGTTTGTTATATAAAGGCCAGCGAGCCACTTAGTTGCATAAAGGCCAGCGAGCCAATTAGTTATTTAAAGGCCAGCGAGCCATTTAGTTTTAAAGGCCAGCGAGCCAATTTCATTATAGGCAATACAATGAGCTGACGGGATAACCGCTTGGATTCCGCCTCGCTTCAATACATGTAGGGCTGTGACCATATCTGCCAAACAAAATGTTGATTTTATAATTTGTTGACTAATTGGGTAAAGTTATGAAAAGATAATGTTGTTTGTTCAGTATTTTAATTCTTGAATATTTGAGAATATTCCAGAATGCGAAGGTGCGTTGTTTCGTTACAATTTGATATCATAAAATAAGAAAGATTATTGGTTCACTCAATAATCACATTTATTTTTGTAACAAATTGAATTTTGTACTGTCGGTACTTTGATCCTAATTGTGATAATTCGCTGCGCAGTGGATCAGTTACGCGCAGATAATTCTACTTCCGGTTCCCTTCATTTCCGGTTTACACAGAATAACAGGTTATTTTCTGGTCATTCTGTTAAAAATTTCATCCCCACCCACCCACCCAATTCTAGGAAGTTAATTTTACATGTGTATTGTTTAATGGCATCATGGGAGCAATGATACTGCTAGAGTTATTCACTCTTTTCAGCTGTTTCCGGGGTGCAACAATTTGGGCGATTCGTCAGGCGATTATTCTAGATTCCAGCCAACAAGCAAGGGATCATTCAGTAACCAAGACGGTGGACTCACATTTGGAGAGTGTTCTGAATCTCCTCAACCAACTGTCATAGTGAATGTGTTAAGCAGTGTGGAGTTAGGATCTTTGATATGTATGTCATTAACTAAGTGGACATCAACAGTTCAGTGTCGTGTTGTTATGTAATTTAACATTAGTTGTGTTGGACACATCTATAACGGACTGGTTTTAAGTATTGAATCATTCTAGTCATTACATCTAGTCATTTGCTTAGGCCGACACATCTTATTTGTTGCAGCCCATTTGCTGTATTGTGGGGATGCGGAATTCTGGCGGTCGACAGTCCCATTATTTTAGTGTCGCAGCGAATATCTATGGTGGCAATACGGTAGATTTTACTTGCAGTAAGATCTGGTTTACTAATGTCACTTTGTAGATATTTGGCGGCAAATAAAATTTCGATCTATTTGGCTAGTTCCCAAGTTTCTTGGCAACTTGTGTTTCCTATAGAGCAAATTTTATATTATGCGAATTCTATTATATGAATTCTTTCAAAAAAGCAGTGTATTGTATTGCCGCAGTTTTAGGTGGCCAGCGAGAGCCAATGAGGTTTATAAAGGCCAGCGAGCCAGATATATAAAGGCCAGCGAGCCATGTTATATAAAGGCCAGCGAGCCACTTAAATATGAAGGCCAGCGAGCCAGTTTGTTATATAAAGGCCAGCGAGCCAGTTTGTTATATAAAGGCCAGCGAGCCAGTTTGTTATATAAAGGCCAGCGAGCCAGTTTGTTATATAAAGGCCAGCGAGCCAGTTTGTTATATAAAGGCCAGCGAGCCACTTAGTTGCATAAAGGCCAGCGAGCCAATTAGTTATTTAAAGGCCAGCGAGCCATTTAGTTTTAAAGGCCAGCGAGCCAATTTCATTATAGGCAATACAATGAGCTGACGGGATAACCGCTTGGATTCCGCCTCGCTTCAATACATGTAGGGCTGTGACCATATCTGCCAAACAAAATGTTGATTTTATAATTTGTTGACTAATTGGGTAAAGTTATGAAAAGATAATGTTGTTTGTTCAGTATTTTAATTCTTGAATATTTGAGAATATTCCAGAATGCGAAGGTGCGTTGTTTCGTTACAATTTGATATCATAAAATAAATGTAATTGTAAGATATTTTTTGTATCTATTTATACCTTTCAATTGGATAGTTTAATGTTTAAATAGTTGAAAGAATAAATATCTTGATTTACTTTTGTTTGAAGAGCATTGCTATCGTTATACTACTGGTAATATATTTTGGAGAATGCTATCTATGCAATTTCTCATATTAAAGAAGTAACTACCTTTCTATAGAAAATATGTTTAAAATGTGTGATTGAATGTAATTTTATAATGGACACGCAGCAATCAAGGCCTGTTTTACAGGTTTTTTTCCACAATAAAACCTGGTCATTGGACCAGATTTTAATACTTTTAAATATTTTGCAGATTTTTTAAAAACTTTCGAGTACAAAAAGGAACAAGAATATTTACAGATGCATTAACGCACAGATGCATGCCTTAGTAGTATAAAGCTTAACAATTAGACGCATACTCCTCAAATTTAAGGACCATGTTTAGATTTTTGTCATTTTTTAAAGTTCTGTAATTGAACGATTATTTGTAGTCATTTTGCAATTTTTAAGTTTAGTGGTATTATTTTACAATTGTTACATTGCACACATTTATTACATAACTGCCATAAATTTACATTGAACTATGAATGACGTAATTTTAGTATCACACAAATTTATATATCATCACTAGTGGATATAACTTTGCCGGAACTACTTTTTTAACGTATTTCTTAAAAAACACACTGGTTTAAAGTTAAAATATTTTTTAATTTCTTCTTTTACGTAAAGTTATATAATAAACAGTATAATTAACAGCATAAATTTGATACTGAATTAATGTCACTCGAGGAAAAAAGTGGTAATCTGGTTAAAAAACTCGTTCTTCAAACTCATTTTTTTAACCAAATTACCACTTTTTTCCCTCGTGACATAAATTCAGTATCAAAATGCTGTTAATTATTCTCTATTTTTATATGAACAAGAAATGCATAATATTAATGATTAAGTAATTATTACTGTTCTATTTTGTGGTCCTTAAATTATTTTGAGGAGTATATTCTGATTAGTAGAGTAATGAACTGTATGTTTTTCTTGTGATTGTCTAACGTACACAGTACTGCATTCACATACACAATCTGCATATCTGCTTACACAATCTATTAATAGATGCGAACAAGTTCAAACAAATTGTATGACCTGATAATATTTGGTTTGATTTCATTCCAAAGTTGAAAAACATAAAAGCAACCATGATGGATGCTGCATTATTAAATCAAGGCTTGTCACTAAGTCAAATAAAAAGATACAAGACCCAAAAGTTCATCTGTTAACAGAAAGCAGGGCTATGTCTTTCTTGGTCTGTACATGTACATAAGATGATGTACAAAATAATGCCTATGTGACAATCATGAATGAAAATGAAACAAACATTAACCTTTAACCTGCTACATATATATAACAGACTGTTCTTTCTTTGAATTAATACCATTCCATTTATGCGACAAAGGGGCGTTTTGGGGGAAATGACTGATCAGCAGCCAGACATTGTAAACCCAGACCAGCCTGCGAGTTACTCGCAGGCTGGTCTGGGTTTACAATGGACGCAAAGGCTATTATAGTCGTGCTTAGCGGGTTAAGGGTTAAAAATACTTACGTTGATAACATATCCAATGGTAAGGTTAACAAAGAACTCACAGAGCCCGTAAACAAACAACGATAAATACGACCTGAAATGTACGACACAGCCAATTATGCGTTATGAAAATATGCATTTGGGAAAATATGTCACCAGTCATTTGGTTAAACATGTAGGCAAAATATGTCACCAGTGTGACGTGCCCAGTAATTTGGAAAAATATGTCACAAGTATATAATGTTTTTGTTAGATAAAGTTGAATTATTTAAGAAGAAAACACTGATTTATTGCATGTTTTCAGGCAACTATTTATTACTGTAAGATTTTTAAAAGACATAAATAACAAGTAATTGCTGTGAAAACTTGTCCTAATGAGAGGGTAGACAGATAACAACTGATCGTTTGACAAGTATACTTACATGCTGTTAATGGTACGACACCTAGCCAGGCGAAGGTGACGAGTGTATAATGAAACCAGTATCTGACGGCTTTACCCACGCTGGCTAGTAATCCTCCCACAATGTCTTTGATGGGGAGTCTCTTTGGCATGTCCGGGGAATATACTGTAATATAGATGACAAATGTGTATACAATCTGACCCGTAAATCTAGGTGGTATGGAATTTAATAAAGGATCTTAGATAGGTACATTTCGAAATGGTTAAAAAAATATTTTTCTTTTCTTTCATTCTCACTAGGTCAGAGTTTTGTTTGAATGGTGATTTATGTCATTTTTAGCACACGATAGGCTATATATGACGGTCAATTTTTTTTTGTGGTTGAGGCACTCAATTTTTCCTGGGTTGAATCAGTACTGTATACCTCCCGCCATCCATAAGAATCGACACTTCCACACTTGACAAGTTGCAGCAGTGAGAGGCAAGGAAGTTTTAAATGCACTGTAGTGTTGATTCTTAGGGATGGCGGGAGATATACAGTACTGAGTGCTGGTTCTACCCAGGAATAAGTGGGTGGTCTGCCTTCACCACAAACAATTGTCAAACATAACGGTAGCTAAAATGTGCTGAAAAATAACGTTCAACACCAAATAAAACGAAACAAACAAGCTCTACTGATAGGTTTTGATAGCTAGATCAGCATTCCTGTGAAGTTGCATGAAAATCCATCAAATAGTTTCAGAGGAATAGTCGCTACAACTTTTTACTATACAGTAAACTCTATGTAAACACTGGCGGCAATGCTTAGTTTAGTTTAAACTTATTTATTTTACATCGATTGTAACGAAAGCTCTATGAACTTATTTGAATCACTCTCGATGTCTTCCTGGGTAGAACCAGTACTAAGCAATGCAGATAAAGTGTCTTGCTCAGGGACACAACGCATATGGCAATGACGGGAATCGAACCCACGACTTTTGGATCATGGGTCCAACGCTCTACCACTAGACCACAGCGCTCCACACATTGGCGGCAATGCTTAATGTTGAATCAAAATAATTTTTAACAAGGATCAACATCATGTCATGCAGATAATTTTAGAAAAAGTCCCATATCAATATCACATAGTTTTCAAGAAGTAGTCACTACAATTTATTTTTTTTAACAAGAGGTCAATGACCTTGAAGCTCTACTGATAGATTTTGATAGCTAGGTCAGCATTCCTGTGAAGTTTCATAAAAAAATGTCAAGTTGTTTCAGAGTAGTTGCTACAAGTTGAAGTTTTTAATATATAATTCTAGGTAAACAAAGATGGCCACTGGCAGCCATGTTTAATGTCGAATCAAAATACTTTTCGACAAGATCAACATCTTGTCATGCTGATAATTTCAGAAAAAGTCCCATATCAATATCACTCACAGTTTTCAAGAAGTAGTCGCTACAATTTGTTTTTTAAAAATCTATGTTTAGCCGTGGTGGCCATCTTGAATTTCCGGCCGACCTGAAATTGTGCTAGGATCAACTAGACATCAAGAGCAACATTCCTGTGAAGTGTCATGAAAATCCGTCTAGTAGTTCAGAGGAGTAGTCACTACAAATGTTTACTATACAAACTCTATGTAAACAAAGATGGCCACTGGTGCCCATGTTTAATTTTGATTCAAAAAAATGTTCGACAAGGATCAACATCATGTCATGCTGATCATTTTAGAAGACGTCCCATATCAATATCACTTACAGTTTTCAAGTAGTCGCTACAAACTTTTTTTAAACAAGAGGTCAATGACTTTGAAGCTCTACTGATTGATTTTGATTTCAGGAAGTAGTCGCTACAAACTTGTTTTTTGAAAAATTATTTTTAGCCGTGGCGGCCATCTTGAATTTCCGGCCGACCTGAAATTTGCTAGGATCAATAAGACATCAAGAGCAACTTTCGTGTGAAATTTCATGAAAATCCGTCAAGTAGTTTCAGAGGAGTAATTGCTACAAGTTTTCATTATATAACTCTATGTAAACAAAGATGGCCACTGGCAGCCATGTTTAACGTCGAATATCAAAATAATGTTCGACTCGGATAATCATCATGTCATGCTGATCATTTTAGAAAATGTCCCATATCAATATCACTTACAGTTTTCAAGAAGTAGTCGCTACAAATTTATTTATTTTAAATCTATTTTTAGCCATGGTGGCCATTTTAATTTTTTTTCTAGGATCAACTAGACATCAAGAGCAACATTCCTGTGAAGTTTCATGAACATCCATCTAGTAGTTTCAGAGGAGTAGTCGCTACAAGTTTTTACTATATAACTCTATGTAAACAAAGATGGCCACTGGCAGCCATGTTTAATGTCGAATCAAAATAATTTTTGACTCAGATCAACATCATGTCATGCTGATCATTTAAGAAAAAGTCCCATATCAATATCACTTATAGTTTTCAAGAAGTAGTTACCGCTACAAACTTATTTTTGAAAAATCTATTTTTAGCTGTGGTGGCCATCTTGAATTTCTGGCCGATCTGAAATTTTGCTAGGATCAATTACACATCAAGAGCAACATTCCTGTAAAGTTTCATGAAAATCCGCCACGTAGTTTCAGAGGAGTAGTCGCTACAAAATTTTACTATATAACTCTATGTAAACAAAGATGGCCGCTGGCAGCCATGTTTAACGTCGAATCAAAACAATTTTTGACAACGACCAACATCATGTCATGCTGATCATTTTAGAAAAAGTCCCATATCAATATCACTTATAGTTTTCAAGAAGTAGTCGCTACAAACTGGTATTTTAACAAGAGGTCAATGACCTTGAAGCTCTACTGATTGATTTTGATTTCAGGAAGTAGTCGCTACAGACTTGTTTTTAGAAAATTATTTTTAGCCGTGGCGGCCATCTTGAATTTCCGGCCGACCTGAAATTTTGCTAGGATCAATTAGACATCAAGAGCAACATTCATGTGAAGTTTCATGAAAATCTGTCAGGTAGTTTCAGAGGAATAGTCGCTACAAGTTTTCATTATATAACTCTATGTAAACAAAGTTGGCCGCTGACAGCCATGTTTAACATCGAATCAAAACGATTTTTGACAAGGACTAACATCATGTCATGCTGATCATTTTAGAAAAAGTCCCATATCAATATCACTTTTAGTTTTCAAGAAGTAGTCGCTACAAACTTGTATTTTGAAAATCTATTTTTAGCCATGGCAGCCATCTTGAATTCCCGGCCGAACTGAAATTTTGCTAGGATCAATTAGACATCAAGAGCAACATTCCTGTGAAGTTTCATGAAAATCCGTCAAGTAGTTTCAGAGGAGTAGTCGCTACAAGTTTTCATCATATAACTCTATGTAAACAAAGATGGCTACTGGCAGCCATGTTTAACGTCGAATCAAAATATTGTTTGACTCTGATAACCGTCATGTCATGCTGATCATTTTACAAAAAGTCCCATATCAATATCACTTATAGTTTTCAAGACGTAGTCGCTACAAACTTCTTTTTTTTAAATCTATTTTTAGCTGTGGCGGCCATCTTGAATTTCTGGCCGATCTGAAATTTTGCTAGGATCAATTAGACATTAAGAGCAACATTCCTATAAAGTTTCATGAAAAGCTGCCAAGTAGTTTCAAAGGAGTAGTCGCTACAAGTTTTTACTATATAACTCTATGTAAACAAAGATGGCCACTGGCAGCCATGTTTAACGTCGAATCAAAACAATTTTTGACAAGGACCAACATCATGCTGATCATTTTAGAAAAAGTCCCATATCAATATCACTTATAGTTTTCAAGACGTAGTCGCTACAAACTTCTTTTTTTAAAATCTATTTTTAGCCGTGGCGGCCATCTTGAATTTTGGGCCGACCTGAAATTTTGCTAGGATCAATTAGACATCAAGAGCAACATTCCTGTGAAGTTTCATGAAAATCCGTCAAGTAGTTTCAGAGGAGTAGTCGCTACAAGTTTTCATTATATAACTCTATGTAAACAAAGATGGCCGCTGGCAGCCATGTTTAACGTCGAATCAAAACGATTTTCGACAAGGACCAACATCATGTCATGCTGATCATTTTAGAAAAAACCCATATCAATATCACTTATTGTTTTCAAGAAGTAGTCGCTACAAACTTGTTTTTTAAAAACCTATTTTTAGATCTAGCGGCCATCTTGGATTTCACATCAACATTAATTTTTGCTAGGATCAACAAGATTTCATGGGCAACATTTCTGTAAAGTTTCATGAAAATCCATTCAGTAGTTTCAGAGGAGTAGTCGCTACAAACAAATGTTTACGGACAGACGGACAGACAGACGGACGCCGCACCACGGCATAATCTGCTGATCTCTGATCAGTCAAGCTAAAAATCTATTTTTAGCTTTGGCGGCCATCTTGGATTTCACATCATCATGAGTTTTTGCTAGGATCAACTAGACTTCATTGGCAACATTTCTGTAAAGTTTTATGAATATCCATCCAGTAGTTTCAGAGGAGTAGTCGCTTTACGGACAGACAGACTGACGGACAGACAGACGGACGGACGATGGACGCCGCACCACGGCATAAGCTCTGCTGATCTCTGATCAGTCGAGCTAAAAATCTATTTTTAGCCATGACGGCCATCTTGAATTTCAGGCTGACCTGAAATTTTGCTTGGATCAACTAGACATCAAGAGCAACATTCATGAAAATCTGTCAAGTAGTTTCAGAGGAGCAGTCGTTATGTTTTACTATATAACTCTATGTAAACAAAGATGGCCGCTGCAGCCATGTTTAAAGTTGAATCTAAACAATTTTTGACCAGGACCAACATCATGTCATGCTGTTCATCTTAGAAAAAGTCGCATATCAATATCAAGTTTCATGAAAATCCATCTGGAAGTTTCAGGGTAGTCGCTTCTTAAAAAGTTTACGGACGGACGACAGACGCCGCATTATGGCATAAGCTCTGCTGATCTTTGATCTGTAGAGCTAAAAAGCTGATTTACAGTTGCATCATTCTGACAATATCATGCAAACTCCTACAATCGTCATATAATTATTGACTTCCATCATTATTTAGCTAGAAAAAAGCAAATAAACAAAGGCATAAAAGAAGAACATTTTCTTGTAATATATAATCAATAAGAGAAACAAGCTTACTTGGTGTGAAAGCAAACCGATGTTTGCACAATTCGCAGAATTCTTTTTTGCTGTACTTCAGCCATTGTACCAGACTGAAATGTAATGAAACTGTTATATATGTATGGATGGAAAAACTTACTTACAACTTTGTAGCAGAGTGGAACTACACATGCAGCCTTCATATTCAAGAATGTCAAGCCCACTGATAAAGAGAGATGACTTGATGACTATAAAAACACCCATTCCATTGTCATGACACCCCATCCAGTCACGTTATTCTCACTATGGGCCGACAATGATACCCCACCCAGTCATATAACACTTACATCAGGCCGACCATGATATCCCACCCAGTCACATTATACTCACTACGGACCGACCATGATACCCCACCCAGTCACATTATACTCACTATGGGCCAACCATGATACCCCACCATATCACATTATACTCACTACGGGCCGACCATGATACCCCACCCAGTCACATTATACTCACACTGGGCCAACCATGATACCCCACCCAGTCACATTATACTCACACCGGGCCAACCATGATACCCCACCCAGTCACATTATACTCACTACGGGCCGACCATGAAACCCCACCCAGTAACATTATACTCACATCGGGCCAACCATGATACCCCACCCAGTCACATTATACTCACTACGGGCCGACCATGATACCCTACCCAGTCACATTATACTCACACTGGGCCAACCATGATACCCCACCCAGTCACATTATACTCACTACGGGCCGACCATGATACCCCACCCAGTCACATTATACTCACACCGGGCCCAGTCACATTATACTCACTACAGGCCGACCATGATACCCCACCCAGTCACATAACACTCACACCGGGCCGACTATGATACCCCACCCAGTCACATTATACTCACTACGGGCCGACCATGAAATCCCACCCAGTCACATTACACTTACACCGGGCCGACCATGATACTCTACCCAGTCACATTACACTCACACCGGGCCGACCATGATACCTCACCCAGTCACATTATACTCACTATGGGCCAACCATGATACCTCACCCAGTCACATTATACTCACTACGGGCCGACCATGATACCCCACCCAGTCATATTATACTCACTATGGGCCAACCATGATACCTCACCCAGTCACATTATACTCACGATGGGCCAACCATGATACCTCACCCAGTCACATTATATTCACTACGGGTCGAACATGATACCCCACCCAGTCACATTATACTCACTATGGGCCAACCATGATACCCACCCAGTCACATTATACTCACTACGGGCCGACCATGATACCCCACCCAGTCACATTATCACTACGGGCCGACCATGATACCCCACCCAGCCACATTATACTCACTATGGGCCGACCATGATACCCCACCCAGTCACATTATACTCACTACGGGCCGACCATGATACCCTACCCATCACATTATTCTCACTACGGGCCGACCAGTCCTACAACTAGCCCTTTATGCTGAACATTAAGCAAGGAAGCTAATAGTACCATTTTTTAAACAAATCTTCAGTATGACCCGTATGCCTTGGATTAAACCCACGACCCCTCCACATAACATATCTTGAGTATGACCCGCCCTTGGATTAAACCCACGACCCTCCACATAAACAAATCTTCAGTATGACTCGGCCTTGGATTAAACCCACGACCCTCCCACATAACAAATCTTTCAGTATAACCCGGCCTTGGATTAAACTCACGACCCTCCACATGCTAGTCCCAACAGGTGCAGAAACAGACATGACAAACAAATTTACTTTTGACACAGATCGGAGAAAAACAAATTATTTTATATAACAACATTAAACTTGAACGAATTAACCCATTCTTTAAGTAGCTCTCCTAGTTCAGTGGTTAAATGGTTTGCCTTCTGAGTTGGGAAGCAAGATAGACCTCACCAATCCTGATGTATAAACTTGATTACTTCCTGTACAGACGCAATGGATGATACAGTGGGCTTATCTGACCGTAAGCCTCACATCTGCACACTCGACAGATATCTGAAAATACACTAAGGGTTTCATACGTTAACAACTTAGCTGCTAACAATGGTCCGTATGACTGTCCTGACCTGGCAGACATAAAGATCGGTAACCACCGATTAAATGCTGACCCTTGAACCCCAAGTGTTGCCCTTGACTTTGAACTTGACATTGTCCATCAATAATGACTATATGTTAAGTTTATTGAAGAAATTAAGAAAGTTTAAATTACAGGTAATGTTAAAGAAATTACATCACTGCAATGTTAGAGACCATGGATAAAAGCAAAAGTTCCCTACTGAACAGTAATTGCAGGCTTTTTAACTGTAAGAACGGAGCTTAACTGTTTCAAAATTGAGGACCCAGTAGACCCAGTAGACATGATAGAGATATGTATCTACAATATAAAGGGTATAAACTAATTTCTTTTAGGGACGCATACAGTAACTTTATGACACTGTATTATTAAAAGCTTTTAAATGCACACATTAAACGATCAAACATCATAATGGGCAAGTAAACCATTCACTTAATCACCCCAGCCTATTTTACATCACAAAATATATTGCCCAGCGTCATCCATTTTTCAAATGTACAGTAGATTACTGCTTTTTCTCTTGCAAACCAAGCTGAATACGGCTATGTTTTATAAAACATATATAATTAGATGGTGGAGTGTTTCAGAAGACTTGGTGGAATGCCTTTAATGTTTTGCAGACTATGACAGTACAGATGGTGCCACGCGGATTACGACTTTTCCGCAGTGTCACCCGTCACTGTTTTTTCAGTTACAACCGTAAATCGCTGCAATTTTACTGCAGATTTTCACCCAAAAATATCACCAGGATTCCCCTGGTGACCGCCATATCACCCTGATTGCAAAATGAAGTGGTTGGTAGTGATCACTGTGTTTGTCGGTATTAAGTTTGCAGGTGAATTGCAGGGAAGTTACAACAAATACATGCGTTACACCGTGTTGATGACCGGGAGCCCCATGTTTTGCTCGCGGTGGACAAAATTTATAGGCACCGCAATTGGGTGAAATCTCAACAAATCGAGGGAAACAAGTTGACGTGTTTAATTACTGAGTTGGAGTGTGACAAGTCGTAATCCGAATGGCACTATCTGTAAGTATGGTTCTTTCACAGATCTCAATGGCTATTACATACTGTATTCGTCCCTATATCACAGACCCCTATTTGTTAAATAATTCTCACAACCTAAGAGTTGTTTTCTTAGAAAACTGGTTATCCCAATCTTTACATTGTTTGTTTGTTTGATTGTGTTTAACATGTTCCAGCACGTTAGGCTATGTATAGCAACCGATTTTAAGAGTGGTGGAGGCAAACCACCCTCTTATTCATGGGTAGAATGGACACTTTCTCACCAGTAGAGCTCCAGTGGGATTTGAAACCCGCATTGGTGAGAAGTGAGAATGTTTCAAACTTGTTTGTCTTTAATCTCTAGATCACGCAGGGTGATTGTTAAAATGGACGAATACAGTATGCAAAGTTAGAATTTCATTAAGTTTTTCTGATGGACACAAGCATCAGACCGTCTGTCGCACAGACACACAGATGAATGAACACTGTCCAACACTTCATGAATAGTCATCCAGAATTGGTCTATATGGGTTTTTCCATGTAGGTGCAAACATAGTAGGGTCAACTTTTTTGTTGAAAACAAACGTTGCAAAACACTAATTTTCATTGTTCAAGTTAATGTTGCATGTGCCAAATTTTTGTAGCAGTAGAAGTTGGTTTGTACATGTAACTACATCAATGTGACCCGGGTAAACCCACGACAGGGCCTTTTCCAGAATAACTCTATTCAAATACAATTAATTATATTTCTTCTTACATGTCTTAGTCACCCATAACCTTACCTATCTCCTTGTCTGGAGAAGGACGTATCCATTATTTCTCTATCAACTCAATTTTAAAACTGTTCCTTTCCACTTTTACCATAAACAGTTAAATCCAAGATTATAACAATGCTTCTCAACTATAACCCCACACATTCCACAAATCTCTGTTCACAAAACCTAATACAGTTTACTGCTAATACACATTCCACCGCAGTCACCTGAATCATAAACTATATGGAAATAAACATTCTAAAGTTTAATAAATTTATGTTTAACTTGAAATACATATTTATGTCATGATATCAAAATTATCAATTTCCATTACTTTACTGCTTATCTTTAAAAATGTATTAAAAAACTCGGTAAGTCTCCTTTCACGAAATCTGATACACAAATATTTACTAAATATCTCTCAAGTAATCGCTATCTGTTGCACTATTAACCCTTCATATTTGATGTCATCGCTTGCTATAAGCTTAAAACTTTCAGGGCCGTTCATGACAGCTGACTTTAACTTAGACCGCAAATCAATAGAGGTAGTTAGCAAATGTTCACAATAAAAGAGTCACACATTAACCCTTAACCCCACTAAGCCACAACTATAATAGCCTTTGCATACATTGTAAACACAGACCAGGTTTACAATGTCCAGCTTGCTGATCAGTCATTTCCCCCCCAAACACCCCTTTGTCAACGTGACGTCATTATTCGACCCCAAATGAAAGTTATTATTCATAAATCTATTGCCAGGTCACAGATTTTTTTTGTTTACCACACTGCTACACGGCTGGCAACTGGTGTATTTCTTGTAAAAAAAAATCCCTCGTATGTGGGAGGTTGTGGGTTCAAGCCCCCGGCAAGGCCATATCAAAGACTTTATAAAAATGGTACATGTATCTCCCTTGCTTGACGTTCAGCATATAAAGGGTAGTGCTAGGACTGGGTCAGCCACGAGTCAGTATAATGCGACTGGTGGGCTATCATGTCATGTCTACAGCATGGTATTTCCAGTGTTAAAGTTGATTAAAGGTTCTCCGGTCATGTTTTTGCTTCATCAACATGTTTATGTTTATTTAAATCGAAATCAATACACCAACAAAAGATATTTACAATTCACACATTGCAATATCTGTGAAAAGCGAGGAATAAGATTTTATTTGATGACGTAGAAAAACTTTGAAACAGGTAATCCACAGGTAAATGTATTTATCAATTATCTGGCAATACTTGTGCAACTATACAATTCAGATTTACTTTCATTTCCCCATGCAGTCAGGCAGTGTTAAAAGTAGTATCTACGCCCTGCAAATAATACTTATTTTTACAAACAACTTAGTAGCGGTTTTCAATATATGTTTCTCTCCGAGACTATCAAGAAATGTTCATATATTATGATGTTTAAAAGTTAAATTTTGTTAATTGATACTACTAAAAACATCTTAAAGCTCGCTGCTACAAGTAGATTGTTATGACTGAAAGATTGTTCAAAGTGACATTAAACCCCATACGTAAGGTACTGTGAAAGTTATGCCATCCTTCGGAGCGCATGTAAAGTCATCGGTCCACGAGTGCAGGGAGAGCAATAATGCTAAACATCTCGTTGAACTTCTGTCTTAATCAGTGATACAAAAAGCCTGTAAACCCTTCCTTGGAAACAAGGCTACCTTAAGATAATCAAAAATTGATTGTGTGCCGTATCAGTACGAAGGTGTGGTTTTATTAGTTAACAAACGCAGATTGGCAGACTGCATATTAGGCATATATAGAAATATCAAATACTCAATGCTACCATTGGGGAAGTGTCCCTCTTGCCAGTCAATGGGTGCGTTCAGGGTTCTCCCACAGTCAAAGCTCTAACCTTAAAAACAGTTATGTTTTCATAACCTGTGACTGTTTACTAAAAAAACAACTAAAAAATGGGGATAGTAACCAGAAATCAGTTTACTACCACACAATCATTCAAGTTTAGATGCATTCTATGTTCTGTACAGGAATTTTCCCTGTATATATATAATTTTCTCCAGGTAGGGGTGAGTTATTCAACTTACAACCATGCAAATAAAATTCTATGAGCATCAATGAAAATCCAATGCGCAAAAGCCTCTCAAGTTACCTACTGTTATGCAATATAATTCATTAAAAATCATTTTGTAGGCACCAACATGACAATTAGTGAACAACAGCTAATTGGATCTTGATGAATATGTAATTTATCCTTAATAATAAGTATTTCAGATATAAATAAACACTGCACATTTGGCAAACTATTTCGATTTATAGCAAATGATCTTGGTAACTGATTTAGGTTACAATATGGTTTATTAGGGAAAAGTATCTGCTACTCTACACCAAAGGGAGATAATAATTTGCATTTTTAATAACTTCCTGCAGTTATAAAACTTGTAACTGTTTAAGGTTAGAGCTCTGACTGTCCCATCGGTTACCAAAAGCACTCTCGATAACCATCGGCTTACCATCAGTCACCGTTTTAGCCGTTGGTTCGCCGATAGGTAGAACGTTGGTAACCAATCTTCCCAAGACTTTACACCTGAGGTAGTATCGGTGGGCCTCGTTGGTACCAAATGTTACCATCGGTGGGCCATTGATAACTCAAAGTTAACCAATGTGGTTGCCAATGGGAGAACCCTAAACGAACCCAATGTGAATTGATCAGAAATTCTTATAAAAGGACAACAAAAACATTAAACCCTTTAACCCACTAAAGCATGACTATAATAGCCTTTTGCATCCATTGTAAACCCAGATCAGCCTGCAAGTAACTCACACTCGCAGGCTTATCAGGGTTTTACAATGTATGGCTGCTGATCAGTCATTTCCTCCAAAACACCCCTTTGTCACATAAAATGGAATAGGTCTTAATTCAAAGAAAGAACAGTCCATTATATATATATATATATGTAGCGGGCTAAGGGTTAATGAATCACTGTCAGTTTCAGACACTTGTAATCTATATATATATTAATTATTCTTGGGATGATTAGTCTAATGGATTTTGAATGAAGATTTACATTCCTAAACAAAACAGCACATGGATCTATAAGTATGATTGATAATTATTTCTGTTATATTCCTAGTTGTTAAAGTATTGATTTTTATTCTATCAATTATGTAGGGCACAGATTAAACTTTTCTCAATACACCTTAACATTTTTTTTACCCTCTGAATTGCTATAAATTTTCTATCTGAACTTAAAGGGCCCATATGGCAATCTTGTTTTTGTTTTTTTTTAAACGGGGACATAAATGGGTCGGGTCCATCCTCTATCCTCAGAGCACGTTTAAAGCATTTGATAATAAGAGTAAGTCAGGGTTCCCGGATTCCTATGTATCCTTCCACTTTCTCGGGAGTGGCTACAACTTACCTAAAACTATGTGATGATGAACTGTTTTAAAAATGCTACAGTAAAATTATTTTTTGCATAGAACTAGTTCCCTTTAAAGATTTCCATTATCTTTAAATTAACCTTTAACCCACTATAAAGCACGACAATAATAGCCTTTGGGTTCATTGTAAACCCAGATTAAGCCTGCGAGTAACTATTTGGCTGCTGATCGGTCAATTTCCCCCAAAACACCCCTATGTCATATAAATGGAAATGGTCTTACATGAAATTCAAAGACAGAAACAGTCCATTATATATATGTAGGGGGTAAAATAAAGTGCTTATAATTATAATCTATAATTGTTTTTTACTTTCACTATAACCAGAAAACAGCGCAGAAAGATTGTTACAAATTTCTAAGTGAAAATAAAGCAAGATTGTTGGGTGTTCCTTTAAAACATGTTTTCCTTCTTATTCAATTGTCCAAAAAACATTAGTAGTCACAGTTGAACTAAAGTTTAATTAAAATGCAATGAGGTTTTCAAATCTGGGTTGTCGTGTGTCCCTTTAAAACATTTTTTTTTTTTCTTATTCAATTGTCCAAAATATTAGTAGGCATGGCTGATCTATAGTTTAATTAAAATGCAACGAGGTTTTTCAACCACTGAATGCACAGACAGTAACAAGAGAACACGGGGTTACAAATAAAATATTTTCTTTGCATAAGCATTTAACATTAGAATGTGAACCAGAGCTCTCCAATCACTTTAAATAGGGATTAACTTCCCTTTGAAAAACACATGAATACAGAAATCCAAATAAATCTCTCAAGGATTTAAAATGTATAGCTTACCCACCAATTTCATTACAAAACAATGCCGATTATTAATGCTAATATATTTTCAATACATTTGTTCAGTATTTATGCGTGTTAATACAAAGTTAAAATTGAGAAATAATGAAATTGGTTCTACAAATCAGTGTCCACCTAATAGGTAGTTATCTTACTGCACGAATCAGCCATGTTTGAATAATTAATACAAAATTACCATGTTTACTGGAATGCCCATTTTAATTCATGCAATACACAAATAAATGAAAGATTCTAACGTTTTAAAATAAACACATGCTATATATTCAAATAAAGGAACATGAAAAACATTGCAATTTTCGTTAAAATAGTTTCATATTTAAACATTTATTTAAACTAGTAGCACAGATAAGTGAAAATTCCTGATGACTTTAGGAATTCTGCTGTCGTTCACTAATGCTCAAGTGTCATTCAAAATGCGGTGATATCGAGGAGAAACGATTTTTACTATAAATATGAGACGAAACTTGTTTTTATATTCGAGACTAAATAGGATTGTTCTTATTCTAATATAGTGAATGAAAAGTTAAGGAAGATAAAAGGAAAATTACACCCAAATAATGGTAAGTATATTTTTCTTTAAAAACACAAACTTGGTAGGGCCCTAGTTTGTCTCTTATTTATACACCTAGAGAATTTTTCGTTTTTTTGGCATGTGCTTCAACTCACATGCTTACATTTATTACTTAATCAAAAATCTATACACTTGCAACTTTATGAAAAAGTAAGTTTTTTCACGTTAATTTGTACAGAATTAGAACATGATCATCATTTAAATAACCCCTTAACCTGCTAAGCACGACTATAATAATGTTTGCGTCCATTGTAAACCCAGATCAGCTTGCGAGTAACTAACTCGCAGGCTGATCAGGTTCTACTAATGGTCCGGCTGCTGATCAGTCATTTTCTGCAAAAAACACCCCTTTGTCACATAAATGAAACGGTCTTAATTCAAAGAAAGAACAGTCCATTATATATATGTGGCGGGTTAAGGGTTAAACTCATATCACAAGCAGGTGATACATGAGTATACAGTACAAAAAAACAATACACATAACATGGTGTTGTATTTTACAGTTAACTTAAATATACTGGTGGTCAATGAAAATGCACCAGTAGATAATATGGGTGTTAAACTGTATGCCTTAAGTAATTTATAATAATAAGTGCATATTTTTGAAAATGGAAGGATATTAAAGAACAAATGCAACCACTGATTGTCTCAGAATTCGTAAAACTTGGCGTATAATGTTCAATTAAAATTTAGCCACATGAGTAGAAAACAAAAGTCCACACATTTTAATACCAGTTATGGCCAGTTCCTAGGAAATCATCCCGACGTTACGTTATTTCAACAAGATAACGCCAGGCCACATTTAGCTAGAGTTGTAAGTGGACTTTGTTTTTCTACCTATGTAAGTTATAAGCCACAATCACTTACAAAGGGCAAGGTTAACGAAGAATAGGCAGTAATTGGATTGAGACTCTCATCACCAATTCTCCATCACCGATCTGAGTCGTCCATCAACCAGCAAGAGATTTCAACTTTTCATTATCTCATGTCTATAAGGGCAAGGTTACATTTTTTTAAAGGGAAATTAATTCAAGAAATATGAATCTGAGAGTTATGGAAACTTTTTCAGATGTATTCATTGGATTCATGCTTAAGATGTGTACAATTTTTCATTATTGTAGACCATACACTTTGGAAGTTATTAGCCAAAATCATTTTGTCAGCTAAAAGTTAACGGACAGACGGAAAGGGACAATGCCACAACATAAAACGGCCCTTCTAACAATGGTCAGAATTTAAGCATAATCGATCATCAGTTACTTTATAGGCATCCGTTTATGATGATCTATTATGAAAGTCTATAATCGATGATCGGTAAAATGTAAAAAATGCACTTTTAATGTTAAAATATAAACAAACGTGATTATCCAGGAGACAACAGTCAGGAAAATACACTTGTGGAAAACAAGCACATACACATTTATACCACTTATAATTATTTTTCATGTAAAAATGCACTTTTTAATGTTAAAAATTATAAATAAACATGATTATCCAGGGAGAAAAACAGTCAGGAAATAGTCACTTTGTGAAAATGATCAATATACACATTTACACCACTTATAATTATTTTGCTGATTAAAATGAAAATAACAATGACATAAGAAACAAGACAGGAAAAATACATACTTATTCAGATTTTAAGTTAAAGGCCTGAAACTCAGATTAATGTATACTGACTAACCGATTATAACCATACTTTTTCAGGACGGAAGTTAAAAATATAAGATTTCCGTCATTGTTATTGTTTCAATCAAGTCACCTAGGTGATCGTGATGGAGGAAGATGATAAACAGCAGCCTTCCCATTACCAAGAACTCTTAATTTACATACTTTACAACTTTATATGGTAGTCAAAACTAGTTTTGGGCAAACATTCCTAAAAGCTGATGTAAACTCTTTATGTACCCTTTATGAAATCCAACTATATGCAAATTTGCTCAGACTCAGCTTTGTATAATTTAATTGCATTTAAGCAGGAAACAAGTTCTGTCTTTGGAATGCGTAAGATCCTAAACAATCGCATTCGCACTTTTAGACATGGACAGGGGGTCCAGGGAAAGCTTTCAGAAAACTGTGTGTTGTACTTATGAAACAGGAGGGCCCAAAGGAGGGCAATAACTCCGATGTTACTGGTCCGATCTGGCTGGTTTTCAAACTCTTCCGAGCTTTCATTGATATAAATAATCTGGTTACAGGTTTGGTAAAGACCTGGATGAAAAATGGGAAGGTGCTAGAGTGCTGGACATCAGGGAAGGTTTAACGGAACGACGGGACAACAACAGCCAAATTAAAAAAAATATTACACTGTTTTCTAAACCCACTGATGATGAGGTAGATATAATAACTTACATATTTTGAAAATCCAAAACTCTACAGGACACAAATACAAAACCCGTTAACGGCTTTAAACCAGCCAGGCCAAAACCTCAAAACTGTAGTGTCGAATTAAGGAATTACCAACTCATAATTCATTTTACGCATATTTAAATCACGGGTATCTTAACAAGAGGTCAATGGACCTTGAAGCTCTTCTGATAGGGTTTTTCATAGCTAGATCAGCATTCCTGAAAAAATCTGACAAGTAGATTCAGAGGCAGTATTCGCTACCATTTTTTACTATATAACTATATGTAAAACAAAAGATGGCCGCAGCAATGTTTTATAGTCGAATCAAAATGATTTTTTTTCGACAACGGACCAACATCATGTCCATGCTGATCCATTTTAGAAAAAGTCAATAGCAAATATCAATTTACTTTACTATCACACATAGTTTTCAAGAAGTAGCCGCTACAAACTATTTTTTTTCAAAAATCTATTTTTAGTCGTGGGTGGCCATCTTGAATTTCCAGCCGACCAGAAAATTTTTTCTACGATCATTTAGACATCAAGAGCAACATTCCTGTGGAAGTTTCATGGAAAATCCGTTGAGTATTTTTCAGAGGAGTAGTTTGCTATAAGTTTTTTACCCATATAACTCTATGTAAACAAAAGATGGGCCGCTGGCAGGCCATGTCTAACATCGAATCAAAACAATTTTCGATAACCACCAAACATTCATGTGATGCTGATCATTGTAGAAAAAGTTTCCATATCAAATATCGCTTATAGTTTTCAAGAAGTAAGTCGCTACAAAACTTGTTTTTTTAAGGACTCTATTTTTAGCTTTGGTGGCCCATCTTGAAATTTCTGGCTGACCTGGAATTTTTGCTAGGTATCAATTAGACATCAAGAAACAACATTCCTGTGAAGAAAAATCCGTCAAGTAGTTTCAGGAGGAGTAGTCAACCAAAAGTTTACGGACAAGACAGGACTGGCTGATCTTTGATCAGTAGAGCTAAAAAATGAAACATCAATGAACATCAATGTAATAAACTTAGTGTTTAGTTTGAATAACCGGAAATTGCTAAAGCCAAAACCAAAAAGCCTTTCAGTTTTCCTCTAGGACATTTACGAAAAACTCCATAAAGTAAGTTGATTCCTTCGTTGAATGGGCTGCATATCCAGGTTGTTTTAATGTTTCTGGCTCGCATGCAAGAAATAAACTATGAAAACAACCTCAAAGTATTGATGTTATTGTTTATTTACGCATGTATAATATGTCTATTTTGAATATCTTCTTGTTTATAAAGTGGGAAGCATACTAAATGGTCCATGCACTTGTTTGTTGACATTTCTGTCTGGGGACCAACAGCCCTAGGTTACTACTTCCCTCAGTGAACCTAAGTACAAATTTCAGTTTAAAGGGACAGGGTGTATGCAGGTCATTTAGTAACTCTACCACTTTAACAAGAAGTTTTTGGAATTGTATATCAAGGGAAATAAAGAGAAAATGGATGATGGTTATGTTATCTTCACAATTTCCCATTTCTATTTCTTTGTGTTGTCTTACATTTATTTCCACTCCCAACAAGGGTTTTCTTCTTCTTTTTCCTTTTTCAATTCCTCCAAACAGCAGGCCTGCCACCTGAGGCTATCTCCCGGACCAAAAACGGAATGACCTGGAAATCACATAAATTATTAATTCAATAGAAATGATCAAAAATTCATAAGTATTTTTCTCCAATTCATCAAATGCATGTCCTGTTGCATACTCCATCAACATACTACCCTCACAAAGGTTAGTTTAATTTTGTCTACCATTTACAAACATACTTACCTCACAAAGGTAAGTTTATTTGTCTACCATTACAACATTACTACCCTCACAAAGGTTAGTTAATTTGTCCTACCATTATTACAACATACTACCTCACAAAGGGTTAGTTAATTTTGTCTACTATTAATTGATTACAACATACTACCTCACAAAGGTTAGTTGTAATTTGTCTACTATTAAATGATTACAACATACTACCTCACAAAAGGTTAGTTTAATTTGTCTACCATTACAAAACATAACTACCTCACCAAAGGTTAGGTTAATTTGGTCCTACCATTATTACAAACATACTACCTCACAAAGGTTAGTTTAATTTGTTCCTACTATTAATGAATTACAACATAACTACCTCACAAAGTTAGTTAATTTTTTGGTCCCTACCATTTAACAACATACTAACCCTCACAAGGTTTAGTTAATTTGTCCCCTACCCATTATTACAACAATACTAACCTCACAAAGGTTAGTTAATTTGTCTACTAATTAATGATTACAACATACTACCCTCACAAAAATTTTAGTTAATTTGTCTACCATTACAACATACTATACCTCAACAAAGGTTAGTTAATTTGTCTACCATTATTAACAAACATACTACCTCCACAAAGGGTTAGTTTAATTTGACTACCATTATTAACAACATACTACCTCACAAAGGTTTAGTTAATTTGTCCTACTATTAATGATTACAACATACTACCTCACAAAGGTTAGTTAATTTGGTCCTACCATTACAACATACTACCTCCACAAAGGTTTAGTTAATTTTTGTCTACCCATTTATTACAACATACTACCTCCACAAAGGTTAGTTTAATTTGTCCTACCATTATTACAACATACTACCTCACAAAGGTTAGTTTAAATTTGGTCCTTACTATTTACTGATTACAACCATAACTACCTCACAAAGGTTTAGTTTAATTTGGTCCTACCATTACAAAACATACTACCTCACAAAGGGTTTAGTTTAATTTGTCTACCCATTATTACAACATTACTACCTCACAAAGGTTAGTTTAATTTGTTCCTACCATTATTACAACATACTACCTCACAAAGGTTAAGTTAATATGTCTACCATTATTACAACCATACTACCTCACAAAGGTTAGTTAATTTGGTTCTACTATTATTACAAACATTACTAACCTCCACAAAGGTTTCGTTAATTTTGTCTACTATTAATGATTTACAACATACTACCTCACAAAAGGTTTAGTTTAATTTGTCTACCCTACATATTACAAACATACTACCTCACAAAGGTTAGTTTAATTTGTCCTTTACTATTAATGATTACAACATAACCTACCTCACAAAGGTTTAGTTAATTTGTCTACCATTACAACATAACTACCTCACAAAGGTTAGTAAATTTGTCTACCATTATTACAAACATACTACCTCACAAAGGTTTTAGTTAATTTGTCCTACCATTATTTACACATAACTTACCTCACAAAAGGTTAGTTAATTTTGTCCTTACCATAATTACAAACATACTACCTCACAGAGGGTTTAGTTTAATTTGTCCTACTATTATTACAAACATACTAACCTCACAAAAGGTTAGTTAAATTTGTCTACTATTAATTGATTTACAACATACTACCTCACAAAGGTTAGTTTAATTTTGTCTACTATTTAATGATTACAAACATACTACCTCACAAAGGTTTAGTTAATTTTGTCTACCATTATTACAACCATTACTACCTCACAAAAGGTTAGTTAATTTGTCCTACCATTATTTACAAACATACTACCTCACAAAGGTTAGTTAATTTGTCTACCATTATTACAACCATACTACCTCACAAAGGTTAAGTTAATTTGGTCTACCATTATTACAAACATACTACCTCACAAAGGTTAGTTTAATTTGTCCTTACCATTATTACAACATACTACCCTCACAAAAGGGTTTAGTTTAATTTGTCCTACCATTATTAACAACATACTACCTCACAAAAGGTTAGTTTAATTGGGTCCTACCATTATTACAACATACTACCTCACAAAAGGGTTAGTTAATTTTGTCCTACCATTATTACAACATACTTAACCTCAAAAAGGTTAGTTTAATTTGTCTACCATTATTACAACATACTACCTCACAAAGGTTAGTTAATTGTGTCTACCATTATTACAACATACTACCTCACAAAAGGTTTAGTTAAATATGTCAAACTATTAATGATTACAACATTACTACCTCCACAAAGGTTTAGTTAATTTGTCCCTACTATTAATGATTTACAAACCATACCTTCCTCACAAAGGTTAGTTAATTTGTCTACCCATTATTACAACATACTACCTCACAAAAGGTTAGTTTAATTTGTCTACCATTATTACAAACATACTACCTCACAAAGGTTTAGTTTAATTTGTCTACCATTATTACAAACATAACTACCTCACAAAGGGTTAGTTTAATTTGTCTACCATTATTAACAACATAACTACCTCACAAAGGTTAGTTAATTTTGTCTACCTATTTACTACAACATACTACCTCACAAAGGGTTAGTTAATTTGTCCTACTATTAATGATTACAACATACTACCCTCACAAAGGTTAGTTAATTTGTCCCTACCATTATTACAACATACTACCTCACAAAGGGTTTAGTTAATTTGGTCCTACCATTTATGACAAACATACTACCCTCACAAAAGGTTAGTTAATTTGTCCTACCATTATACAACATACTACCTCACAAAGGTTAGTTAATTTGTCCCTACCATTATTACAACATACTACCCTCACAAAGGTTAGTTAATTTGTCTACTATTATTACAACATTACTTACCTTCAAAAAGGGTTTAGTTTAATTTTGTCAAACTATTAATGATTAACAACCATACTACCCTCACAAAAGGTTAGTTTAATTTGTCCCTTCTATTAATGATTTAACAACATACTACCTCCACAAAGGTTAGTTAATTTGTCTACCATTATTACAACATTACTACCTCACAAAAGGGTTAGTTAATTGTCTACCAATTATTACAACATACTACCTCACAAAGGTTAGTTAATTTGTCCCTACCATTATTACAACATACTACCCTCACAAAGGTTTAGTTAATTTTTGTATACCCATTATTACAACATACTACCTCACAAAGGTTAGTTAATTTGTCTATACCATTAATTACAAACATACTACTTCAACAAAGGTTTAGTTTAATTTTGTCTACTATTAAATGATTACAACCATACTACCTCACAAAGGTTTAGTTTAATTTGTCCTACTATAATGGATTACGACAAAAACTGGCCACATGAAGGCCTGAAATCATAGAAAGCATTGCATCGGACACCGATTACTTTAAGGCCTCCTTTCATTTTGAAACTCTCTTACTCGTCCGGGGGGGGACACCTTTCCGTCCACTTATGTAAAACATAAAAATAATTTTTTCAGGACAAAATCTACGTATCCTGAAAATTTGTTTACTCTATTTTCTATTAGGTTACTTTCTTCCTGGAAATTTGATACCAAAGAATTTTGTTTTATATAAATTATCGAAGTGCCCACGTGACCTTTTTATTTTTAAAATAGAGACTAAAAACTGGAGAAAATCAATTTGTTTACAAGACCAGGTTTCCGTCATGTATTTTTATCGGAGTGATAGATTTCATCTAGGTCCAAGATTACAGTAAACTTTTTATGAATTAGAAACTTGTTTGCAAGTCTATTCAACAATTTCATTTGTAAAAAAATGGTATTGTTTGCATTGTTCCATCAGTCCACCCTCGATCGTTTATAACAATTGCGCCTGGTAACATCCAATGTAAAACAATGTTACACTGTAAAAGATGGGTAACTCTATGTAAATCAAACAGATTACCAGGTTGTACTAGTTGCTTCTCTTTTGGTTAAACTATATAAATCACGGTATATTTAACTGCCGAAGAGTGGAATAAAAATATGCCGTCATTTACAGGTGTTATTTTTTTTTAATAGTTTTATTTATGCGGGCCAGTATTGCCGCGCGCATCCCCAACGCCCATATAAGGAAGTAAACACATTTTTTCAGAGAAAATCCCTTTCATTTTTTGTACCAATTATTTAACTTTTTTGGTTGTTTTTTCCTGTTTCCAATCTTCAGTTTACACGTCTGGACCAATAAAGTGATATCGCGTAAGTAAATTTGCAGTGTAAAAAAAACGTTTTTTTAAATGAGAAATGACGGAAACTGGCCCCTCTAACGAGTACATATTTTAGGTTTCTATTTCAAGCTATTTGGAAAATCTCTTGGTATTTTTTGTACACGTATGGGTAGACGTTGAGTGGGTATGGTTACTTAGTGAGTTCAACCAAGGGCCCAAATTGTGTTGTAAGTCAATCAAATAACTTGCCAGTAGCTTGTCCTGGTCCCTATATAAGAAGATATGGCCATTTAAGAAAAGAACCAAGGGGACACTAACCTGTGTGAGGATTAGAAAGGGAGGACTGTGGTCCTGCCCTAATGCTGTCCCATGGCGTTTTACAGCCCCTCTGAAAGGAAATAGATTTGCTGGTGGGGGGGTCCGCCTACAAGAAATCTTACCCCTGGGGGCTGGTTGAGAATTGATATCTGTTATGGGCTAAAATTACCAAAACAAATTAAAGAACACTTGTACACAATTTTTCCATTTGGCACACATGCACAAAGATGAGAAAAATATGAAAAACATTGAAAATATTACATTGATCAAAAAAAAGAAAGAAAAGAAAAGGAGAAACAAGCAATGGCAGGAAGACCTAGGGGACCTTTAACAAACAAAAGGAAATATTTTACAATTTTTTATTTCTTGGATCTAAAAGGCAAAACCATTTAATTGAATTTTTTTCACCTAACTTTACTTCAATTTTCCTTTAAAAACTGTCATAAACAAAAATGGACAGAAAAAAACAAGTAACAGATATTACCTGGGGTTGAGATCTTGAGCCCTCAATCTATCAGTTACCAGATATTTACCTGGGGGTGAGATCCTTGAGCCTCATCTATCAGTACCAGATATTACCTGGGGTGAGATCTTGAGGAGCCTCATCTATCAGTACCAGATATTACCTGGGGGTGAGATCTTGAGCCTCATCTATCAGTACCAGATATTACCTGGGTGTGAGATCTTGAGCCTCATCTATCAGTACACAATTCATTACTCTCGAAGGCTGGGGTTTTGGGACAATTGATACAGTTTTTGAAGGATAGCCCGTCATGTGGACATGCCCAACCTTTTCCCTTATCATCGCGATCCTGCATTCCGGTCCCCAGATGTATTCAGCATCACTAAACATACAGCTACAAAATAAAGAGGTAAGATTTTGTTATAGAAATTATTCAAGAATTTAATACCATATACATGTTCCTAAAAATTTCCCAGCTAAAAACCAAAAAGTTATATCATTTGTAACCCTTTTTCATTGTTATTTATTTCATAGAAAGGACCTGATTGATTTGGAATTTTTGTTTAACGGATTCATCAACACAGTACAGGGTTATTTATCTCTTCCCCAGAGAGAGGGGGAAGGATACATTGGGAATCCGGGGAACCCGTGCCCCTACTCTTTATTATCGAACAGATTTCCTATTGTTCTTTAACGTGCTCGGAGGGATAGGACCAATACATGGGGGAAACCGCCCCGGTTTACGGTCCCACATCCGAAGGAAGAGGGGCTAAGGGAAAGTGGTCCCCCTTGCCCAAGAACACACCGACGGAAAACACAGTGGCCACCACGGAGGATTGAACCCCAGGGGCCCTCCGGTAACAAATCCGCCGTGCTTACCGACTGCGCCATGCCAGCCCTCTCATAGAAAGACACATGTTTTTGTAAAAACCTTTTTCCAGTAAGAGGTAATTTTATTTTTATTTTTTTTTGTGTTCAAATCCATTATTTTAATCAACTGAAGAATGGGGACTATATGAAGTTTGGGGAACAACTTTCATTCAAAAAACTGTTTTGAGGATGCAAGTAATAAAAATGCGGTGAGATAAAAAAATGTTACACATAGGGGGTTACGGGACAGCGTGATTTCCTATATAGGCCCCCTCACTTCCACTTTGTGAAAAGCAGGGGGTATAAATATATTTTAATCCCAAACACAGTTTTTTAGTTACAACAGGATGTGTCCTATGTGAATGTTGAGGGAATGTTTATTTTAGACGCACAGTTACGAGGTACACACCACTTTTTGTAGGTTCATCAATGGACTCCTTGAAGGCCCGACTTCTCATTGATTCTCCTCATCAGGCACATGGTCCTGTGGGGTGAAACAGGGGTCGGGCAAGAAGCGAAGAAGTTTCTCGATAGTCGTCCATCACAAGAAACTTGGCACGGATAAACAGGTTATCTCCCCCTTTTCTTGGTTTAAGGGTTTTGTGTCAATGTGTACACCTTGATCCCCATACAGTTTTGATTGATGCATATCTGAAGTATAGAAAATGGTGTGTAAAGCTGTTGTAGACTTCACATGCATGCTACTAAGTCCCTCAAGTATTACTGTAGTGGGATACATGAGGGAGGTTTTTGAAGGTGTGGCTATCAATGACTCACCATTGAGCTCAGCCTTTTACGGAAGATGAAGGTAGAAAAGCTTGCTTTGTAAAATATTTTTTAATAAAACTATTAAATCTTACCTTCTTCCCAAACTTGGCAAAGGCAAGAGGCAATGGGCCAGTCTTACAGGTAACATGAATGTTGGGAAACTTTGTCTTGGCCATACTCCGCAGACAGACCTGAATCAGGAAATGTGCAATACAATAATTCTCTGGCCCACAATGCAAAGTTTATAGTATATAATGTCCAACTTTATATAACAAAACTGCCTGATTTAATTAAAATGTCCCAAAAGAAATTTCTATGAAGGTAATATTGTATGAACTATAATTAATATTTTATGTTTGTTGATCTCCTAGTTTTAAATATGTTATGAATGAAAGATGGAAATTTTTAAAATATTGTTTGTTTTGTTAGTACAGTAAAGAAGAGAGAATAAAACGTGCAAATCAATGAAAACAGAAACAAGCGCATTGTACATGGTAATAAAACCTGAAACTAGAAACTATCACTGAAGGGTGATGAAAATACCCCCGTCTTAAATTTCTAAGTCCAAAACAGGGCCCATAATTCCCTGTAATGAATTAGGGGCAATCAACAATGGGTTATTGTAGAGGGACCATAAGATTCATCAGTTGCTATGTGTATATGAAGTTTTGGGAACAACCCCCATTCAAAAGTGCTTGAGGAATTCAAGTAATTAAAAATGTGTTTATGTGATGGGACACGACCGCAAACAAAAATGTGTTTGCGTGACGCGACCAAAACATGGTGTTTTTAAAATGCCTGATTAAAATGTCCAAAAGAAAATTTTCTATGAAGGTATATTGTTGAAACTTTAATTAATATTTTTATGTTTTGTTGATCTCTAATTTTTAAAAATATGTTTATGAATGAAAGATGAAATTCTAAATATCGTTGTTTTGTTAGGTGGTTATGCCGACGCGACATTATGGGACAACGTGGATTCCTATATAGCCCCCCCACTTTACTTTGTGAAAAGCGGGGGCATAATTAAAAGAGGAAACCTTTTCTTTAAAGGTCACCATTTTTCCTGACCCCTTCATGGTCCGGTTTTGCCTCTCAAACACAGGTTTGTCCTGTACTTACCTTGTTATAGACGGACAAGGGAGAAACCTTTTGTCCGGCCCTCAGCTGTGTTGTATACTTCACCAAACGTGGTCCGTCTTTACCGGTACCTACACGTGGTTATACAAGATTACATTATAACAGCAATTGCTATGCTTTCAAGTCCTGAAAGTCTGGGTATTAAACATATCAAATGAAAGATTGTACTATGTACAGTGTTTTAATTTTTTTATTTTTGACTCGTTCTTGAGGGGCAACTGCCCGTTAAAGTGCTGTTGAGGGTAAAGAAAAAAAGTGGTCTTCTCCCTGGCTTGGGCGCTATATCAACCAGTCACTGAGAAAAACACTATGAGAGCATAGTGGTCCATTGATACGCCTGCCAGTACTGTTCCAATACGTCTGAGGGCAGCATCAAAAGTGTCCATTGATACGCCCTGCCCATTACTGGTCCCAGTAACAGGTCTGAGGCAGGCAATCAAAAAAGTGTCCATTTGATACGCCTGCCATTTTACTGTACAGTCCCCCTGAGGCAGCAATCAAAAGTGGTCACTGATACACCTGCCATTACTGTCCCCAACAGTCCTGAGCCAGCAATCAAAAAGTGTCGTTGATACGCCTGCCATTACTGTCCAGTAACAGTCCTGAGGCAGTATCAAAAAGTGTTCATTGATACGCCTGCCATTACAGTCCAACAGTCCCCTGAGGCAACATCAAAAAGGGAAAGATAAGATCAAGCATTGCTGATTTAGTACATCGCATGACTTTTCCATAAATCATCTCACTGTCAGACCCCACGCACATCTAGATCA
>JAWPHD010001882.1:0-140000 GCA_037043455.1 Cyrtodaria siliqua
TTATTAGCCACAATCATTTGTAAAAGGCAAAGTTAAGTTTAAGGTTAAACCTTTTTTCAAAGGGATATAATTCAAAAACTATGCAAGGGAGTTATTGTCCTTTATCAGATGTATTCATTGGATCATGAAGATGTGTACAAAGTTTCATTGTTATAGACCTTATACTTCAAAAGTTATAAGCCACACTCAGTTGTCAGGTAAAAGTTAACCAACAGACGGACGGACAACGTCATGACATAATAGTCTCTATGGGTGTATAAAAAATAAAAATAATGTAGCTGCCAAGTAAAACATTAAAATTAATGTTAATCAATATAGAATGCTTTCATTGAATTTGTGAGTCTGAGTGAATAATCCACCGTCTAACCCTTCTTTGCAGACGCCGATATACGGCGTCTTACCCAATAAAAAAAAAACGTCAATTTTTTCCCCAAAATAACCATAAAAATTCCCCTCTTTCAGAATAATTCCCCATTCAAAATGTTGTTCGTCGTAAAACCATCTATTTATAACCGCATTGTGTATTGATTTATAACCGCATACAGTTCTTCTCTTCTTTAAATGTTTGTGCTAGTAAATTTATACATAAGAAAGGTAGATATAACCTTTTTACCAACAATTTATTGCGACATAATTTCCCCCCAAAACTTGAAAAATCACGTTTTTCCCCACAAAAAAAGGCTAGGGCCCCTTCCCCAATTTCTGAAAAAAGGCCCTGATTGTTTGGTGGGACTATCAAACTATTAAATACATTCTTTTATGTGTCGGTACGCAGGACCGTCTGGTTTCTAACAATCTGAGCGGTTTTCAGCACAATGGCCCAGCACAGGCGGAATCAGCAAACAGGATGTTATTCTAAAAATATTACTAGACCAAATCACCCCTTACATATGATTGTGTCACTACATGAGCTGTATTATAGATCTATTACCAGACCAAATCACCCCTTACATATGATTGTGTCTCTACATAAGCTGTATTATACAGCGCTCACGCATTTTCGATTATTTTATCTTAATGTTGATTATTTCAAAGAATTGTCGATAAAAAATGGCGATTATTTTATTTTCAACAAAAAAATCTTGTCTGCCTGATAATTACCCTTTAAAAAATTTACTATATCAGGTCGGTTTATGCCTGAAACACCCACTTTCTAATTTTCATATTCCTGAAACCCCCACTTTTTAAATTTTCAATTTCCTGAAACACCCACTTTTAATTTATGTAACCCATGGTTACGGACTATAGTCTGTTTTACCTATAGGACCATAAATTAATATTGATATTAAATAATCATAATTGCCAATTAATTATTATTATTATTATTATATCAAAGTATAACAGTTTATATCAATTAATTAAGATTAATTAGGTTTCTTTGATCTTTTTTTAAAATATATTAGTTATAGTTTAAAACTGATAATTGATACATTGAAAAAGACAAGATGTAAAAAAAGAAGATTTTTATAAGTTAACATTATAATATTAAATAAAATCCATTATTAATGTTCAATTATAATATTGCCTGTTTTAATGTAAAAAAATGTTTTAATGTTAAATAAAATCCATTATTAATGTTCAATTATAATATTGCCTGTTTTAATGTAAAAAAAGAAGATTTTTATAAGTTAACATTATAATATTAAATAAAATCCATTAAATTATCCAAAAAAAGATGATATAAATGTATAAAAAAACTTGTGTTGTTTTATTAAATCATCCTAAGAAACAGACTATAGCTATAATTTGACCGTAGGAAGGTGTTAATTGGAAAAAGCAAAATTCCTGAAACAAAACACCCACTTTTTTTTTGTGGGTGTTTCAAGTGAAAAGTGGGGATTTCAGGAAGACACCATCAGGTCACAGGCTATCAAATGACCTAGTAATAAACATCCTGTAATTCCCTCAAGCCTCATGTGGAATCGTCACGTTTGGCAATTAGTGCTGTTATTTCGATAATTGGCATATCACACCTTTCACAGCTGTTGTTGACATGGTAGCCATTGTTGACATGGTAGCCATGCTTGAATGACCTAGTTATAAATGCAACCAATCCAGTACTTCTCTTACTACGATTAACCAATCGGTGAATCAGCTGATCTACTGACCATGTGACCATTCTTTGTCTTTATATATAATTTTGGCGTTGTTTGTTTTTGTTTTCTTTAATTAAATTTAAAAGTCAAACTTTACTGATTGAATTATTGTTAAAATACATTTTTCATTCACAAAAGAAGCTCACCTTTGAGTCACATGTTGGTCACATGTCCAACAAAGACATTCAAAATGGCGGCCGACATAGCTAAACAATATCGTTCTGTTGCAAGTTTATTAAACGGATTAAAACAGTTTGTGGGTATTGATTCATGTGTTTAATATAATAAAAAAAGATCAGAGGCTACACACAATTCGCAGTATGAGTTTCTCCCTAATTTTGATATTTATCAGTTATGACATGTCCCAGTTCTGATATTTATCAGTTATGACATGTCCCAGTTCTGATATTTATCAGTAATGACATGTCCCAGTTCTGATATTATCAGTTATGACATGTCCAGTTCTGATATGTATCAGTTATGACATGTCCCAGTTCTGATATTTATCAGTTATGACATGTCCCAGTTCTGATATTTATCAGTTATGACATGTCCCAGTTCTGATATTTATCAGTTATGACATGTCCCAGTTCTGATATTTATCAGTTATGACATGTCCCAGTTCTATACAGAGACCGAAAATTATGTCAATAATTTGTTTGTGTAAGCCGTCTCATGATTTAATTACATAGTACCTTTGCAACTCAGTCACACATATTAGGCCACTGCAGCACATCAATTCCCTAATAGTTAGTGAAAATATAACTGGCCCAGGGAAGTATAATTTTTTTTTTATAGAAATGAAATAAATAACTGTTGTCATTTAGTGGTCTATTTGTTAACTCATCTAGAAAACAGGTTGTCTGGAGGGGGTATAGATGGTTCTAAAAAAGAGGGAGAGGTCAACCTCTTAAGATGACGCGTCAAAGTTGGCTATTATTTTTTAAACTAAAAAATATGTGGCTATTTATTGAAAATGGCCAGTGTGAGCACTGATTATAGATCTATTACCAGACCAAATCACAACTTACATATGATTGTGTCTCTACACGAGCTGTATTATAGATCTATTACCAGACCAAATCACCCTTACATATGATTGTATCCCTACATGAGCTGTATTATAAGATCTATTACCAGACCAAATCACCCCTTACATATGATTGTGTCCCTACATGAGCTGTATTATAGATCTATTACCAGACCAAATCACCCCTTACATATGATTGTGTCCCTACATGAGCTGTATTATTGGTCTATTACCAGACCAAATCACCCCTTACATATGATTGTGTCCCTACATGAGCTGTATTATAGATCTATTACCAGACCAAATCACCCCTTACATATGATTGTGTCTCTACATGAGCAGTATTATAGGTCTATTACCAGACCAAATCAGCCTTTCATATATTGTGTCCCTTCATGAGCTGTATTATATATCTATTACCAGACCAAATCACCCCTTACATATGATTGTATCCCTACAGGAGCTGTATTATAGGTCTATTACCAGACCAAATCAGCCTTTCATATATTGTGTCCCTACATGAGCTGTATTATAGATCTATTACTAGACCAAATCACCCCTTACATATGATTGTGTCTCTACATGAGCTGTATTATAGATCTATTACCAGACCAAATCAGCCTTTCATATATTGTGTCCCTACATGAGCTGTATTATAGATCTATTACTAGACCAAATCACCCTTTACATATGATTGTGTCCCTACATGAGCCGTATTATAGATCTATTACCAGACCAAATCAGCCTTTCATATATTGTGTCCCTACATGAGCTGTATTATAGATCTATTACTAGACCAAATCACCCCTTACATATGGTTGTGTCCCTACATGAGCTGTATTATAGATCTATTACTAGACCAAATCACCCCTTACATATGATTGTGTCTCTACATGAGCTGTATTATAGGTCTATTACCAGACCAAATCACCCCTTACATATGATTGAGTCTCTACATGAGCCGTATTCTAGGTCTATTATCAGACCAAATCAGCCCTTACATATGATTGTGTCTCTACATGAGCTGTATTATAGATCTATTACTAGACCAAATCAGCCCTTACATATGATTGTGTCTCTACATGAGCTGTATTCTAGGTCTATTACCAGACCAAATCAGCCCTTACATATGATTATGTCCCTACATGAGCTGTCTGCCTAGTGAGGCTATATTTATTTATTTAATTCGCCAAAAAAACATTGGCCAACCATAATTAATCCAGCTGTGAACACACTGGATAGAGACAGAGCATACAGTACCTGTGGCAGTGGCTTAGATGCTGGCATATGAAGACTCTCCATGCTACAGATAGACAACTTGTCATAGTCTACAGACGCCTCCATGTTGGAAGACTGGCGACTCTTTGGCGGATATACACACAGGTCCAGGTACGGGACATCCTGCAGTATCAGTGAACACAGTGGTCAGAACAACAACAAAGTTCCAAATATTTAATATGCCATATTTCCCCTAATAGTAGCGCCTTGTCTGGGCGCTATGCCAAATGTCTAGGGAGTGCTCTTATAAAATAAAAATAAATATATATGTTTTCATTATACAAGATAATGCGGGTACTTCTATAAGGGGTCGCTACTATAAGGGGAAATAATGTTATATGGTTACAAATTAAAAACTGTTTTTACTCAATCTCATTAAAAGCAGACCCTTTATCACGCTACGATAGTCTAAGCTATTAAGGATCTGACAACACTGCATTGGAGGTCTCATCAGATTCAACTTACGATTAGCCAATCAGATTTCAGAGCCGTCAAAATTGCTCGGTATTGGCGGCTTCACTGCGCTTGTCGCATTTCAGTCAAACGCTGTGGAGTAGTATACGCTCGGTATTGAAAGAGACAGTGTCCGTAACTTTTAGCATTTAAAACACAAAATAATATTCCGTTGACAAACAACACACCAACCATTATTGAATATTTACTGCAAAACAAGAGGCCCAAGAGGGCCTGTGGACGCTCTACTGGCTAATATGGCTTTTATGACATCAATGAAGCAAGTGACTATCGTCTTAAAGAGGCAAAATATAGCATTTTTAACTATATCAAGAGCTGTAACTCCGCCATTACTGGTACGATCTGGCAGGTTTTCCAAGTTGGCCAGTAGAGATAATAAAAAAAAAAAATATATATAAAAATAAAAAAATAAAAAAAAAAAATAAAAAAAAATAAAAAAAATAAAAAAAAAAAATAAAAAAAAAATTAAAAAATAAAAATAAAAAAATAAAAATAAAAAAAATGAATAAAAAATTAAAAAAAAAAAAAAAAAAATTAAGAAATTAAAAAATTTAAAACAAGCATTGATGTAAAACTGTGACACCCAGGGAGGGGCCAGATTGAACAAAATTGGTAAAGGACCATAAGCTTATAGCAACAGCAAAATATTAAACCTCTGGCTCTTGCAGTTTTCAGAGAAGAAGATTTTTTAAGTTTTTCCCTATACATGTCTATGTAAAACATGTGACCTTTGGGGCGGGGCCAAATGTGACCCCAGGGTCACCATTTGAACAAACTTGGTAAAGGACCATAAGCTTATAGTAAATGCAAAATATCAAACCTCTTGCTGTTGTAGTTTCCTAGAAGAAGATTTTTTTTTTAAAAATCCTATATAAGTCTATGTAAAACTGTAACCCCCCGGGGCAGAGACAAATTTGAGCCCAGGGTCACCATTTGAACAAACTTAGTAGAGGACCATAAGCTGATGCTACATGTAATACATGAGAGCTCTGTGCCTTGTGGTTTCAGAGAAGAAGATTTTTTAAAGTTTTTTCCTATATGTAATATGAAAAACATGCAAAACCTCAATATACAAACTTTGGACCCCCGGGGCACGGCCATTTTTGACTTTATTTGAACAAACTTGATAGTCTAGGCGTTGACGATCATTTTAAAAAAAAAAATGTTGAAATCTGTCCAGCGGTTCTGGAGAAGAAGATTTTTTAAGGTTTCGACCATATATGGTAATGGCAGCCATCTTGGATGTAGCGCTGACCTAATTTTAACAAATCTAAAAAGCATTCATCTAAGGATCATCCATTTGAAGTTTGGTCAAAATTAGTGAAGCGGTTTCTGACGAGAAGTTGTTTGAAGAATTCCCTATACATGTCTATGTAAAACATGTGACCCTTGGGGCGGGGCCAAATGTGACCCTAAGGTCACCATTTGAACAAACTTGGTAAAGGACCATAAGCTTATAGTAAATGCAAAATATCAAACCTCTGGCTGTTGTAGTTTCTGAGAAGAAGATTTTTAAAAAAAAAATCCTATATAAGTCTATGTAAAACTGTGACCCCCGGGGCGGGGACAAATTTGACCCCAGGGTCACCATTTGAATAAACTTAGTAGAGGACCATAAGCTGATGCTACATGTAATACATGAGAGCTCTGTGCCTTGTGGTTCCTTGTGGTTTCAGAGAAGAAGATTTTTTAAAGTTGTTTCCTACATGTCTATATGAAAAACATGCAAAACCTCAATATACAAATTTTGGACCCCCGGGGCACGGCCATTTTTGACCCCGGGGACTTTATTTGAACAATCTTGATAGAATAGGCGTTGGCGATCATTTTAAAAGAAAAACTGTTGAAATCTGTCCAGCGGTTCTGGAGAAGAAGATTTTTTAAGGTTTCGACCAATATGGTAATGGCAGCCATCTTGGATGTAGCGCTGACCTAATTTTAACAAATCTAAAAAGCATTCATCGACGGACGACAGACAACACACCATCCCATAAGCTCTGCTGGCCGTTGGCCAGTAGAGCTAAAAACAACACAAGATTGTTTGACGGAATTCAATAGCGATACAAAAAAAAAAAGACTGATTCGTGGGGTTGAACACACACTAAAATTACACTCGCAGAACGTCGCAATAGTCCATGTCGATACCGCGCTACCGACTGAGCTAAGCGGGCCAGACGTCCAAAACATACTATTTAGAAAATCTAATGTCGTAGTAATCTCGGTAGAATATATATTTTTCAGTTACTGTTCCAAATGTTGATTTCATTCGTATTCTTGATGTAAAACATGCCATTTAGTGCATGTCTTTGAATTTATCATGCAATCCACAGCAATAACACACAAAGACATTATCTTTATTCGGATATAGATCTATGCGTTTTATGTGGATTTTCGTTTGTTTAGTTCACTCGAACATCATCTAAAGTGCACATGAAAGGCACGATTTCATTGGTTGAACTGTGTTTATCTTCTCATGAATATTGATCAGATGAAAGGTCGATATGACTTGACCTCAAAGGCAGTGTTGTCAGATCCTATAGCGGAGAGTATCAAAGTGTAATTAGGATATGATTTTAATGAGATTGGTTTTTACTACATACCCTGTATGCATTACTAAATAGAAAATAATTAATTTATGACAGGTAAGAACAATTTATCAATCTGGGTAGAATGCACAGTTTTTGATCCAAAACCAGCTAGGTAACGGACAGACATGACGATGTACGGATACAATACTCTTTAATCGTGTGTATCAAAACGAATTTGTTACCACTGTTATACACAGATTTACAGAGATAATAAAAGGCTTACACATTCCATTTGAAAGATGGTGTTTTCTAACCCTGAAGTCAAAGTCAGCAGGACGTTAAACCTCTGAAATACAAAATGAGTACAGGATTAGTACTGTAAAAAGTAAGGCAGGATACGCGTTGAACGTTTTAAGTATATTAAAACAGAATTAATACTAGATTAACAGCTTAGCCATTTCAAAAGATAAATGATTATTAACTATGTACGCCTGACCTCTAACGCTAGATGACACGAAAAAAAATATCATAATAACCCTTTCAAAGGATACATAATGCAAATTTTAAGTCGAAAATGTGAAGAAAAAATATGTTAAAAGTATATGTAAGTGCATTTGACCTTTGGTCCCTTTGTGACCTTGACCTTTCATGCAATGGTCTTGAACTCAATAGATACGATCATTGCCCTATTTATAATAATGTATGTAAGTTCGATGTGGATAAAAAAAATTGAAGTTATTTAAATATTAAGAAACGGGGTCGTACACATTAACCTGATGCTAAGAGCCTATCAACACATAAATGCAATTTGTGACCATGAATTTTGACCTATAGACCCCATAATATTATTCGATTAGTCGAGCTGAAAATATCAAATTATTTGAAAAGTTTGACCCAGGAGCTAGGTCCTAAAAGATAGGGAAGAAGCCTATAGGGTCTAGGCTGGTTGGATCTGTCTGTTAATGCCCAGTAAGTGTATACCGGTATATGGTTATAGGCTGGGGATTTCGACGGTTTCCAGGTTATGACCCAGGGGCTATGTCACCAGGGGTAGGAAAGGAGTATGGGGTCTATGATGATTGGATGATTGTAAATGTCTGTTCATGCCCGGTAAATGTATATATGGTTATAGGGTGGGGATCTCAATGGATTCCAAGTTATGACCCAAATATGTAGGCGCCCTTTTTCTCGTGGGAACCGCCGCACTCAGAGATGTGGTCGTGCTTCGTATAGTGGCTATATCTCTGAGTGCCTTCAGGCTCTAAGCTTATTTCCAGCTATATATATACGACAGATAAATGATAACCACAACTACCAGAATACTAAGTAAACGTTTATTATATAATGTATTCAATACATACCCCGGCAGAGTTGCTTTCCAAATCGGAATTAGCTGACTGCCCAGAATGTAAGAAAAATTGAGCTTATATAGTAAATAACCACGTTCGACATGCGTCCAATAGAAGTTATAAATCTATTGCACAAAAACTTTAAGATCAAGCTGGGTCTAAAGACATGACAATCAAAGGGCCCTAATTGTGTCAAAATGCAAGGAAGAGTTATCGGGATTGTTGGATAAGGTACAAAATTTGATGTGAGACAGTAATTTAAACTTTTAATGCAATAACTTCAGTAGTTTTGAAGTTATAAATCTATTATACAAAAACTTGAAGGTCAAGTTGTGACTAAACTTTAAAGGGCCATAATTTTGTCAAAATGGAAGGAAGAGTTATGGGGATTGCTGGATAAAGTGCAGAATTTGATGGGAAACATTAATATAAATATTTAATGCAATAGCTTGAGTAGTTTTGAAGTTATAAATATATTGCACAAAAACTTTAAGGTGAAGCTGGGGATGCCGACGCGAGTAGGATAGCTCTCCTTATTCTTCGAATAGTCGAGCTGAAAACAGAGATGGACACAGAAGCTTTAGCATGACCCTCATCAGACTTACATCCTGGTCACACACAAGGGCATCCTTGACGTAGAAGTCGTCCACTAGGGCCTTGTTCTGCTGGTAACATCTAAGGTAACTTTCCAGCAGACTCTCATTAAGAGCCATAAACAGCCAGGCACGACCTGCAATATCAATGTGATAACTAACTGTAATATCAATGTGATAACTGACCTGTAATATCAATGTGATAACTAACTGTAATATCAATGTGATAACTGACTGTAATAGTAGGCCTTTCTCGACTGTTGTATGTTCTCGTCCCTCTGCCCTGTTGTCACCCAGGAGTTTTGTTTTTCTCCCAATAACATTTTTATTGTTCTATACGTTTTTTTCTTTCTATCTAAGTAAAACAATAAACTATTTCATTTTGATGCTAATTTGTATTTACCGCCAATATCAAATGCATTTTTGTCAAACACCAAGGACAGGCACTCTAAGATTTTTTCTTTCATTCCAGTCCTAATTCCAGTCCTATTAACTATACTGAGGGAAAAAGTTTAGCAAGTTTTTTAGAAGAAATAATACTGTATACAAGATATACTGACATTTTGGAACTTCACGGGCTTGACCCCTATGTTCATTTATTCGTTACGTCATTAAGATGTTCGACTGTTATTGATGTGTGTTTAATAAAATATTGTGTCTATGGCAGTAGTTTCTTGATTTTACAACCAAAAATGTATTACTAGTATTTCCAGGGTGCAACAAAAACTTGCTATACTTTTTTCCCTCAGTATATGTGTACTGTACCAATATAATATGTTGTAAAAAGGTTGAAATAAAATATGTTTAAACCAATAACATGTACAATGAACTAAAACTGTTTTAATTGGGGGTGGGGGGGTAAAAATCACAGTCGGTCGGTTAACAGGAAACAAACCTTTTTTTTTAAGGCCTAATGGTTGTCTGTGATATCGTCTAGCAAATTTTTGACGGATGCTAATATGTTCGGAAAATAATGTAATGATGTCCAGTGCTCAAGAAATAGGATAGCCCGACGCCCGGGGCTCCTCGAAATCCAATCCGGGCCTGTCTCATTTTGCAGACGAGAAGCCCGTCGGGCCTGTCTAAAAAAAAAAAAAAAAAAAAAAAAATCCCCCAAAAAATCAGTTTTACTGGATCTCAAGCTCAAGTTCCTCAAGACAAAATACTCCATGTGTATAGTGAACTGTGAAAACACTTGCAATAAAGTAATTAAAATGTGTTATACACACATTGAAACAATAAGAAGTTCGAATATTTTGCCTGGCTTCGTGTCGGCAGTTTGTGACAACTTTGAGGTCGACAATTGTTGACATAAAACTCATTATTCTGCTATAAGGGTTGTGTTTTCTTTCCTTTGTGATAAGAAATACCGTTTTTGTCATTAAAAACACACTAATGCATGAAAAAAAATTCGTAATTGATGATATTTCGATTGAATGTTTGTGAAATGTTCGGGCCGTAAAATTGCGGTGTCATAGTAGTTCGGATAGTACATAATTTCGGATATTTTTTTTTTTTTTTTTTTTTTTTTTTTATATAATCAAATAAGAAAAACTGTCCTTTACAAATGCATGTTGGTGGAAAGAAAAATATATATACTGTATATGTATAAATACAGATATAAAGTATATTTCTATTCATTATTTAAGGTGTAAGGAGTTCCTGGAATCCTACTTTTAAATGAATTCTAGTCTAGGCTCCTAATATTCTTTACTTGGAGAAAGTGGTGACAAAAAGAAAAAATATAGCCAGAGGAGGCTCTGATAGTCTCATAAAACCTGATTAAAAATTTGGCTCCAAGTTTAGCTCCAGTTTCACCAAGTCGGCTCTGATTATTATCGTTTGGCAAAAGTGCTAGTACTCTGCTTTGCATTGGTTTTAAATTACTGTGTAATATTCTATTCTAACATATTTTAAACGAAATGGTAAATAAGTCCGCTGACCAGGGAGCATAAAGTGGTAGCAAAAAGAAAAATCTAGTCAGAGGAGGTTCTTAGCTTGATTAATACATACGTAACAAATGTGTGCTATAAAAGTGAATAAAGACACATTTCCAATAAGAAAAAAATATTGGACCTTTCCATTTTAAATCAGGGCCTGTCCATTTCAAATCAGGGCCTGTCCATTTCAAATCGGGGCCTGTCCATTTTCAGAAGCAACAAGCCCTGGGCCTGTCTCTTAAAATAATTTTCTTTGAGCACTGATGTCATAGTAATGGCCAGTAGATTTCCAATTTGGCGAATTGAAATTTTATGCACCGGCCAAAGTTTGTAAGTGCCTAAACAAGTCAATTTCTACCCCTGTTGTAATAATTATGTATAATAAGTTGCAGAAAGATAAATTAGGTACCATATTTACCGTATAAGTTTGCACGCCGAAAGAATTGGGACAACCATGAATTTTAGGAAAATAACTCCTTTTAGTTTGGGACACATCACAAATTTCATAAAAGTTCCATTATTTTACTATAATTTAAATAGGAACAGTCAAATTTTTGCAAAACTATTATCAAATTTAATGTGCAAACATCAGTAAATCCTGTAATTATACACATTGTGAGCACAGGAAGTGCATGATAATTTTAATTGGGTGATTTTAGACACCCAACAAAATACTAGCACTCAATATTTTAATTGAACTGTGAAATAATGATAGTATATAGTTTGTATAAGTGCTTGTTATAAGCATGTATTATAAGTGTTTGTTATTTTAAATCATTATTTCATATATTTATAAAGCATGACCTTATAATTTAGGCATCCTGATAAAATGTCGTTTATTACTCCAGCTGATTGCAGTCACACACTAATAGTCTGTTGCTCACGCAACACTGATTTTACACACACAGCTGATCACAACATCACTATTAATAAACACCTCGCTCTAGGCTATTTCAGGTCATTTCTTATAGGACCATGAAATTCATTTTTTCTGTCAGTAGAAAGGTGTTTACTATAGGCTTGCTGGTTTAATATTGGTTTATTATGTAAACATATATATGTAAAACACTATTTTGAAAGAATTTCTTTTATTCAGGTTGTCAGTGATTTAATATTTATGATAAGTCGACATAAACATGCTAAAGCTATTGCAGACAACTTGAAAGAGGTAGGCTAAGATTTTTAGAGTGCATTACACTCGATAACAATTTTATCTTCAAGGTCAAGCTGGTTTTATCTTCAACTATTGGAGAATACCCTGGGTTGCAAACAAGGTATCTCTGATAGTTCTAGATACTTCAAGCGTTTTTTCGTCTTTGACTTATGGAGAAAAACTCTGCTTCTATACCGAGGATTTTCGGTTGTTGTAGATACCTACTGCTTTGCGAAGTATTACGTGTCACTGGCAGTTCTCAAGTACATATTTCTCTTGTGTAAGAAGCAACGTGTTTCACAGACAGGGAAAAATATTACATGTATGCACGTGAACGGACACAATCTGTGTAGATAGAAGATTGAAGGTATAGGTTAGCATTTTTTTATGGTTTCATATTTATTCGGAGGGTATGGATTATAAAAATAACGTTAGCATTTTGTTGTTTCATATTTGTTGTTCAAAAATTAGAGTTTTATTTCACATTTAATTGTCACAACGGTGCTCCTTTAAGCATGCCCGTAAATTAAGTGATGCAAGCGCAGAATATTTCGTCACTTCATGGGCAAAGATCAAAGAAATATGTCCGCTTGTCAAACAACAAGCTGCGACATTTTTGACCGATCTTTTCTTCAGTTATAAAATGATGAGTATTTAGGGAGAATAATTGCAGGATTGGTTTATTAATGGATTAAAGTGTACAAAATAAAGTCTATGGTCTTTAATTTCACTATGTATTTTCACTGAAATTTAACTGAAATTTAACACCTCATTACATCCTTAATATGTTTTGGGCCACTAAAAAAATATTTATTTTTTGAAAAAGTATTTGGGACACAATTATTGTAATTAATTTATCTTGTCCCAAAATAAACGGTAAATACGGTAATATTTAGTTAAGAGGCAGGGCCTTCCCCAGCCATTTATGGCGTAGCGGCGCCGCGATCCCTTAACTTTTGAAACAGACATGCCGCGATCCTTAATCTGACCGCGACCCTTTAAAACCGTGCCGCGATCCCTCAAAAGTGGGTCAAAACATTCATTTCCCAGTGTTAATTAATGACATATCTGATCAAATAACGCCTTGAGGCATAAACTCCTGACAAGCATACGTCCTTAGCTCCTGATTGGAGTGTTTTCATAAGAATTAGAGAGGCAGAGGTGTTAATTACCTCCGTGATAAGGGTCTTATTCAAGAATTCAACCATGCGTACATGACCTGTAAACATATTACGTCATCAAATGTGAAAACAATTTACTTCTGTTATATTTTATTGTAGCGTTGAATTAACGTGCCTCCATCCATTTTATCGCGTTTTAAATAGATAATGATGAGAAAATAATCTCACAAACGCAAATTATTCGATAATCACATAAAATTATAAGAATCTCGGGTTCAGATTATAAATTTAGGTTACTTCCGGTTTTGAATTTGCTTCCGTGTATCAACTAAAATGATTAATTATGATTAATTATGAATAAAGATGTCCAGCAACTTTATAACTTTTAAATAAACTTATAACCTTTATAACCATTTCCTACCTATTTTTTTCGAAAACGCTAATGGCTTGATGCCGTTAACATGACTTAGACGTTAAGTTATTGTAAGACAATGTCAGCGTAAAAAGTTGATGTAAATCCGGATAGTCCTTATTTCGGATGCTTAAAAAACACACGACACTGCATTTTCAAGTGTGTTTTTTTTTAAATGTTATTCACTTTTTAAAAAAATAATATAATTACTCCTGCTTAACTTCACCACATCTATAATGAAGTGTTTACAAGATAAAAAAAAAATCTAGAACAGCAAAGGAAACGATGTATAAAGCTGAGTGTTATCATCTTTCTCCAAAAAAAAAAAACAGTAAAAAAATCTACATTTACTATCTATAGCAGACTGGTAGATATATTTAAAACATGTTTTAAATGTGTCAGGTGTATGCCAAAACCCGTATTTTACTTCAAAACATGAAAAAAAAAATCGACATGCAGGAGGAGACCCCCTCACATGCAGAAGGGGACCCCCTCCCGCACCCACCACACACCCTCGCGCGTTAAATGCCACTATCCCTTAAAAAAATCCTGGGGAAGGCCCTGAGAGGGTGAGGATTTATTTATGCCCTGGAAATGAAAATTAATGATTAACATGAAAATCTCCTGGATATGTATAAGAGTATCTGGTGTATGACAACCTGGATATGTATAAGGCGGTACTCATTCCCAGGCTTTGCAGTGACCAGTAAAAATGTTAGTTTCTTAATAAGCCCTGCCCAAACACACACAAACACCTAACAGAACTATTTAAGTATCCGCTTGGCATAAAGGGACGAATATGGTATAGTATACGAATGTACAGACATATTTGTATATCTGAATATTCGAGTTATGATAAAGAAACTGACATTTTAAACAATATTTAAACTTTTGGAGGGTGCTCATTTCCATTGATACACTAAAGAATACTTGATATGAGAAAGTTAATAGCATTACCTCTCCCCAAGTCTGTGGTGACATTTCTCATTCGTTTGATTTCCTTGATACAATCTTTGTGTGTGAACTCAGACACAATTTTCCAGTATCCCGGAGTGACATGGCGAAGACTGAAATGCGTACAATAACCATATATAACAAGCAGGTTTTAAGCAGGCATAAAATGTCTGCTCAACATTATTTTCTTCAGGTTGACAATATTCATTCTCACCACATTGGGGTGCAATATTACAGAAACTAACCCGCCAAAAAAGGGCAAAATTACACTACAAAAATGTTCATCAAAACTCTGTCCAGGTGTTCAGGTCATATAATAATGTGCATGTGCTGATTGAAAGTATAAGTTTATGCAAAGGTTCTTGATATACACATGATTGAATATGAGTAAAATGAATTATGAGTTAACTCTTTATTCGACTCCACTTTTGTGGTTTGGACTTCTAGTTAAAGCTGTTTATATTGTGCATATAGAGTTTGAAAATAGGTTTAGAAACGGTGTACATTATGTTAATTTTGGCTGTTGTTGGCTGGATAGCTACTTTAATATAATATAAATGCAGACACAATTTTCCAGTATCCCGGAGTGACATGGCGTACACTGAATACTTTCAATTTATTCATGTATTACTTCAATCTAATCACAGACACAATTTTCCAGTATCCCGGAGTGACATGTTCATATATTTATATTTATATTGCACATACTTTCAATTAACTATTGATTCTTACTACAAACTATTTGAGATGAAAAACATTGTGGTAGTGGACATCTCTAACTGTTGTGCAAACTGTAAATTTATCCAAAAGTATCATATACTATCAATGGTATCAGCTGCAATAAAATGGTCTCCTAAGTGTTTAAACAAAAATCTATCAATAAAATCAATCACAAAAAAGTTTGTACAGCCTTCACAAATTATAAACTACTGCTATTTTTGTATACCCCAAACGAAGGCTTCACAACCTTTAAACTACTGCAAATGTTTTTCACACCCCAATGAAAGATCAAACAAGAAGCGTGGACATCAGATAATCCATAAGGAAATGAATCTCTCTCATTTTTAACAATGACCTTGACACTTGTGACCTCAAACCAAATTCAGGGTTCGAATTTAACTTTCTTACTTGCAATTTTTTACAAGTGGCAAATGAAAATCCGTGCAGTAGTTACAGAGGAGTAGTCGCTACAAGTTTTTACTAGATAACTCTGTGTAAACAAAGATGGCCGGCAGCCATGTTTAACGTCGAATCAAAACTAATTTTCGACAAGGATCAACATCATGTCATACTGATCATTTTAGAAAAAGTCCCATATCAATATCTCTTATAGTTTTGAAGAAGTAGTCGCTACAAACTTATTTATTTTAAATCTATTTTTAGCTGTGGTGGCCATCTTGAATTTCCGGCCAACCTGAAATTTTTCTAGGATCAACTAGACATCAAGAGCAACATTCCTATGAAGTTTCATGAACATCCGTCAAGTAGTTTCAGAGAAGTAGTCGCTACAAGTTTTTACTATATAACTCTATGTAACCAAAGATGGCCACTGGCAGCCATATTTAACGTCGAATCAAAATAATTTTCAACAAGAACCTACATCATGTCATGCTGATCATTTTAGAAAAAGTCCCATATCAATATCACTTATAGTTTTCAAGAAGTAGTCGCTACAAACCTATTTTTTAAAAATCTATTTTTAGCTGTGACAGCCATCTTGAATTTCTGGCAGATCTGAAATTTTGCTAGGATCAATTAGACATCAAGAGCAACATTCCTGTAAAGTTTCATGACAATCCGCCAAGTAGTTTCAGAGGAGTAGTCGCTACAAGTTTTTACTATATAACTCTATGTAAACAAAGATGGCCGCTGGCAGCCATGTTTAACGTTGAATCAAAACGATTTTTGACAAGGATCAACATCATGTCATGCTGATCATTTTAGAAAAAGTCCCATATCAATATCACTTATAGTTTTCAAGAAGTAGTCGCTACAAACTTGTATTTTAAAACTCTATTTTTAGCTTTGGCGGCCATCTTGGATTTCACATCAACATGAATTTTTGCTAGGATCAACTAGACTTTATGGGCAACATTTCTGTAAAGTTTCATGAATATCCATCCAGTAGTTTCAGAGGAGTTGTCGCTACAAATAAAAGTTTACGGACAGACGGACGACGGACGCACCACGGCATAAGCTCTGCTGATCTCTGATCATCTGCTGATCTCTGATCAGTCGAGCTAAAAATGAACTTTATCAACTTTTATTTTACCAAAACATGGCAGTGACCACACACGGCCGATTCACTAGTAGAGTTACCTTCCTCAGTACATGGTGCTGGCTGATTGTCTAAGACAGTCAGCATCTCATCGCTAGTTTTCTTTTGTTGACTTGGAAAAAATCAGAAATGATTCACCTACCCATTCGACTAGAAGAGCGATTACGATAACGTCTACAACGTCGGCTGCGCCGTGCCGTATGGTACCGTACAATGTACGGAATGACTTATTTCCCTATTTTCGAACAGATATTGTAATGATTTCAATTTTATTAATTACTTCAAATAGATTTGACACAATGTGTTTTTATTTTAAAAATGAATTGAATTGGGTTTTAAGGCGCACCAACACATGAAAAGGTTATATGGCACCGAACAGGCATGAACATGCCAGACTCATCTTCCATGTACATCGAGATAAAATATGGATAATGGGCCTAGAACCTTCTCGGCCTGAACTGCAGAGTTGCTGCAAATTCTATCGTAGAAACTCCATTTACGCTGGAGCCACGTTTATTGTTTTTCTGCCACTGCTCTTTTGATGCAAGCGAGATAGCACCTGAAACAATGCAGGAATCATGATCAAGACCTTTAATGAACATGAACAAAAAATGATAAAATGAACATGAATTTGGGGGGATTCTAAAAATGAAAGTGTCTAACTAACAGATATTCGGTTATTTTTTTACGGTTAAACTTACAGAACAGTTATGGTCCGGCTTGCATTTTTCCATAACCATCCCTGGACTGGCGTCACAAAGTACCTGCTGGAGATCTTTTTTCACAAATCATTTTGACCAGTTATCTAACTTGGTCAGGAAAGCGTAGTTTTATCGAAATACCCTAGCAACCATTCTAAATATTAGTGAATTTGTTCAGATGCACTTAAAGAAAGCTGTAGGTTGCATGATAGCAAACCAAAACAATGGAGGTCTCTAGTGTTTATTTCGTGTTGAAATACCTTGATTTACCTACTAAATTATTGTATAGTAAAAACTTGTATCGTATTGTTAAGAAAAAACTGATAGAACATTTTAAATATGAATGGTGTAAGTGGAAAAAATAATACCGGTAAATTATGAACATACTCACTATTTAAATGTCGACTACATAGGAAGTCATACTTGAATATCATAAAAGATAGAAATGTTTTCACACATGCGAATAAGTGCTCATAAGTTAGAAATTGAGATTGGTAGAGATTGGTAGATACAAGAAAGTTCCACCTGAAGAAAGATTATGTAAAATTTGTAATTTGTGGATAGTGGAGGATGAAATACACTTTGTAATTAACTGTAACCACTATGCGGCAGACAGACAAGAATTATTTGAAAATATACAAAAGCTTTGCAGTAACTTTAAAACAATGTCAGAAATGTGTTTGGCTCTTCAGTAATGAAAGTACTGACGTTATTACCATTTTACCTATTTATACAAGTGCTACCCTTCGGTCAGATTTACTTAAATAACATAACTCAGTTGTATATTTCTTCCTTTCACTGTCACCCTGGTATGTGTATAAGTCTAGTCAATATCAATAGCAGGGCATTTGTCCATAGGATTTTTATTGTTATTATAAATCTCCATAGATCTATTGAAGTGTGTTATAGTAAAACTATCCACGTGTGTTTATTATATTAACTGTATTATTTATGTTTCCTTTTCTAATCATATTCAAGCTTGTGTTTGTTAATTTGCAATATTAAACTATGTGGTATTGTATTGTTAACTATGTGATTATATGCTGTACATGCTATATGGCCCATGATTGGAAAAATAAACGTATTCTATTCTATTCTTCTATTTATTTATAGAATTTCCAGGAAAACCAGTAAGTTGCACGAAAATTAACAAAATGAATTGATCACTGGTGCAACATGTGTGTTTTAATTGATGTAAATAAAACATGGTACATCTCCTGATATTTTCCACTCGCCAAATTTTGCGAGTACATGAAAAAGAAACTCACATTCTGCAAAACTAACTCGCAATACATGTGCAAGTATTTGAACACTGAAATTGCCTTTTTACAGAATCGCTAGCTATTCACCCGTTTTCATTGAATTATCTTCAATGTAAAGTAATTGGGAGGAAGCTTCAGTAATAGTGATCTTTACCTTCATCGCATGGAAACCTGTTTTCTATTTTTAGTAAAGTGACCTTGACCCCAGTGAAATAAAAGGCAATCCCAAGCTTCTATGTAAACTCTGACGCAACTTTCCAGTATATCAGTCACACGGTGACGACTGTTATACATGACTGTGATCATCATATGATACATACACTTTCCTTTCAATGTAATTACCCTACAATTATGATACAAAAGTACTTCTATCCCATTTCATTATTTATATATAACTTCATCACTTCACTTCGAAGTGACCATTTCCTATCTTAAGATCTTATGAATAGGAGATTATTCAATATTTCACAACAACCTCTTCAAGCAGAGCAGAGCAGGACAACACGTCATCCCATTGCTTTTTTTTTCGAGAAATTGGGAAAATGACTAGGTCTCCTTATTTTAGGAAAAGGAAGTAAGATAGTCAAAATTTGGAGAAAAAATAGCGTGATTTCGCCATTTACTGGAATGATTTTTAAGGCAAAAGCTTCATTAAAATGTGAGTTTTAGGTATGATACCAACCAAGTAGCGAAATGAGCATTTATTTCAACTTACAAACTATGGCAAGGTTGTCACTTTTATTTTAAAAATTGGGATATTTTCCCCACCTACCCTTGCAGTAGATTTGACATATATTAAGAATAAGATCAGTTAAAAAGACAATAGCTAGCACCACTTACCCGTGCAGAATATTTGACAAATATCAACATCAGTTAAGACAAGAAATCCGCAGATTCACATGTCTCGTCTAACTTGGGCAAAAAACAAAAGATAAATGATGCTTTATAAATGAAAGTTTGTACACATTTTAATAACCACAAACAATGGAGCTTACAGTTTGCTGAGATGACATTTAAGTGCATTTGTTTAAAAACAAAATGTCATTCTATAAAAAAAATCAAAAAAAATTCATCAGCTCAAAAAGGTAGGTCAAGGTCATAGATGAAATCCATGCGTCCAAAAAGATGCACTACCCAAGACACAACTATGTCAAAATAGCTGCCCTTGTCTTTCAACAATTAAGCTATAAATTAGGTTTGTGAAAAAGTGACCTAAATGCTAAACCGTTAAAGGTAAAAATTATAAGGTTATCTGCCCTTTAATTGGAGGGTCAAGGTCACATCCACATTTGCTTTGTCGCATTGCGAGGTTCCACCCAAGATACAACTATAAGCAAAGTTTGAAAGGTGTAGTGCATACAGTTTGCGAGAAATTGACCTAAACACACAAGTTGGAATTTAAAAATTATTAAGTTATCTGCCCTTTGCTTGGAGGGTCAAGGTAACATCCACATTTGCTTTGTCACGTTACAATGTACCATTCAAGATACAACTATAAGCAACTTTTGAAAGGTCTTAGTGCATACAATTTGTAAAAAAGTGACCTAAACGCAAATGTTGAAGGTAAAAATTATAAGGTTATCTGACCTTTGCTTGGAGGGTCAAGGTCACATCCACATTTGCTTTGTCACGTTGTGATGTACCACCAAAGATACAACTATAGGCAAAGTTTGAAAGGTGTATTGCATACAGTTTGGGAGAAATTGACCTAAACGCAAAAGTTGAAGGTAAAAATTATTATGTTATCCGCCTTTTGCTTGGAGGGTCAAGGTCACTTCCACATTGCTCTGCCACATTGCAATGTATGACTCAAGATACAACTATAAGCAAAGTTTGAAAGGTCTAGGGCATACAGTTTGTGAAAAAGTGACCTAAATGCAAAAGTTGAACATAAAAATTATTAAGTTATCTGCCCTTTGCTTGGAGGGTCAAGGTCACTTCCACATTTGCTTTGTCACTTTGCAATGTACCACCCAAGATACAACAATAAGCAAAGTTTGAAATATCTAGTGCATACATGTGAGAAAATGACCTAAACATAAAACTTGAATTTTGACGCCTTTGCCGCTGCCGGAAAAGCAACATGTCTTTTTTCTTCGAAAATGTGAGACAAAAAACATTGCTGGTGCCACTTACCCATGCAGCAGGGTATGATCGAGATGTTCACAGAGTCGGTGGCACTGCCAGTCATAGTTACTCAGGGTTATTGTAGGGTTCCTAGACAAAAGATGTAGCTCTTGTATCTGCAAGCATAATCAATTCATTAAGTGTCTATATTGCACATTGTATTTCAAATTTTATCAGGATTCAAGCTGGACCTGAAACAAGACGTCAATGACCGCTGATAGATTTTGATAGCTAGATCAGCCGTGAGAACCTGTGAAGTTTTATGGAAATAAGACCAAAACTTTCAGAAAAGTACTTGCCACAAGTTTTTCCTATATGTAAAAAAGATGGTCGCTGGTGGCCATGTTTGACATACATGTAGAATCAAAATGAATTTTGTTCAGGACCAACTACATGTCATGACAGTCATTTTAGTAAAGGTTCAAAATCAATACCACTTATGGTTTTTGAGAAGTAGTTGCCACAAACTTGTACGTAAGCTGTGGCAGCCATCTTGAATTTCTGACCAACCTGATTTTTACTTTGGACTAACTGGACAGCAAGATCAACATTCCTGTAAAGTTTCATGTAAGTCATTTTGGTAAAGGTACCAAACCGATATAACTTACGGTTTTAGAGAAGTATTCACCACAAAATTGTATTTAAAATCTATTTTTAGCCATGGTGGCCATCTTGAATTTTAGGCCAACCTGATTTTTACTTAGGACCAACTAGACATCAAGAGCAACATTCCTGAATATTATGATTTATGATGCAACATTACCTATGCATCATTATAATCTCATTCAATACTATCCTAGTCTAAAGAATATATCCTTTTGCAGCTTATACAAATGTCATAATGCTACCACAACTTTTAATTCTAAAGCTATATTAATTAAATCCCTTACAATATCAACTTTAGTAGTGGTATTCATAAATATAGCAGGTGTGTGACAAGGTCACTGGTCATGTTATGCAATTTCTCCTAAGAATAAGTTTACTATCTCACAAGTACAAGTAGATTTGCTCTTGTCCCAGTGGTTATATTTGGAAAATCAGAATTAAAATAAAATCTTAAAATCCTATAATTTGTTTTCAGTCTTTTTTTTAGCCAAATATGCAAAAGGAGACTTAATCCTTACCCCTCTATGAATGTATATCAGCGAGAGGCGGAACAGTGCGCGACGTCTATCGTACCAGTGTTTTTTTTGTGTGTTTTGTGAATGCAGCCTGTGCCATTGTGAAAAATAGCGGCATTTTTCTAGAATTGTGAAAATTGTGAAATATTATAACAAAAGAAAAAGAAACTTTTTTCACTTTTATTTTCACAGTTTAATATCCCTTGGTTTAAGTTCTGTTTTTGTTAAATACATACTAGTTTTGACACCAGCTTATATTAAGACTAGTATCCTTACTGGACTATTTATAAAAAAAAGAAATAAAATAAAACTTTTTTTTTCTTTTTCAGATTGTGAATTTTTTGGATATAATTGTGAAAAAAGTATACTTTTTGGCATTGTGAAGGCATAAAAAAAACTGCGTACACACAACAATTTGACAGCGGTTTCCAATAAACTCTGCAATAATTAGTCCAAATTGATTTCCGCTAATTAGCTAACAACGCCCTGCGGGATATTGGCTTATAAACAGTCAAAGACGTTGTATATAAGAATTCGGGATTTTCCGAGATTTTTTTGGCAAATTCGGTCGGAAAATTGGATTCGCCAGATCGTCGATGTCTTGCAAATTTGCTATGTATTTCTTACGATTTTCACTCGGCAGTTCGGGTTTCTTTTCGCCTATGGTGATTTGGCGATTGGTTAATGCGAGCCTAGGATAGGTTTTGGATAAACAATTGCGTAGTGTAATTTTGCCGTAATTTGGCGGGTTAGTGCTTTTAAGGACTATTGGTCAGCCATTTTTAAAAAAAAGATCCAAAATGCATAGGATATGGTCAAGTGAAATTTTCAACCAAATGAATTTTAGCCATGAGCAATGTCAACCATTTAACACATGACATAAATTTATACTTAAGTTATATGGCAGAATTTGTGCCCTTTATATCCAACAAGTTTCATACAATTTTACTCAGAGTTGTTTTGTTGTTTATGTGAAATAAATTGGTCCATTTTTGGAGTGCGTGGTCCAGTGGTAGAGCGCCGAACTCCAGATCGCGAGGTCTTGGGTTCGATCCTCACCGCGGCCACATTATAATATTTATCCTTGAGGAAGATAATTAATCCACATAGCTTAGTACTGGTTCTACCCAGGAAGCCATCAGGAGTGATTAATCTAAGCTGCAATAACTTGATTCGCAATCGATGTAAAATAAATATGTTCAAACTATGCCACAGAATAGTCCAGGTCTCCAAGCCCCAGTGACTTTCAGCCCGTTCGAACATAGCATTTTTTTTTTCAACTGTATTGTTCACAGTTGCCACCGAGTTTATTTCCAGATTTGTGACTATTTAATGCAAACCCAAAACTTGGAGAAAACGGCAAAACAGTTATAATTATGAATACTGACTTTACATTTAGTCCTTTTCGTATTGCGAATCTCCTATTCATATAGTAATGGGAGTGTATTCACAAAAGTTTATCTAAACAAAAATAAAACAAAATATTTTTTTTTCTTTGGAAAATATAATTGGTTTATTTCCAGTTTTAAAGGTGAAATATGGCGTGTCTTTTGAGTATATATTCGGAAATATATATATATAATATACAATCTGTTCAAATCTTACACTTATTGGTTGTCCCGTTTCCTCACAGTAGCCAATTTTATCTCATAGCGCACACGCTTCGAGTTTCTCCCAGGTAAGTGTCACGTGATCCTGTGACGTCATTGGTACCAAACGATTAGCCGTGTCGCATTGAGTTGTATAGTATTGTCTATGCAGGATTACATTTTATGGTACTTGTTAAAAATGCCGTGTGCTGTTGCTGGGTGAAAACGTTTGCATAAAGAAGGACAAGATAATAACCTAAGTTTCTTTCGTTTCCCTAATCGAGATAATGATATATTAAGATCTGAAGTGTGGTTAGACTGTTACCGAAGAAAATCGCCCCACTCGTCGAGAAAGTGGGAACCTACGAAAGACGCGCGAGTTTGTAGCAAACATTTTGAGTTGACTTCGTGGGAAGTCCATCCTTTGGTTTCATTATCTTTGAATTTGGAGAACAAAAGGCCATGCATATTTAAAGCAACAGCGGTACCAACGATATTTGACTATAAAAATGAGAAGTGCATTACCCGCCGTCTCCAAGCAAGTTGTATTCGCCTATTCGACCGGCGTTGAGGAGGAAATTCATACATGAAGTAAGATTGAAATTTATGTTCAATGATCTTAGTACCGCATCGGGTATACGTATGATAATTTGAAGAATGGTGTATAGTCTTAGATCTTTATATACACCGTGAATGTTTACCTGTTGAATTAGAAGCATGCGTCTTTACGTGAATCAATGAAGAGTTGACGGCGCCAATAATATGTAGCCGTCATTTTTTAAAATATTGCTAAGAATGTTCAGCATATAAATTTAAATGAATCCGGTGAAATAAACACTGTGTCATTGTTCCCAAATTTTAATTTTAATAATTTTAAATTATAAACCCCTTCTGCCAATAGTGTTATAAATATATATTATCAACATATATAGGTCTATGGATGTGAAAAAAAATACAAAATGTTTCATGGATATCTATTACAAGGCAGAACATTAATAATATTACTAGCTTTTATATTAATTCAGTAATGTTTTATTGCAAAACAACAACAATAACGCCTCTTAGCTCGAGCAATAAGTAAAACAAGTGTAATAGAATAATATACTTTATATTATGGTAATTGCATATGTTTGGTCTGTTTTCGATCTGTATATCAGGAGTAAGTATACATGAGTAAGTATACTTACTAACTGTCTATATCGTGCTCATAATACATTTGGCTATATTATTTAAATCATAGTATTTTTCTGTCTTTGTGCGCGACAATTAGAGCTCGCATATCATGTGATATATCCGTCTTGTGCAATACGCGTCTGCCCTTGGCGGTATTACACTGCTCAAGTAATTGCAATAAACAGGAAATATATCATAAAACTAGGTTTCCCTAAATGGTGCGTGCTTTTGTGATATACCGACGTATGTACCCTAATTAGGCTGTACTTCAATAGTGCACCGCAGTATTTGATTAGTCTGTATCGATATTTGATATATCGATATATAATTTCTATAGTATTATATATTTGCCATAAGTCGCCATTAACACCAAACACCCTCCTAGAGTGTTTGGTGTTAATGGCGACTTATGGCAAATATATAATACTATAGAAATTATATGCTGTTTCATTTATTATTGTTTTCATTAATTTTTTATCAATTATGGATAATATCTAATAAATATATTTGTTCCATGTCTACTTATCGGCAAAAAAAATAAATCTGACGCTCGTATTTAGACCAGGTCCATTCATTCGGAATATACTACATTTCGCGGTTATTGTGTATGTACCAAGATATTGCAGTGTTGCAAGTGACTTACTGTCAGATTTCGATGAAAACAATGTTTACGTTGTTTTTTGTTTGTTGTTGCTGTCAGTGTATAAAGACACTATTTTGTTAGATTAGTGAATAGTGTAATGAACCGCTGAACGTAACGAATGACATGACACGATAGTCTTTACAAGCTCTCCATTTGCACCGCGTTCGACTTCATCATCAGTTGATGAATCCGATGTATTTACGTCCTCAGACACGTATTCTGGCTCAAAATCGTAAGGTTGCACATTGTGTAACCGTCTTATCACGGGCATTTCCTCTGACTCGGTACCATGATCGCTTAATTCTGGCATTTTCACACAAGGTATACTGTTTTGCGTTCAGTCCCAATGTAAACAAAAAATAGTTTGTTCCCAATGACGTCACTTCCGGTAATTCGCGCAAGAGTTTTTCCCCTTAGATTTTTTTCGATATTTAAGCAATGCCTGTTCGCCTGTTCGATTTTTATCTTTAAAAACATATTTTTACTGAACATACATCAATGGCATAGTAATAATCGTATTTATAATGATATTTAATACTTAAAAACATATCAAAAGCGGATTTGTTTATTTAGGACAAATTTCTGCTTTAAAGAACAACAACATGATAATGCTATTAATAATGATTTTACGAGTCCTTTTCGTGAAATGACCCCAGGGCCTCCTAATAATAATAATAATAAATTCTTTATTTAAAGAAGGTTAACACATTATGACATACTATCAAGATATACACATCATATTTTCAATGCGGCCTTCTGTACATGATTTTTGGCCGATTTTTTTCTTGCGCCACCACTGAAAAAATGAAAAAAGTTGGAGCAATATTGGAGAAGTTGGAGCCAAATGGCATCAATTCACTCAACATATATTTATGTATGTTTTTGTGTGTTTGTTAGTAGAGCATTCTTCACTAATGCAATAGGGAATTGATCAATTAGTAATATGTGAATTATTCATTGAAAATGATACATGACGTGTATTGTCACTCATATTTTTATTGAAAACATGTAATTGTATATTGCAAATATCATTTTAAATGATACTAACAGACATGATAGATGCTGATAGTATACTTATTTTAAATAAAAACAAGCAATATAACAGATTATGAACTTTGTGCTTTTCATTACGTTTAGAAGCCATTTTAAGAATTGGTAATGTTACAAAATCAAATTGTGTTTCTTAAAGTGGCCTCCTAATTATATTGTCATTCACTTTCATAGTGTTCTAAATAAAACTTATAATTACTAACGATACCTTTAATTAACACAGCCAAAAAATGTTATTGAGTTTCTCACACTCAATTTGTCAACAAAGAACCTGTGGCAAACAGACATCCATGTTGTGTTTTAAAAAGTATAGAAAAGAAATTGCAGTTGTATGCAGTTATCCCTTTATGACTTCAGTCGGCTTTCAATTATCTGCTCAAGTGTCATAAAGTTTGATAAACCTTCTTAATCCCATCACAGAGTGACAGACTGTGTTTGTTAATTCAAGGTTCAGTCAGTCAGTGTGTGTGTGTGGTGTCAATTTTTGTTGTTGTGTACTGTGCCTCACATAGAAAATATGTGGCTTTCCAGCTTTTTTTGGATGTCGCCAAACATTTTCGCCAAAGTTTGAAATTTAGAGAAATTTTCATTTTTCTTTCTCATTTGGCTCCATTGGCGATGCCCAGAGGAGGCCCTGACCCCTTTTTTCCAATTAGGCCTACCGCCATAAGAGCCATGATTCTCATGTCTAGCTTCAAAGAAGTGATCAAGATGTTGCGAATAATGTACTGGTATAATTTCTGGCCTTGTAAATGCACCAAGAGGAATCAGATCTAATAGATGCTATCTTCTTCTCTCTGTGACTGGCTATAAATAACAGAAATAATGAGTTATGAGGAGCAATTAATTGTTATTAATAATTATAAAATTCATTTAGTTTAAACATGGAACTTTTCTGGTTGGTTTGAGCACTCTTTTAACATACTCCAGTTTTGAAGGTGACGGGTTAATGATGCATTTAGAGAAAAAAACATCATTCATATATGAATCACTAGCTGAACAAATTATTTGCTGCCCATATATTTTTGACAAAATAAAAATAAAACGCTTACGCTTTTTACTGCCTTTGCAACATTTGCTACTATTTTATCCTTAAGGCGCATCCGATCAGTTACAGAATCCATAACGATCATACTCCTTCCATCTACATGTATCATTATACCATGAAAGCCAGGAAAATTCAACTCTAAACAAATGACGGAACATTATTTTCTGGTCACAGGACCAGTTTCAGTTTATGTTTGACTGGTATACATACCGAACGTATTTTATTTTAAACAAAGAGTTAAAATACAAGAATCGGACGATACCCAGACAATTTCTATTTACTTCCGGCTGGGTCTATCTACCGAAATGGAGTAGATTTACCAAAATGGACCGAAATGTAGATGCCATTTACCGAAATGGAGTTTATTTTGACTAATTTCAGCATATACGTATTTTTTTTTCTTTATTTCTTTTAAATAAAAAGCTGAATTCATTGTTCATGATAATACAACAATAAAAAAAAATCGCAAATTGCATTTACAACAAAATCGATTTACCGAAAAGTCTATGGGGTTAGGGGTAAAAGCCAGTCCGTACACATTCCGAAATATAACGGAAATAGCAGGTGCATGGTGCGGAGAATACCGAAAGTAATGAATAGTATGGCTAAGTGGAACGAAACTAATAGAAATATATAGAATTTAGGATAGATAGATATATTTTATATAAATGCAAATGATAGTTTATACATATTTTATGCATCAATACTATGTCTATTTTATAATTGAACTGTGGTAATTATTGTTCTCAGACATCGCTCGAGATGTTACTAAAGGGAAACGTTAATAGAAACTTCCATTATTGGTATAAATATCGCTGATAAGTGATGTTTATCTGGCTGTCTGCTGTTTAAGATGTATGCATCTCTCTTCAAATCTGCCTAAGTTTTTGTCACAACTTTAATTTACAATGTAAATTTAATTGAATGTAATTGACCCCATGTCTGATATTTATTTGATAATATTAATTTCATATTATTAAATCTTTTTATTTATGATAACTGTTACAAATGATGTTCGCCTGTATTCGGATTCTATTTATCTAATATTACCTGACTCTTCCATGATAAACGACTCGAGAACCCGAGGACATCAATATAAGCTTAATAAGAAAATACCTAGGTTAGATGTCAGAAAATATCCTTCAGTTAGAGGGTGGTGGACATTTGGAACTCATTACCTATAGACGTCGTAGAAGCAAAAAAACGTGATTTTTTTTAAAATAAAATTGGATAGGTTATGGAAGGACCAACCAATAAAATATCGCTACAAGTTACTGGATATAAAGAAGACCTAGATCTGGTGCAAAAGGCCGATAGTGGCCTAATGCCAGAAGAGGATTTGTAAGTATTTGTAAGTAATAGCATCTTATAGATTTATATGCATGCATTTTTTTCTAATATACGATATAAATACATTGATTAATATTTGCTTTTGTCTTAATATATGTTATACATACTATTATACATCCTATTTATATTGGTAATTTCCTTTAGTTCCGTAACACGAAGGTAAACTATTCATTCCTTCTTTCAGTATTATCCGCACCACCAACCTGGTATTTTATTATATTTCGGAATTAGAGCTGAAATTCATGGCGTTCAGTAGTGTTTTAACCTTCTTTTTTTTTTTCACTACTAACGAGCGATTACCCAAGAATAAAAATAAAGCTATAAACACGGTGCATGATCAAAACTAATTTTCACGGATACAATATACGTTGCCTGAATAAGAACGGATAAGCACCTCGCTTTTTCGGATATAAAATGGAGCTGGACGGTGATGAGTGGCTTAATACGGAGGAAAAAACGGCAACAGAACCGTAAGTTCAGTTCATTTTTACTACCACGTAACACTAGTTTATACTAGATTTAATTTTATAGCTAAATATAGTAGAAAATGTATGTCATTTTCGCAAAATAAGCATTTGAAATGGTGCACTGCTGTGAGGATTTCAATATTGACAATGATTAACAAACATTTTTACATTATTTATACCATTTTGTATACCTTTGTACGCGAGGATAGATACATTAGCATCCATAGTTGCGATATAAGTAAACATAAAGTGTTTCACGGTTGTACAATGATGACATATCGGTTAATTTAGAGGTACGTATATATTTTCAAAGGCACCTAATTTGCACAACTACGCGGACAACAAGGAACCTCACTTTTTATCCAGTAGGGCACCTAATAAGTAGCTGCTTTTGTCATTGCAATAAAAACGATATCATCTGAAACAGAACAAGGTAATTATAACTTGTGTATGTGCTAACTAAAGTCATTTATAATATATTTAAGTTAATATATGTTAATTAATAAATACTGATAAAGGTGATCCTTTGGGACCCATAAACACAATTAAGAAAGCAGCAGACTCGATTTTATTGAGTCTGTTCAGACTCGGTTTTATTGAGTCTGTTTATGAGAAGTAATGTTAAAAGCAACACCTCTCACGCCCCCTAGCACCGGCTTAAGCGGTATTCTACTTCAAAGCCACCTATTGGGCTCGTTGGTCCCAAAGGACCAGTAAAAAATAACACTACTGATTCGTAGCACCGGGAGACTTTTACAGCCGCCACACTGCACTAAACGATACGTAAAGTCATTTTTAATATGTTTACGTCTCATACATGTATTATCTGATTCAAAATGTTTGTTTGTTTAACGCCCTTTATCATTACAGGCCTGCCATTTCTCAGGCTTTGAGCCCGTAATTACCTTCTTTTTTTTTATAAGTTTACAAGCTTACCGGCGTTTTTGTTAACTGATTTAATTTAGAGTTTAGTATACGCTTTACAGGAATTTGATGTTTGACTTGTTGTTTTAGTATGTTTTAAAGCGTAGATATTTTTATATTTTTTTGAGAATGTAGGCAACGCGACAGTTTTTACACTGAAAGTATTTGAGTCTCATCATTTGTATGAATGTTAAACCACATACTTAATAACCTCTGAATAAAGTTATTAGATCTGCGGTTAATCACATTAAAAATCAAAGTACCGGAGGTACTGAGAGCATGGTGAACTATGATTTGTGCATCCATGTAATGGAAGGTTTCTTTACAATCATGCATGACATGAATGGACTGAAAATGTGTCAACTCTTCTTAATAATAATACATCATTGCATGAAATGATACATCAATGCATTGTTTAATGTATCTGGAAGTAAGACGATTAAAACAAGATAAGGTAATGTATATACAGGAATAAAGAAGGGAACAAAAGGAATGATTGGTTATGAAAATTAATCACGCTTCATCATATCTGAACCATATCTTCACAGGTGTTAAAGTGTATCAAAAAACATCAGCTGTCAAAGGTTGAGTCATTAGAAATGAATATAGCGTCAAGCTAATTTTGCCAATTCAAGGGGAGGTAATTCATAGACCCTTTGACCAACATAGCTGAATTAAAATAGGAAACAACCTTGCATTTATATCGACCTACTATGCAAGTATGATTAAAATCAAATGAACACGTGTGTAGTCTGAAAGACAGCCATATCCCCCGCTGCACAAAGATTTATAAAATACAAATTTAAACATGGAATGTCACTGTAAAGTGACAAATTCTCCATGAAGTTTCCTTGTTCCAAAAGGTGTGCACTTCAACTAAAAGAACATATGTTTTACACACAACTTGTAGTAGAGACATACAGACTACACATATACAAAACATAACTTATAAATCTGTGTTCTCATTTGATTTTAATATCACAACTCGGAGTATCCCTGGTCTCGGGATACCGTCGTTATTTATTCTCACAACCCGGAATACCACTGGTCTCGGGATACCGTTGTAGTTCATTCTCACAACTCGGAGTACCACTGTTCTCGGGATACCTTGTGATTTAATCTCACAACTCGGAATGAACAAGATTCAATTATTTCGTTGTTATATTTTTCAACCATATATGTGAATATGATGTGAAGGCCCGGGCCCTTTGGCCTAATAGGTAGCTAGGCTACTGAGAATATCCCTAATAAATTATTGTAATTTGTACGTGGATTTTTATTTTTAGTCGACAAATCGTCTGTTGACAATAATCACCAAAGTCACGGTAAATTCCGTTTACTACCTTAGGCCTAAACAAGAAAGTGTTTTGTTTCCTGTCCCCCAACCGAATCGCCATATTTACCGCCGACGCAACAACTTTTTACCATTTCATTTTGTTGTTGCTTTGTTTTGTTTTTAAACATATTTGTGTTTTGGCCTTAACAGAATATAATTCAATGAGTTTTGCATGTAATTTGAAAAGTGTAATAACAGGTAACATATTTGTGTTTAGGTCTACTCTTGTTTGTGTAATGTATATCTCTCAATGCTACAGTCATACGTTCGAGTCCCGCTTGTTCCACGTTTACACATTGAAGAACGTTTAACAGCTACTCACTAACGCGCGGCATGAATGTGGTTCTACGAGTTTGTTTCAAAACAGATGAGGTCTACCTCTACCTTTACCAGATTGATGCATAGATAAAAGTCGTAAAAATCTTTAAAAAAACTCCCACTCTACACACACACACACAATTTGTTTTCCGACTTAAGTCTTAAAGGGAGAACATCAGGCTTTTTATGGGGTCTAGGTGTCCAATTTAAAATTGACAAATATTAATATTTTTTATTCTACATGACCAAAACATAATGAGCCTACAAACTCTTTTATTTGCAAAGAAATTCATTCTGCACAGTAATACTTGCTATCCTAGGTGACGCACCAGGGTTAATTTCAGCATATTACGTGCGATTCCACCCTAGCTATATGGTGTTCTGAAACTTTAGACATTAACAAAATGGTTCTAGCTTCACATTTTGATTGATAGTGTTTTATATCGTGAACTGGAACAATTTTATAATTTAAGATGTCTCTAGAAAATCCTGATGTACCCCTTTTATTGCATAAAAAAGGTATAGTTAAAAAAAGGTATAGTTAGAATAAAAAATCGGACCCAACCCGCTCGTTTAATATTTTTTTTAGGACTGCCGTTCTCCCGACTGAGCTAACAAATGGGACTTATTCTAAAATCGGAGTGTCCAAATAGACCCGAAATCTAAAAATGATCATTCGGGATCAAATGACGTCATATATACCCAGTCAAATCTTGTTGATCGTGGCCCTAAAGATGGACGATTGAAACTTCTACTGAAAATCTGACGTTGTACCAGCGAGTTACCCCATGTCACTGCAAGTCCCCGCATTTGATGACATGAGGCACCTACGATGGATCACGACTAGACTCACCCTAACCCACCATGGATACCGATGTTGGCGAAACCCTGCGGGATACTCACTGATCCTGTATTGCATAACGGCTTCATGATCAGCTAGTGAAACGGAGAAGTTCTCACCAACAGAACACGGGCAGCTCATGCAGCCGGATCGACCTACTTGCGACACATTTGGCGCCTCAAATCTCCTGCCTCCTGATTGGTCCAAACGATTTCGAGCCGGCAATCGGATTGACCTAGTCACAATTCTGCAGGCAATCCGATTGGCCAAAATCTACAAGGGAACTTATAATCTACTTGGATTTAATCTTCAACTTTCATCAAAATCAACTTCTGGCTATCTACGTTGGATTTCTTCGCTAACCATCTACTGCTGCTGTTTCTACAGTAAACCACCTTGGACGACGCCCCCACTTCCAGACCCACTCAACTGTAATCTTCTGATGAAAAGCTCCCCAAAAGGCCTAGTGCCATAGGGCGAGGATAAATAAAAACTACTACTCACTCACTGTTGATTTGCATTCGGCCTCGCCGACACGATTGGCACAAGTATTCAGGATTATTTTACTACCGAATCAGTCATTTTAACTTCATAGCAAGGGAGGTAAAAACCTTAAGAATATTACACAGCGTAATACAAAGTAAGCTAAAAATCTTATTCCGGAGAATGGACAGCAAAGGATAGTAGCTTATGCGATAACCATTACTGACCAAACCTATTAAATATTAGATGAATACTATAAAGGCCATGTATATTTCTTAAATATATAAATCCAAAAAAGATGGAAGATATGCGTTTGATGGTGTTGCAAGATAAATAAATTACAAAATTAACTGGTTACAAATCTCAATACACTATCCCAGGTGAACAATATAGCGTATGAATACATTTTACGCAAGATCACGTGATGATCACGTGATGGTGATGATTGATCTATTTCTAGAACGCACAGCAAAACGATGGAACAATAGATGAAATAGATACATAACTTAAACAATGTATCGAGGAAATTATTTGAAATTTCTAAATGACATTACCTTATTTGTATCCGCACTAGAAAAGAAGAAACACTTGTTAAAATATGGGTCTTCTTTTTCAGGCAATGCGTCGGTTCATCAGTGAGGCTGTAGTTAGGATTCGTGAAAAAACATGGTAACTATAGCTTGGTGAACTAAAAACCACTATAAGTGTGCCTTTCATAAAAGGACATGCAGACAATGCCAGTGCCTCGTCGACGAGTATCATTTCGTTATCGATTGAAAAAAATATACAGAATTAATAAAAATCGTACATAAAAACACTACTATTGGGAAAAAAACACTACAATTATTAAATAGCGAAAACAAAATCGAAGTGGGGAAATAAGGATTATATGTATATAAGGCTTTTGATATTAGAACTATTTTGAACAAATATTAAACACGTTTAAATTTATTTATTGCTGAAATTAAAAAATAATAATAATAAATATATAAATAAAGATATATCCCTTGTGGGGTCAAAAATAGGATTTGTAGAAGTATTGTATTTTAACACTTAACATGTGTGGTATATCTCTTCGGGTGGAAATGTTGCTGTGTTGCTTCTATTCCATGAAATACAGATAGTACTATTTGTTTATATTGTTGTTAACACTTTAAGATAACTATTTTTACTTCCAATTGAAAATATAACAAATAGAAACAAAATCTCTCCCAAATGGATAACCACTAAAATTCGGTTACATTTTACGGTTCAAATTAATTTCAACGTATCTTAAACTTGCTAACACATACGTTTAACTGTTATGTCCTTATTCTCGTAATAGTACCGAATGTATTCTATGGTATTGCAATGCTTTGTTATTCTAAGTACATGTACTAACAACATGCCATCTAACCACATTTATTTGTATCTATTATGTCAACATGTTCATGGGCCATATTTGGCTTAAAACAATAAACAATATTACATTTAAAATGTACAAATGCCAGCTTCAACTATTAAATGTATACAAGGGACAATAAATACAGCTCGTTCATATTTATATACACATATAGAAACAATGATACATTCGCACATTAAAATGTCAGCAAGTGATGTTAATCTTAATAGTGTACGACCTGACGAACGGATATAGTATATTTTGTAAATAAAACAACTAACATTAAAGCCTGACAAAAACATGCATTTGAGGAATAAGCTTTATAAATTGGTTAAGCATAGTTTTAAAAATGTAAGATTTGCTATGACCTAATTAACGTCCATTGCTCGCAATAATGCCATCAGGTATCCTTAATTATATACTGAATATTCACAAGATTTTAATTACTCCCGTAAATTTAATAATTACAGTGAGATTTCGATTAAAATCCTGCATATTTCATGTACATTCATGCAAATTGATTCAATATATGTATCTTTTTAAAACCGAATCTTGAATATTGTTGTCTCTTCATTTCATAATCATTCTGACAAAGATTTTTATTTTACTATAAAATCTAAGGATAAAAACCGATGAACACAAATTTGATAACTTACTGAAAAATAAGGTGAAATCTCAATATCTCGACAAGGGACCAATTTTCCGCGAAGACTGCCGTTTACAATGTGACACAAACTGTTCAAGTACAGTACGCGAGAACCGATGTTCGAATTACATTGTTTTTCATTGTATCATTTGTATCTTTTTATGTGTGTTTAACCGTCGTTCTTCATAATGAACATTTAAGCTGTGCGTCTTTCCATTTGATTGTTTTAGTACATGTATGACATTGTGTGATGTATGCAGAAATAAGACAAGCGCATGATTTTTTTCTTTTATGACATTGATACACTAGTAGTACTTGTATACTAATACTTTGCGATGATGCAAATACAATTATTATTATATTAATAATACATTATAAATTCTTCTTTTGTATTTCATTTTATATTTATAAAGTCCTCAGAATTCACCAGAATGCGTCATTTACAGGGTAATTTGGAAAAGAATAATACACCCCTCACCATCCACCGCCTCAATGTTAAAACTCCTTCCGGCGCCTCTGTATAACGTTTGCTCAGAGACTTTTACCCATCGGATGAAGTAATCAGAAGAAGAAAAAAAAGAAACGCATCGTACTTTGGTCGAGTACTGAACTAATTAGGTGCCCATATCCAGGACGATTAGGTGTCTCTATCAAATGCGTAAATTGTAAGATTTTACAATGCAGCAAGAATTTTCTATTACACGGAACATTAAATACAATAAAGTCGATTAAATGAACTCAAAATAAAATCTAAAAACGTCTATAAACAAATGAAATCAAAGGACTGAAGGTCCTGAGAGTCGCCAAGATTGAACAGTGTCCGTCTTCTTGGTGAGGTTAAAGGTTATGTTAAATTTTACAGGTGCGGCATATTAAAATGAAATGTTGATGCTTAGAACATGAGATCTTTTTTTGTACTGAAAAATGCTTGGGACGGAATTATTTTTTGCAACCGCGTCGGTTTTGGTTTTCGAGTGTATGTCAGTGCTCACAGGCAATTATTTTAAGAGACAGGCCCAGGGCTTGTTGCTTCTGAAAATGGACAGGCCCTGATTTAAAATGGACAGGCTCGATTTAAAATGGAAAGGTCCAATATTTTTTTCTTATTGGAAATTAGTCTTTATTCGCTTTTATACCACACAAAGTAATCAAACTCAGAACCTCCTGACAATATTTTTTCTTTTTGCTACCACTTTATGCTCCTAGTCAGTGGACGTATTTAGGACTTTGTTTCAAATAAGTTAGAATAGAATATTACATAGTAATTTATAACCGATGCAAAGGAGAGTACTAGCACTTTTTGCCAAACGATAATAATCAGAGCCGACTTGGTGAAACTGGAGCAAAGTTTTTAATCAGGTTTTATTAGACTATCAGGGCCTCCTGTGGCTATATTTTCCTTTTTGTCACCACTTTCTACAAGTTAAAGAATTAGGAGCCTAGACTATAAAGCATTTAAAAGTAGGATTCCAGGAACTCCTTACACTTTAAATAATGAATAGAAATATACTTTACATCTGTATCTATACATATATATTTTTTTCCCTTTTCCACCAACATGTATTGTAAAGGACATTTTTTCCTATTTGATTATGTAAAAAAAAAAAAAAAAAAAATATTCGAAATTATGTACCATCCGAACTACTATGACACCGCTGTTTTCACAAACATTCAATCGAAATACCATCAATTACGAACTTTTTTCATGCATTTATGTGTTTTGAATGCCAAAAATGGTGTTTTTTATCAAAGAGGGAAGAAAACACAACCCTAATAGCAGGATAATGTTGGTTAGAGATTAGATCATGGCTGGGATTTCTTTATTTACACTGTCCTGTTTTAATGGGATGACAGTAGGGTAAGTGTGAGGTTTGGTGCACCCTAAAACCGGTGTAAACCCCCAGTGGCCTGTGTTGCCACTGACCGCTTCACGGCGGTAGCCCTATTGTCAACCCTTTTGTGTTTGTGATGTCGTTTGCATTTTTTTTATTACTTTTGCCTTCTCGTTTGTCTGTTTGCGTGTTTGTTTTTGTGTTTTGTGGTTGACTGTCGTCCTTGAATGCTGCTTTCCCTGTCCGATATTTTTATCTTTCTTATGTCAATAATTGTCGATCTCAAAGTTGTCACAAAATGTCTGCAAAGATTGCCGTGTGTCCCTTTAAACTATTTGATTTGTTTACCTTGGTAGTAGAGAACTGAGCACTTCTTGACAAATTCTTTTCATCAACTTGTGTATTTATTTGTAGCAGATGCCATACTATTTCTCAAAGTACTAGACACAATAACTACAATATTTACGGACATTTAGTTCCCAATTTGTTATCTAGGTCACACTTGTCATGAGCGGCATATCCGGGTAACTACGCTATTGATTCCATTCATAATATATATGCGTGTATTATTGCGCATAGTATTTCAGTTCCTTTTTCAAAAAAGACACGTATATACTGTATACAATGACAATTATTCACAATCAGTAGTTATATTATTCGGTATATATAACGTTCATGTCAGTCACCTTATGAAATTAAGTTATACTCCAAAATATTTCAAGAATATTGAGACTCCTGTTATTTGTTACAAGTATAAGAAATCTACTAGAAATCTTATTTTCAATTATAATAGGATCGTTTCTGATCTTGAGATCGAGACATCTACTCCCACTGATTGAGATTGTCATAATTCTAAATTTTGTTACTAACCTGCCGGTCACATTCTTACTGGAAATCTTGATGTAATTGAGGATAAGAGGATTTAATTGCCAAAGGGCCTAAGTATCGCCTTCCATCTGATATTGATTTTAATGCCTGTCGCAATGAAATTGCGGGTTCGTTAACGGATTTCTGTACAAAGTGGTGTAAGCGAGAAAAAGCAGATAAACATGCACTTACTGCTTGGATGAAAACTATTTCAGAAATTGTTGAATTACGTATTTTATTTTACGAATCAAATCCATCCCTGCTTCCACGGCCTTCTACTTACAATGTACGACACCTTAAGAAGGGTATTAAGAATTTACATACTAAATTTGCTCTGGTTCCAGCAGACAAAGCTTCCAACAATATTATTATTGTCTGACGACTACATTATATCAATACTTTGAATGCTGAGCTAGCGAGCACTTCTGCTTATCTGACTTATACCTCTGCTGGAGACGGACATTGTTTCCCAGCATGTGCCCTTTATGGAGACTATAAAGGTTTCTGTAAATAGTAAGCAGACAAAGCTCCCTACAATGTACTGGATACCCAAACTTCACAAAATTCCTTACAAAGCACGTTTTATCGCTAACTCTAGTTCATGTACCACGACAAATATATCAAAACTATTGACTTCCTGACTTTCCGCGGTTAAAGAACATATTGTAAAATATTGCGGAAAGGCCTTCGAGAACTCAGGAATCAATCTGTTTTGGTCTATCAAAAACTCTGGAGAAGTTCTTGACAAACTACGGTGTAAGCATTTTCATGCCTCTTCTCTAAGCTCCTACGACTTTTCTACACTGTATACTACACTACCACATAATCTTATCAAAGAAAAATTGCTTCAGGTTATTCAGAAGACATTTGCTAGAGAAGGTACAACTTTTCTAGCTTGTAATAATGTCAGGGCTTTCTTTACTAACGCCCCCATTGATAAGTATAATTTGTGGACTTGTACTGATGTTTGTAGAGCCTTATCTTTTCTTCTGGATAACATCTTTATAAGATACGGTAAAACTATTTACCGCCAGGTTGTTGGTATTCCTATGGGTACTAATTGTGCGCCACTTGTTGCAGATTTGTTTTTGTACTGCTATGAAAGAGATTTTATGTTGAGTTTGTCACCTGTTAGCCAGGGTGAAATTATTGATGCATTTAATAATACTTCTCGGTATCTTGATGACATACTCAATATTGATAATCCGTTCTTTGCTCATATGGTTACTAACATTTATCCACCACAGCTCACGTTGAATAAAGCCAACAGTTCGGATACAGTAGCAGCATTTCTCGATCTTCATCTCTCGATTTCAAATGATTGTATTCATACTAAAATCTATGATAAGAGAGATGATTTCGATTTTAACATCGTTAACTATCCACACCTGGATGGAGATGTACCTCGTGCTACCTCATACGGGGTGTATATCTCCCAACTCATTCGATTTCCTAGACTTCAATGATCGAAATCAAGTTATTACAAGTAAACTTCTTCAGCAAGGTTTTCGTTATCACAAACTACGTAGATCTTTCTCTAAATTCTACCGCCGCAACGAGGGCCTGCTGGTAAAGTACAACACCAACCTTAAAACACTTCTGCGACTAGGCATATCAGAACCCTCATTTTATGGAGATGTGGTCTATAAACTTCGAAAGTTAAAGGGGTCTGACGGGTTTCCTGACCGCTTTACAAATTTAATCAGAAAGTTCGTCAGAAAAGGATATAACCCTTTGGTTTTACAGCGCACTGAATGTTTAGTGATTGACCCCTCTACAGTCAGTTGAAACGCTTCACTTTTCACTTGTGCGATGACTGGACTACCTCTTTGGACTCTATGATTGTACCTACTGAAACCCCAACTAAGGGAGGTGGGTGCATGAGCTTTCGTCCCTCGAGTTTTCTGGTCGTAACTTAGGTTGGGTTTCTCTTTAGCTGCAACTACTATGGTTGTTCAGTACGATTCTGGATACACCCTGAGATGTTTATTATTTTTATGTATGTGTTTCTTTAGTTAGTTTCTCTGGATGTGGACTTTATTGTTAGAGAATTCCTTTTGATGGGATGTAGTTTTGTTTACACTGTCTTGTCTTTTTGGGCCCTGAACACAGGATAATAGCGAGGATTGTGCGCATATAAATCGAGTCAAGCTAACCAGTAGGCCTTATTGTCTACTGACCGTTCCAAGTCGGTAACCCTGTCTTCACAACCTTTTCTGTTGTTTTTTGTTCCATGGTTCCATGTAGTTTTGTATACACTGTATTGTCTATTTGGGCGCTGGGGACGGGATAATAGCGAGGATTTTGCGCATATAAAATCGATTCAAGCTACCAGTAGGCCTTATTGCCTACTGACCGTTCCAAGTCGGTAAACCTGTCTTCACCACCCTTTCTGTTGTTTTTTGTCTCCTTCATTTGATTTTGTTTGCAGTACAGTGCGGACCTACGATGCAATTGCGTTCGGACGCTGTGGTTTCTATAGGACTCTATATCTCATTTTTGAGGCAGTTAAAGGAACTATATTCTCGAAGTGCGTAAAGCTCACAATCCAGTTTTTGGTGTATTAATGTGCATAATATTTCGGTAAACCTATAAAAAAGACACGTTTATACTGTATACAATTACAATTATTTCATTATTTCACAATCAGTAGTTATATTACTCGGTAAACATAACGTTCATGTCAGTCACCTTATCAAATTAAGTTGTATTTGAGGCAGTTAAAGGGGACTGCATTGCCGTAAGCGGTAAAGCTCCTCAACTGTTTTAAAAAAAAAATCCCGATTCAGACATTGCACTATATACATACACGATTCCAAAGAGACAGCCATGCTGACGCATGGCGACTCAAAAATCGGTTCAAATGATCAATACTCGCCATTGCCCAAGCACAATCGCACAAAAAAAACTAAATTGTGTCGATTTCACAAACATTACACAGAGACAGGGTTGTACATAAGGCGAACATATATCATCATTATGTTCCGTGAAACCATTAAAATTACAAAAGAAAGCGTAATTAGGAAATAATCCGACAATAAAGAAGGTCACTAGAAAAACGACTTACCTCGGTTATCCCAAAAAAACAGTGAATATTAGGAGCCTTTCAGTAGCGATTAGGAGTCGAACTGACTTTTATCCGTGAACATGCACCGTGGTAGAAAAGTCTAATTTCGGAATGTACGGCTTTTACCGCCAACCATTTAGATTTTATAGACCTCGGGAGCAATTATTATCCGGATTCCTACACGAGTTCGAGCATAAGCCTAGATAAAACAATAAGCTCTTTTTTTTATATGTAGCTGTCCAACCTAATATGATAATCAGTATAAATCCATGCAAATATTGTGAAAATGTATACATAGCACTTTATAATAAATAACGATCACAAGCTTCTCCCCGACTCTGCGGTTCCAACTTCCGCCACGTGAAAAATCAAAACAAATCAAAATGGGTAAAGTGAAAAAAACTAAAACCACTCGTCCTACTGGGTCTTCGTTAGCAGATCAAGTGGTAGAAGACAATTTAGTCCGACCGTCCGGAAGGATGAAAGTCCGAAAAAAGGAGGAAAAAGAAGATGAGGTTTTTATTTAAAGCATTTACTGGATAATTTTACCAAAACATTTAATGAGTGGAGGAGCCTCCAAAATCTCGCTCAAATGAAGCCACAAACCTCCGAAATTGCTCTCAAATTTCAAAATGATCTCGGACCCTAAGCAGCATGAGGAATACACCCCCTCCCGCACCCAAAAGGCCACTGGTATTATCTAGTGTGTTAAAATACACGTTTAATGCTCTTTTGAAATTTTTCGTATTGGCGAGCATCAACGTGTATTGATTATTGCACATTTTACGACTGGACTTTCCCAACGGAATCTGTTGGGAAGGTTTCACGCTTTTAAACAGCATTGTTTGTACATTATATATGCACAGGTTGAAAGAAGATTTTTTTTTGAGTCGATAGGTGTTTCAAAATTCACCTGCCACGATGAAATATCTCAGATTATCCAAATTTATCACGAATATATCGACATATTTCCGAATTATCGAGAGTTACCGCCATCTTGATTGAAATTCTTACCCAGAGTTCAATGCGCATATTTGTTCGTCATACGCAACCCACCATGCACCGTCGATAGAATAGAATAGAACCGTTTATTGCTACAATCGTAAAACATTGTGTAGTGTGTTTAAACTACACATGTTTCATGCCGATTCAAAAGTAATATTTTTGTTACATTTATAGTATTGTTAACATTACTTGTTTTATTCGTTTATTATTCTACAGTAATAAAGAGAATATAAAATATATGAAAATTAGCAGTTTGGTAAAGATAATAATAATGAAGTTGCAAGAGTGTTCAAAAGGCAAAAGTTAGCGGACGGCGACGGACAACGGACAACTCGTCATCCCATAAACCCTGGGGGGTGGGGGTTGTTGGGGGGGGGGATGGGGGATTTGATTACTAGTGACAGTTATTGTTGTTTTCGTAAACAAAATCACCATGTTCAGCTCTACCAAACACACAACGATTTCTTTTTATAAAGCACAACGTTACATCCTAGCTCAACTAAATTTGGGACTTGGTTTCCTTATAGTATGTTGTAAAGGGTTGCTTAAGTAATGTTGCCTTCCGCAAATTCTGGGCTCCCATGGAACCCAAATTGTGACGGCCCATAACATGTGCAATAAAGGCAGATCTAGGTTTGCATGTAAGCTGGTGTATATATAGTTATAATTTTGGTTTGGGATCTTATATCATTATGCATCTTATTTGTACTTCACCACCCATATTTGGGCATGAGCTCCCTCCTCCGCGCCCACGACCCCCACCCCACACATCCCCTCTCCACCTCCATTTTTTTTATACATATTTCTGTTGTTTTGGTCAATTCTTACACATATAGCTATGTTGCCCCTCACCCCTCCACCCTCCTCTACACCCCCACCCCCCACCCCCACCCCCACCCCCACCCCCCACCCCCACCCACACACACACTCGACACTCATTTAATATTTTTTTACATATTTTTGTGTTGTTTTGGTCAATTCTTACAAATGTAGCTATGTTGCCCCCACCCCCACGCCCGCCTTCCAACACCCCAGGGCCTCCCCCGACCACACTCGAAACTCAATTTGTTTACATATTTCTGTGTTGTTTTGGTCAATTCTTACACATATATCTATGTTACCCCGCCCCTACTCCCGTCCCCGCCCCCGCACAACCCCCCGGCACCCCGCCTCTCCCCGACTCTCAACTATTTTTTCTTCTTCATATTTCTGTATTGTTTTGGTCAATTTTTACACATATAGCTATGTTGCCCCGCCCCAACCGACTCGAATCTCTATTTTTTTTCTTCATATTTCTTTGTTGTTCTGGTCAATTCGTAAACATATTGCTATGCCCCCGCACCCGCTACCCCCCACCCCCACCCCCAGACTAAACTATATATTTTTTATATTTCTGTATTGTTTTGGTAAATTTTATTATCTCTACTGGCCAAGTTCGAAAACCAACCAGATCGGATCAGTAACAGCGGAGTTACGGCTCTTATAACTCGATTTATATATATTTTTTACATATTTCTGTGTTGTTTTGGTCAATTCTTACACATAAAGCTATGTTGCACACCCCCACCCATTACGCCCCTCCCCCACCTCCAACTTTTTTTTTATACATATTTCTGTGTTGTTTTGGTCATTTTGTGTTACCCCCACACCCCCAACCATCCCAACACACCATCATCATTACCATATTTGCCTATATCTTTGTTGTTTTGATTTATCAGTTTATCAATATGTTTCGCCTCACAACCATCCCAACACCACCCGAATGTTTTTCTGTTTTTTTTTTACATATGTCTGTGTTGTTTTGTTTTATCAAATATACAACTATATTAATTATGCGCACCCCCCCCATCACCCCCCTCACATGGAGGACAGGGGGAGGAAAATCCCCCCCCCCCCCCCCCCCCCCCCCCACCCCCCTGCCTCACATGGAGGACGGGGAGGGAAATTGTTTTCATTTTATCTTCCATTATTGGATATTGATTTTTTTAATTTGAACGCAATCATTTACATATAAAGTAATTTAGATTAAATTCAGATACACAGATGAAATATCAATAAAAAAACAACCTGAAATGAGGCCACAATAAAAAATCGCCAGGTATCCCCTCCCTCCCCGAGTTGCCTTTCGACCACAATTTTTTTTTTAAATGACAGCAACTTTGGATTAAAACTGATAAAAATAAATGAAATGTCACACCCTGCCCCAAATTTTACTATAATTTGTATGAGATAACAATAAAAAAAATTATCGGCCCGAGTTTCTTTACCCACCCCCACCCACCACCCCACCCTCACATTGTTTTAGCCTTGTTTTCTGATGGTATATACTGGCTATACCATTTATTATTCTCTGAATAGTCGAGCTGCGCTGTTCTCCTACAGCTCTTGTTTAATATAAATTTCCATATTTTACAGATTGTTTAGTGGGTCGCCCCCTGAATCCACCCGTAAACCCACCCCGCCCCCTACACACTAAATGAAATGAACATAACAAAACAAAATAAACAAGCTTAAGTTAAGTCATGGACATGCAGTAGGTCTATGGTTAGGTGCCTTTTCCCCCAGATCAGGCTATAAAACAAGCGAGATTTTTTAATTTTTCTTTTAGGAGAATGTCTGAAGGGGTAATATATAATAAATATCCCGGCACCCTTCGCCCATTACCTTTTGTTAACCTAACACTTGAAAACTTTAAACTAGGTACATTATACACAACGCAGTTTTGTGACACGTTGTCCACAGTGGAAAATATGTACTTATGCGCATGCGCATGCAACGTTGGGAGAGACGCGCACTTGTCAATATATTGTCAATACACATGTATAGCGATCTACAAAAAAACGATATATTATGTAAAATATGCTTCGGAAAAAAATAAAACCGAAAGTAAATGGTAAATAACTTATTATTTTGTTAGATTATCGTCATGGTTTACGCACATAAGTCTGATAAGCTGCTCAATTTCGTTCGACAATCACATGGGTGTTCGAGCGTTTTTTCCAGTCGGGTTTTTTGCAAAGGAAATTAGGCGTATATGCAGTTACATAGAACGTCAGAATAATAAAAAAAAATCTGCATAGGAGCCAATTTATTAGGCTATGGTATTATCTTACTTCTGGATAATAATTGGAATTTATTCATAATTTTCCATTACAGAGATGTTGAGATTTGATTTGATTTTCTGTAGGTGATACAATTAGTGTTATTCGGATTTTATTCTTAGGTTCTATAGTAAAATAAAAATCTTTGGCCGAGTAAGAAGACGATAATTTTCAAGATTTTGATTTTAAAAGATTTTATGAATGTGCATGAAATATGCAGCATTTTAAAATAATCACACTGTAATCAATACCTTAAATTTTAACATCAATGATAAAGACCGAGTTTATCACTTACCAGAATGTATTTGTATGTGTTATTTCTGGTCACTGATTGGTCAGTGTTTAGCTCTACTGGCCAAGTGCCAGCAGAGCTTATGGGATGGCGATGTCCTTCGTCCGTTGTATGTCATTCGTCGTTAACTGTTGTCTCATTAAGACGATAGGGCCTTCATTAGTTTGACTGGCCAGCAGAGCTTATGGGATGGCGAGTTGTCGTCGTCTGTTAACTTTTTCTCGTTAAGACGATAGGGCCTTCATTTTTCATCTGATCTTTACCAAACTGTAACATATTGTTAATATCAATGAAAGCTCGGACAAGTTCGAAAACCAGCAAGATCGGACCAGTAACAGCAGAGTTATGGCCCTTGATTTAGTTAAAAATGCTATATTTTGACTCGTTAAGACGATAGGGCCTTCATTTTTCACCTGATCTTACCCAAATTTTACCAGATTGTTAATATCAATGAAACCTCGGACAAGTTCGGAAACCAGCCAGATCGGTCCAGTAACAGCGGATTTACAGCCCTTGATTTTGTTAAAAATGCTATATTTTGCCTCGATAACACGATAGGGCCTTCATTTTGCGTTTTATCTTTACCAAACTTTAATAGATTGTTAATATCTATCAAAGCTCGGACAAGTTCGAAAACCAGCCGTATCAGACCAGTAACAGCAGAGTTATGGCCCTTGATTTAGTTAAAAATGCTATATTTTGCCTCGTTATAAAGACGCTAGTGCCTTCATTTTTCATCCGATCTTTACTAAACTTTACCAGATTGCTAATGTTGATGAAAGCTCGGAAAAGTTCGAGAACCAGCCATATCGAACCAGTAACAGCAGAGTTATGGCCCTTGATTTCATTAAAAATGCTATATTTTGCCTCATTAATACAATAGGGCCTTAATTTTTCATCTGATCTTTACCAAACTTTTCCAGATTTTTTAGTTATGGCCCTTGATTTAGTTAAAAATGCAGTATTTTGTCCAAAACTTCATTGATGTTATAAGAGCAGTGTTAGCCAGTAGAGCGTCCACAGGCCCCTTGTTTTGATGATGCTCTATCAAAATTATGAATAACAAAATTGTGGTCTGTATCATGCGTGGCCCAGTCCATAGCTAGCTATCCATAGCACTGTGGAGTTGAAGATGGAGGACACAGTTCAAGCCTCATCGACGTGACTGAGTTATGTCTGTCTGTTCTTGGGCAAAACATTTCCCCGTACTAATCTCATCCATCAAATGGGGACGTAAACCAGGAAGTCCCGTGTATCGGAGTCCAAATTATATCCTGTTAAAGACAAGCTCTTAAAGAACCATAGGAATCTATAAGAAAGAAAATGGCAGGTTCCCAGATTCCAATGTATCATTCCCTTCAATCTGGTGCGACTCTAAATAACTTAAATAGCTTTTAACACAGTACCACATGACAAACTACTACACAAAATGTACTCTCTCAGACTCATATGGGGTGAAAGGCCAGATCAGTGTGTGGCTGTCATCTTTCCTGAAGGAGACTCCCCATGCGCCCATAGCCTAAGTATCCTTTGTGCCAATGAAGTAAACCAAGGAAAAAAGGTGTGACAGGTACAGGACTCAAATCTAGGACTTGTTACATAATTATGTTTGCTGATACTTAAACCAAGCAAAACAATGCTTCTTAAATAAGTAGCTGCTGCTATATTTTTATCCAAAATGCAGAGCAGGGAGCATATATGTCTCATGAACACATTTTTAGTTTAGTCAATGTCAGTTGATTTGTACGTCACAAAATCTTCCACTAGGTGTTTTGAATAATATATTTGATAAAGATAGTTAACGTTTATTTGTGTTATACGAAGTGCCTGTGTTTCTGCATACACCTGACTTATGCTAAATTAATGTCTCGATGTGATAACAGTTATGAAATGACTTTCAGTTTGTTGATGACAAACTGTCACGGAAGATTCTGGAGCAGGCCAGACAACAGCAGGAAGAACTAGAAGAGGAACATGGAACTGTCAGGTAAAAACTTAATGTATTATTATAGCAAATGTATTTGCATTGTTTCTTCTCAGGTCTTTTAATTATTCTGAATGATATGTGAGAGGTTCATTATTTCCTTTCCAAGACCTTCATTTCTGATAGTTTAATAAAACGCACATATTATTATAATATTATATATTATAAATTTATTTGGGGATGCAAGACACATATTGATTTTGGTGTCAGAAGGTCAAGGTCATTATGATATTGATCTGAATTAATTACGCCGCGCAACTGAATTCTGATAAATATCTTAAGTTCTACCGTAATTTTTTTATTTTTGTGAAACTTTGCATATATATTACTCTTGGTAAAGGCAAGATTTATATCAGTTCGTCAAAGGTCAGTCAAGGTCACAGTGACAGAATATATCTCAGATCCCAGAAAGTCATTGTTTTCCTAGTGATTTAGTCCACCTGTAATTTACTCTACCATGGCTTTGTCATGTAACCCACAGTGGACCTAGACAGTGGTCTTCTAGTCTTGAATTTTCTAATTCTGTTATTTTTATTTTATTTTGTTTAAAAGCTTTGGCACAAGTACAGTATCAGTTTTGTTTAACAAATTTTATCTTAGTCCTTAATTCACAATCAAAGCATTATTAAACAAATTCGGTGGTATCATCAGCATTTCTCTGTAGAGTTAGCCAGGGTTCCCACGGGTCCTTGAAATCCTTAAAAGTACTTGAATTTGAGGGGAAAAAATCAAGGCCTGGAAAGTGCTTGAAAATCTGATAAGGTACTTGAAAGTCCTTAAATTCTAGATTTTTGCTGTTCATCCCAAAAATGCCTATTGGTTGTGCTTTCCTAGAATATTTGTTGCTGTTTTGGGCGTGTCGCTTGCACGAATATTAGTCATTGAATTTTGGGAAAAAAGGTCTTGAAAGTCCTTGAAAAGTCCTTGAATTTGGCCTTCCAATAAGGGTGGGAACCCTGGTTAGCCAATATATATGTAACTTAGTTTTGACCAAGGACTTGAAGATTGATTAAATAAAGTACCTATGTGATGGTTTACCACGTATAACAAGTCAGTCCATGCTTGAATATGTTTCTGTAGCAAGAACTTCTTTGCAGAACAGTTGAATGTTAATTATTAAAATGTGTGACACATTTAAAATTTAAACTTTCAGCCAGAAAACAAAGCAGACAAAAGTAGTTAAACTGGGAACGTCCAAGTCTCCTGGAGCAGATTCAGACTCGGATCATTCAGAAGAAGAACAGGAGCCATTTTATGAAGATATCGTGAGTAGACATTAGATTGCCATAATTTAAATTTAATTAAGAGATACATTAATATATTTTAAGGATAATCAATCTTTGGCTGTTAAAATGTATTTGATTTTAATTACCAGTATAAACATTGCAAAAAGGCATATATTGAACCTCATTAGAGACAGATACGAGCGATGTGAAGGATATTATTTGAGTATTAAAGTTAAGGTAAATAAGGGGTGTGACAAAAATGTAAATTTCAATGTTGCTGGGAAGAAGTATTAAAATGTAATTGCATGCATTTGTCATGGCGAATATGTTGCATCTTCTGCATCACTTTATGCATGTTTTGAGATCAATAACATCATCGGTAAAAGGTGTGTAATGTTTACAACTGCACCCTTTGTAAATCCTTTGGCTATAATGCATCGATTTATGTAACGGAATGAGGCAGTTGGCACGTCTTCAATTAACATGTCGCCAGTTGTCAATCATTACCAATACTATACCTCCGACAAACGATAGCATGTGTAACAGTATAATAAAGCACGTGCAACTGTATTATAATATAACCTATTGTCAATATACTCCGACATCAATAATAGGGCGGAGATATCCAAGTACTGGCGTTAAGTTAATTACGTCAACTATTTAACGTATAGTACCATTCGTTGGTAAAAAACACTTTCTTAATGTGGTTATAACAACATGTTGTTTAATATTATTTAAATCAGAACACACATACTAAACAAAACAGCCCTTTGGGGTTGGGCTTGAGGGAAGGCGGGGCAGATTTAATATTTATACTTATCATTATAGGAAGTTAATGAGGATGACGAGAAAGCGTTGGAAATGTTCATGACGAAGCCGCGACCTGGAGCACGCACACTGGCTGACATTATCCAGGAGAAAATCACAGAGAAACAAACGGAGATACAGAGTCAGATGACAGGTGGGCTCAGTTTACAATTTCTGAATTTCGGGCCCCAAGTTTGTTTGGTTCAGTTTACAATTCCAGATATTTGATGTATGCCCCAAGTTTGATGCATGATTATCTCAGCAACAGCAGATTTCTAGATAAATTGCACATTTATGACATACATGACACATTATTGTTGATAGTTCTGTAAATTGGGGTCGTAAGGATAACTGATAAACGCTTCCCAGGATTCACTATACAATATTATGTATAGGGGTAGAAGAATACATACAAAATAGATGATAACAATCAATACAAGTTCACAACATTCCAACTAACTCACAACTTGACGCGGCATAAATAAAAAAATATCACAGAAGTAAGTTAATTAAATAAGTAACTCATCAGCGCCAATATTAGTCAATATAAGGTAATAATGTCAAAGTATATAGGACAAAACATCAACGATGTGACATTCACAAGCAGGACATACATAAGCAGAATGATAAAACGAAAGAATTTGGTGGGTTAATTGCTCGTGCATCTATACACACGTGCAACTCGGGAAATATCTCACATGCCAAACTCTGACACTCATGCTCTGTACAATACAACATGCATAATTATATAAAGACATGGACATCTACAAAACTAACACAGCCAACACAAACATTTGATTAACCGATCAGAACTGTGTATTACGGTCCCTAAATATTAGTTCACAGACTTAAATTCCACTTGTCTGCACTTTTCCTGGGAGCCAAACTGTTACAGCTGCGATTTGCATATATTTGGAATTTCATGTGTGTGGAGAGTGTTTTTTTGGCTGTTTTTATAGCCGTTATTGGGCTATATTCCCAATACCAAAACGTATAATTTTTTCCCAATTTTGAGACAAAAATTCCCAATTGAAAGAAAAAATAAAAAAAATAAAAAATAGAAGAATATTAGTGTGACAAGTACTGAGAATAAAACGCTTTTAAATGCCTCTGTTGACATTAGTGAACTGAAACCAGTAGTAAGGATACAATTATTAAATGAGTTGAATTGTTTAAGGCGCACCAACACATGAAAGGTTATATGGCGCCTAACGGGAATGAACATGCCAGGCTCATCCTCCATGTACATCGAGATAAAATATTCAGAATGGGCCTAAAACCTTCTCAACTGCAGAGTTGCTGCAAATCTATTGTAGACACTCCATTTACGCTGGAGCCACATTTATTGTTTTTCTGCCACTGCTCTAGTGATTTGAGCGAGAAGGTACCTGAAACAATGCAGGGGTCATGATGAAGACCTTTAATGAGAATGAACAAAAAATGATAAAATGAACATGAATTTGGGGGGTTCTACTCCTCTGTCTTCCCCTCCAACGGGATCTGCAAGGGCCGTATTCTTTGCCCCGGAGCCAAGTGGGGGCAATTATTAAATGAAGGTTTTACTGTATTTTTCCCAATTTTATGAAAAATCGCGCTAAAATTCCCAATTGTTACGGTATGGGTTATGTTCCCAAAGTATAGAAAAAACACTGGTGCCAAAACAAATCTTTTAATTTCAGACAATGCGAGTGTACAGTTGGATCAGTTAGATGAGCGGGTTGCGAGCATGTACAAGAGTATAGGTCAGATCTTACAGCGGTATCGTAGTGGCAAACTACCCAAGGCATTCAAGGTCATCCCCTCCCTCAGGAACTGGGAACAGGTAGGCTTACTGATAGGTGGCCTATCATAATGAAGTATTGGCCGATCGGTTTATAGATTTTGGTTTCTGCATGACTTTATTTTATAAGTCTTGTCCGACTCAAGGGCCATGTATATTAAACCTACTTCTGCATTGGTCAGTCATGTAAACCAGACAATATTTTGTCCTTTTCTATTAATTAGGCATGTCGAAGAAATATATTTACTTATTTAATGCTAAGAAACTGACAAGCCCTGTGTTACTTATTCTCCATCCATTACGCTGATATCAATAGCCAAATACACACTTTTTTTTTTTTGGTGTTTCTTGATGGTGTACGTAACTGAGACAAAGCTATTAAATTAGGTGAAGTATTCCGATATTGTACAATCACAAAAACTTAAAAGTATTTTCAGATATTCCTACATAGAGTTCTGAGGGCTGGTCACAACCCATTAAAGAGTGTCTTATTTTCAGATATTGTACATTACAGCTGGAGGGCTGGTCACAACCGCATTAATGTTTGTCCTATTTTCATATTTTGTACATAACAGAGCAGGAGGGCTGGTCACAACCTCTGTTATATATAATGTCTGAAAAAAGGACACAATTTAGAGCCCCAGGGGTTGCGGTCAACCCTCCAGCTGTTATGTACAATATCTGAAAACAGGACAGACTTTAATGGGTTTGTGACCAGCCCTCCAGCTGTTATGTACAATATTTGAAAATAAGACACACTTTAATGGGCCCAGAGGGCTGGTCATAACTCCCGTTAAAGTGTGTCCAGTTTTCATATATTGTACATAACAGCAGGAGGGCTGATCAAAATCCAGTTAATAGTTTCAGATATTTTACATAACAGGGCCAAAGGCTGGTCACAAATCCATTAATGTTGTCCTATTTTCAGATATTGTACATAACAGAGCCTGAGGGCTGGTCAGCGGCAGCTACATATCAGGCCACCAGAATATTCGCTTCAAATCTCAACGCTAAAATGGCACAAAGGTATGTTTGGATAGAGGCGTTTCTTTTAGCAATTTCAGAGAACAAACAAGATAATATTTTTGCTGATTTTCCGTATTTTAATGCGGAAATTCCCCTAAAAACAGCTTTAAATATTTAGAACTGCCATTTTAGTTTACCCGAGTCAAAAACATGTTTTGCATATTTTACATTGATAAAGGAGGAAACTTAAAAAACCTTCTTATTGTCTACCAAGTTTGTTGAAATTAAGTCCCCGAGGTCAAACTGCTAATCCAGGCAGATTGGTAAAATCCCCCCGAAAACATGTTAATTTTGTCGTGTTCATTAAAGGTCTCCATCATCATCCCTGTATTGTTTCAGGCCCTACTTGATTGGTGGAAGAAAACATGTTACAATACACCATAAGCATCGCAATACCTTGTTTTTCCCTGTTTTGGCCTCAATTTGAACGATGCAGCCTCTGTTTTTACAGTTAAAAAGCATTTTACTGTTATTTAGGTTTCCTTGCTTTTTCCGATGACCTAAAACAGTTAAAGGGACACCCGGAAATCTTGAAGTTTTTATCTAGTGTGAAAAGGTGTGTGAGTTATAGTCCCTCTACCATTTGAATTCCGAGAAGAATCCCTCGTTGACGCGGCATTATGTGTGGACTTTCATGTGAGTGATTGTGTATAGTGCTATGCATCTATCTAGTCTATTTGAAGCAGATATAGTGCTGCCACACTGGAATACCACACCATATTACATGATACCCCACCCAGTCACTTTCTTCTGACATCAGGCCAACTAGTACTACCCATTATTTGCTGGTCAAGCAAGGGTTACAAGTAACTACTACCATTTTAAAGTCTTTGGTATGATGCTGTCAGGTGACTCGAACCCATGACCTCCCAATTGCAGGCCAGACACTCTAAAGACTACACTGCTGCACTTCGGTTCAAACGTTAAAATATGCGTCTTGATTTATTAATCCAGTATCATTTTGACTTTAAACCTGCTTACATATAATTAAATACAATTTTGAGATTTCATTTTGTCTTTTTATTCTTCGGTAGGTTTAAATATATTGTTGGTGCAATATTATCAACAGTTAGTAATATGCAAAATCCATTCACTTTATACTATACTTATAATTAATAATAGAACAAATGCAAGTTATGTAGAAAACCAACACGACGCCCCAGTATTTTCAAATATCAAGATTTCCGTGTGTCCCTTTAAGATCGCAGTTGTGGAATGTCATTAACATTAAAATTATTTCAAATTAAGTTAAATATCATGTAATGAAGTTTATGTTTATATTTTATCTCCACAGATTTTTCAACTTGGTATTGTTGCCCAGAGTGAGAGACGATATCTCCGAGTATAAGAGACTGAACTTCCATCTGTACATGGTGAGATATTTACTCTACAACTGTACCTGTCACATTCTCCATTACTGTTGCCTAAAGTAAAGTATCTTGGTCGACAATATCACTTTGAGACCAAGAGAGTTTACTGGATGATGCCTCGTCTGTTTTTAAACCTTTTTTGTTATCGGTACTCGATAAAGTGGATTTTCATGAAGTTTTACAGGGATCTGATGTCAAATTGGTCTAATGTCATTTTCCAGCACATTTTAGGCTATTTATGATGGTCGATTTTTTGTGGTGGAGGCAGACCACCCCTTTATTCCTGGATAGAACCTGTACTGTATACCTCCCACCATCTGTAAGAATTGACTTTTTCTCACATACAAGTTGAGCTCCCAGTGGGATTCGAACAGGCAGTGGTGAGAGACGAGAAGGTTTACAACACAACGTCGTTAATTCAAATCATCTTCCTCCAAAATCATGGATAACAACCATATAATTATAAAAAAAATTGTTGGAAAGGTGTTAATTTAAAGGGACTAGAGGCGGTCTGGAGGAGTAATTGTAAAGGGACTAGAGGCGGTCTGGAGGAGTTATTGTAAAGGGACTAGAGGCGGTCTGGAGGAGTGATTGTAAAGGGACTAGAGGCGGTCTGGAGGAGTGATTGTAAAGGGACTAGAGGCGGTCTGGAGGAGTGATTGTAAAGGGACTAGAGGCGGTCTGGAGGAGTGATTGTAAAGGGACTAGAGGCGGTCTGGAGGAGTGATTGTAAAGGGACTAGAGGCGGTCTGGAGGAGTGATTGTAAAGGGACTAGAGGCGGTCTGGAGGAGTGATTGTAAAGGGACTAGAGGCGGTCTGGAGGAGTGATTGTAAAGGGACTAGAGGCGGTCTGGAGGAAAGATTGTAAAGGGACTAGAGGCGGTCTGGAGGAGTTATTGTAAAGGGACTAGAGGCGGTCTGGAGGAGTGATTGTAAAGGGACTAGAGGCGGTCTGGAGGAGTGATTGTAAAGGGACTGGAGGCAGTCTGGAGGAGTGATTGTAAAGGGACTAGAGGCAGTCTGGAGGAGTGATTGTAAAGGGACTAGAGGCGGTCTGGAGGAGTGATTGTAAAGGGACTAGAGGCGGTCTGGAGGAGTGATTGTAAAGGGACTAGAGGCGGTCTGGAGGAGTGATTGTAAAGGGACTAGAGGCGGTCTGGAGGAGTGATTGTAAAGGGACTAGAGGCGGTCTGGAGGAGTGATTGTAAAGGGACTAGAGGCGGTCTGGAGGAGTGATTGTAAAGGGACTAGAGGCGGTCTGGAGGAGTGATTGTAAAGGGACTAGAGGCGGTCTGGAGGAGTTATTGTAAAGGGACTAGAGGCGGTCTGGAGGAGTGATTGTAAAGGGACTAGAGGCGGTCTGGAGGAGTGATTGTAAAGGGACTGGAGGCAGTCTGGAGGAGTGATTGTAAAGGGACTAGAGGCAGTCTGGAGGAGTGATTGTAAAGGGACTAGAGGCAGTCTGGAGGAGTGATTGTAAAGGGACTAGAGGCGGTCTGGAGGAGTGATTGTAAAGGGACTAGAGGCGGTCTGGAGGAGTGATTGTAAAGGGACTAGAGGCGGTCTGGAGGAGTGATTGTAAAGGGACTGGAGGCAGTCTGGAGGAGTGATTGTAAATTGTAAAGGGACTAGAGGCGGTCTGGAGGAGTGATTGTAAAGGGACTAGAGGCAGTCTGGAGGAGTGATTGTAAAGGGACTAGAGGCGGTCTGGAGGAGTGATTGTAAAGGGACTAGAGGCGGTCTGGAGGAGTGATTGTAAAGGGACTAGAGGCAGTCTGGAGGAGTGATTGTAAAGGGACTAGAGGCAGTCTGGAGGAGTGATTGGTGACAAGCCAAATACAAATGAAAGCCATCTTGATTCATTCTAGGTATGAAATGTGCATCGTGAAAAAAATACCTTAAATCGGATGTATCTTGGGGAACAGTTTAGAGCATATGCACATTGAATATGTAACGAAACACAGTCTTCATGTTTTTTTTATTCATATTGGAATAATGGATAGACACCGTTAATTTTACCAGATTGCCTCCAGTCCCTTTATTAAAGTCTGATTCCAGAATTTAAAATGTACTGAAGGCAATCTCGAAGAATAGTGTGTGTCAATCCATTTATGAGTAAACCTTCAGTTTCTTATTCAGTGTACATTATGCACTAAGCTAGGCCCCATGAAAAAGCAGTTTAATTCTTCTTCTTCTTGAATACTGTTATGGCGTAGTACATATGGAGAGAGAGCAAGTTAGTAATAACTTTGGAGGAGAGCTGTCTTTTAGCTTTATAATGTCTTAGCATGCACGGCAGTACTATCCAGATTGTTCCATTCAACTGTTGTTCGCATTGTTCTTCTATTTATTGTTAATGAAACAGTTTAGTCGGGGAAAACTGGACGACTCTGCTAGTTTTTTGATGCATACATCATTATCAAATATTTATTTGTATAAGGCTTTAAGGCTGTCTAAAATGATTGTTTTGTGATCTAACTAGACTTTTATTTGATATTATTTACAAATGCTAGCAGTATGAACTCCATATGAATTAATATTGGTAATTTAACATGATGTTTCCCTGACCAGACTTGTTCATCAATAATCATTTAACCAGACTCGATTTTATTTAATGCATGTGCACATTTCACATGAAACTGAAGCACATTATGAGGGATTTCTCCTGTTTTTGTATTGGCACCAATTACTCTCCCAGATCACCTCCATATATTCGTAACTCTTGGCAAGCCGTTTGGGATTTGTCAGTTAACAATAAACTCCATTCAATTAAACCGTTACTCGGAGAATGGCGTTCTTCTAGTAGACCCATTCGTCGAGAGGAAGTTGTTCTAGCCCGGTGCAGGATAGGGCATAAACGTTATACTCATTCATATTTATTACAAGGTGAGCAATTATCAGAATGTATACCCTGCTTTGCAACGTCAATGGTCAAACACATCTTGTTGGAATGTGAAGACTTTGATCCTATGGGTCAGAGGTACTACAATATTAATACTATGAAAGAGTTAATTTATACTATCGATTTTAGTATTGTTTTAGATTTCCTGAAAGAAATCAGACTATATAAATCATTAATCTTATAAATATTAACTTGTATCTTTACCCGTTGACGGGCATTTGTTGATTTACATATATTGGTTATATTACTATCATATCATCCCTTATTTGTAAATACTTTTATCTTTATATATTTACATTAATTTTTAATTACTACTTCATTTCTTCATCTTTCATCAGTTTTTGTGCCAATATGACCTATTTATTTGTCGACGTGCCATAATTCATTCATCATTCATTCATTCATTCAATCCCTTTAAGACTAATTTCAACTTATCCAAGAATATTAACTTCTGCTGCGGGCCCAACAGCAACATTATTCAACAATTAATTGTGCCGATAAGTGCAATAACCATTTGCCTTTAAACAACACCTTGAACAGTATGGCAATTTATTGCTTAAAAAGTTCAATTTAAATATTTTTATTTTTATTTTTTTCGACGTTAAATATGGATTTTTCATTGAATATTTCAGGCTTTGAGAAAGTCCTTGTTCAAGCCAGCTGCATTTTTCAAGGGAATACTCCTGCCCCTGTGTGAGGTGAGATGGAGGTTTACAACTGTTTTATCATTATCATTATTGAATGCAACATTTATTCGAGTTATGCAAAATATAATAGTTGAAGGGAATGAAACGCCATCGGCGTTCTCTCAACAGATAATCAACTCTTGTTTGAGGGCGTTGTTGCTGGACAGTGGACATATACATTTACATACTTGATTGTTTAAAAAGCATTTAGAGGAAATAAGAATTTTAACTGCTGCCCTTTTGATTATTGTTAAAAACTCAGGAAGTAAAATTCATTACAATATTTTTGAGCACAAACTACAAAGCTCAAATTCTCAATATTTATTATTGTGATTCTCACTACTCTATGTGATTTTATCACATAACTTACGGTGTGGGAGTGGAATAACACCATTCTATATTTTCGATATACCACTAGTTATATAAGTATGCAATTAAGCCTAGTATGCGCTGTCCAAAAAAATTGATAATGACTATAATCCAATTCCCATGGTTTATGTCTGTTTCACGTTTTAAGGCAAGAGCCTCGCATTATGTCATTTTGCCAACTCGTTTAATAAATTCAATAATGAATGAGTACTCATGTAAGATCCTCTATTTGCAGGCTGGCAACTGTACATTACGTGAAGCTGTGATTATATCCAGCATTCTCGTGAAGAACTCCATACCCATGCTGCACTCTGCGGCGGCCATTTTGAAAATTGCAGAAATGGATTATAACGGTGCCAATAGTATATTCCTGCGGTCATTGCTGGACAAGAAGTATGCTCTGCCTTACAGAGTTGTGGACTCAGTGGTCTTCCATTTTGTTAGGTATGTTATACGTGGGTATAGAATGTCTGTGTAATGTTTTATCTTTCATTATATCCCCGCTTTCACAAAGTGAAGAGGCGGCTATATAGGAATCACGTTGTTCATAACATCCTGTCGTGCCATGTCCCGTCTCATCGTGTAACACATTTTTAGCTCTACTGGCCAAAGGCCAGCAGAGCGTATGGGATGCCGAGTCGTCCGTCCGTCGTCCGTTGTTAACTTTTGTCTCGTTAAGACGATAGGGCCTTCATTTTTCATCCAATCTTTACCAAACTTTAAGAGGTTGTTAATATCAATGAAAGCTCGGATGAGTTTGAAAACCAGCCAGATTGGCCAAGTATTAGCGGAGTTATGGCCCTTGATTTAGTTAAAAATGCTATATTTTGCCTCGTTAAGACGATAGGGCCTTCATTTTTCAACCTATCTTTACCAAACTTTACCACATTGTTAATATCAATGAAAGCTCGGACAAGTTCGAAAACCAGCCAGATCGGACCAGTAACACCAGAGTTATGGTCCTTGATTTAGTTAAAAATGCTATATTGCTATATTTTGCCTCAAGATGATTGGGCCTTCGTTTTTCATTCTATCTTACCAAACTTTACCACATTGTTAATATCAATGAAAGCTCGGACAAGTTTGAAAACCAGTCATATCGGACTAGTAAGAGCGGAGTTATGGCCCTTGATTTAGTAAAAAATGCTATATTTTGCCTCGTTAAGACGCTAGGGGCTTCATTGTTCATCCGATCTTTACCAAACCATATCAGATTGTTAATATCAATGAAAGCTCAGACAAGTACGAAAACCAGCCATATCGGAATAGTAACAGTGGAGTTATGGGCCTTGATTTAGTTAAAAATGCTATATTTTGCCTTGTTAAGATGATAGGGGCTTCATTGTTCATCCGATCTTTACCAAACTTTATCAGCTTGTTTATGTCATTGAAAGCTCGAACAAGTTTGAAAACCAGCCATTTCAAACAAGAAACAGCAGAGTTATGGGCCTTGATTTAGTTAAAAAAGTGATAAAAAGCATCTTAAACTGTTTTAATTTATTATAACTCGCCAAAAGGCTTGTTAGGATCCAATATATATCACACCGGCATATCACAACAATATAATATGTTGACCTTGAAGATAATCTCCTGATTTTGTTTCATCCCCAGATTTACGACAGACAAGCGTGAACTACCCGTCTTGTGGCATCAGTGTTTGTTGACATTCATACAACGGTATAAGCAGGATATTTCTAGTGAGCAGAAAGAACAGCTTATGGAACTGTTGCGTGCACATAGCCAAGAGCAAATCACACCCGACATTCGGCGAGAATTATTGAACTCAAAATGCAGAGATCTGGAGGATGGGGCGAGTGCAAGAATGGATATGAACGATTAATTCTATATTTGTTGATTTATGAAATAAACAATCTTTTTTATATATTTGTTGCTTTTGAAGTATTTTAATTAATTTAATTAAAGTATCTTTAACACCAAATATCGCAACAAAGCTGTTATACTAAATTAAACTCATGTCTAGTGCACGTATTTACCAACTTGCAATTAAATATTTAATTGTTCAAGATGTGTTCCAACTCACTTTTGCATTTTGTAAATCAGTAAAGAAGGAATTAGGAGAATATTGATCAGGCAGAGATGCACTTTTCTGCCTGATAAAGGGGTGACTTAAATATAGTAGAAAATATTGATATTGGCCCGAGTCTGGGCAAGAGCGACCACGTTGTGATCAACTTTGACTTTATATGTTATACGGAAATATATAAAAACCAAACAACGCGTATGAACTAGGCAAAAGGAGACTATCAGTCGATGAACAAAGAACTAAACAATTTCAATTTGGAAACGATGTTTAGGGATAGGAGCATACTGGACTCATGGACACATTTTGTTGAATCATTATCAGATCTGCAGAATAAACACACACCAATGAGAGAATGTACCATGGGCCTGGTAGATGCTCCAATATTGACCAAGCTTTCTCGATGCAATCAAAATAAAACATAAACGTTGGCAAAAATATATTCATTGCAAGACAGAGGAAAACTTCGAGAGATTTAAGATAGCAAGAAATCTCATAACAAATTGTCTAAGGAAATCTCTGTACAACTACCAAAAACAAATAGTAGAGAAAATCAAAACAGATAGTAAACTATTCTGGAAATACGTACGCAGTAAATCAAAGACCAAAAAAAACTATTGGAGACCTGGAGAAAATTAACGGTGACTTGACAGACATGTTATGACCTTGAGACGGCTGAAACACTCTATGATTACTTTGCAAGTGTCTTTAGCAATGAGGACAATCAAGAACTCCCAGAGTTCGAAAACAGCCAACCCATACAAGAATTGATGGAAATATTAATCAGTGAAGAATCGCTAGTTATAGCTATTAAAAATCTAATTCCTACAAAATCAGCTGGACCAGATAACATCCACCCAAGAGTAATAAAAGAGCCACAAATATGATAAAACTATTACATATACAAATCAATGCGCGAAGGTAAATTACCAAAATAATGGAAATATGCCAATGTCACAGCATTATTTAAAAGTGGGAAAAAGAAACTGGCCAGTAACTATCGACCACTTAGTTTGACATCAGTACCCAGTAAGATGCTAAAGGTAATAGTAAGATCAAATATGGCTAATCATATGGACGAAAACAATTTCTTTACCATATGTCGACATGGTTTTAGAAAAGGATGTTCATGCACTACTCAATTACTAGAAGTATAAGAGGACAGGTCCGAAGCCATAACTAATGAAGAGGAAATAGATGTAATTTAGTTAGATTTCAGTAGGGCTTTCGACAAAGTTTCACACAAAAGATTAATTAAGAAATTAAAGGGTTACGGCTTTGGGGGAAATGTTTTGGATTGGATAATAGATTTTTTAACTGATCTGAAACAGAGAGTTGTAGTGAATGGAAACAAATCTGGCTGGAAAAATGTCACAAGTGGCGTTCCTCAAGGGAGTGTCCTTGGACCAATTCTCTTTCTAATATATATTAATGACATGCCCAATGTGGTTTCAAACACTATAAAGCTCTTTGCCGATGATTCAAAATTATACGCACATAGCAAAAAACAATGAATCCGTGTTAGTCTGCAGCAGGACATAAATAATATGTGTGAATGGTCAGATAAATGGAAAATGGAACTTGATATTAAAAAGTGCAAACATTTGCATATAGGTAGCCATTATCTTGATAATGAAATTACTATGCGTCAGAACGATACCGAGTCGAAAATTGAAACGGCTGCCAAAGAAAAAGATCTGGATGTTATCATAGACAATAAACTTAAATTCAGTGAACAAGTTGGTAAAGCAGTCGCAAAGGCTAATAGGAACTTAGGTCTAGTCTATCGTACCTTCGCTAACATAGACAGGGAGATGTTTCTTCTCCTGTTCAAGTCCTTGATTCGTCCTCATCTGGAGTATGCAACTGCTATTTGGTCCCCAATGTTGATATAGGATAAAATTGCAATTGAGAATGTACAAAGAAGAGCAACTAAGTTATTGCCAAGGATAAGTCATCTAAGTTTTGAAAATAGGTTAATAGATTTAGGACTGCCTACCTTGGAATATCGTAGAAAAAGGGCTGACATGGTACAAGTTTATAAAATCCTGAATAAGATCGATAAAGTAGATGAAAACAAGCTCTTTCAAAGGGCAATCTATGCAGGAACTAGGAGTCCTTCACAAAAGCTATATAACAAAGGGCAAGGTTAAATGGCAGTAAGAACACCTTACGGAACAAAGTTGTGGATGCCTGGAATAAACTTCCCAATGAGGTAATTGAGGCGCCTTCGCTCAACACGTTTAAAAGTCGTTTAAACAAACATTGGTTCGACACCCCACTAAATTTTCTTCAAGTTTCATATAACAACCGGAAGTCAAAAAAAAAAATAGTTTGAAAAAGCACTATCAAGAAGTACCTTAGAAGCGAATCGCTTACAACGGTATCTACTACCGTAAGAATACAGTAGGAATACATGTACATGAAGATTGGGAACAATCAGTTCAAAAATGTTTGAGAGAAAAAATGTGTTCTGGTCATTGTACAATATTAGAGTGGAAAATTCTAAGTCAAACAAAGGGCAATATTTCTGTAATAAATTAGGCAATCAATGATGTATGATGCACAGGGACAAAAGGTCATCAGTTATGTGTACATGAAGTTTGGGAACAACCAATTTGAAAATGTTTGAGAAGAAATGTATTAACAGGTTACAAAATTAAAGTGGAAAATTCAAAGTCAAACAAAGGGCCATAATTCTGAAATAATCAGACAATCAATGATGGGTGATGTTCGGGGATATAAGGTCATCAGTTGTTATTTGTATTGGGAACAATCAATTCGAAAATGTTTGAGAAAAAATGTGTTGTCATTATACAATATTAGAGTGGACAATTCTAAGTCAAACAAAGGGCCATAATTCTGTAATAAATTAGGCAATCAATGATGTATGATGCACAGGGACAAAAGGTCATCAGTAATGTGTACATGAAGTTTGGGAACAACCAATTTGAAAATGTTTGAGAAGAAATGTATTAACAGGTTACAAAATTAAAGTGGAAAAGTCAAAGTCAAACAAAGGGCCATAATTCTGAAATAATCAGACAATCAATGATGGGTGATGGTCGGGGATATAAGGTCATCAGTTGTTATTTGTATTGGGAACAATCAATTCGAAAATGTTTGAGAAAAAATGTGTTGTCATACAATATTAGAGTGGACAATTCTAAGTCAAACAAAGGGCCATAATTCTGTAATAAATTGGGCAATCAATGAATGGTGATGTAGAGGGACAAGGGTTCATCAATTGTTATGAGTATATGAAGTTTGGGAACAATCTATTCAAAAGTGTTTGAGATATGCAAGTATTAAAAATGTGTTGCTCGACGCGATGCGACAAAATGAATGATGGGTGATGTGAGGGACATAAGTTCATCAACTGTTATGAGTATCTGAAGTTTGGGAACAATCCATTCAAAAGTGTTTGAGATATGGAAGTATTAAAAATGTGTTGCGCGACGAGACGCGACGCAACAAAAATGTGGGACGGGACAGGACGAGACATTGGGTGATTCCTATATAGCCCCCACTTCACTTTGTGAAAGCGGGGCTATAATAAAACACCAACATTGCGACAACAAAAGCTTTAAATATTGAAAAAATATTAAAAATATGTCAGATTTGCAGTTCTGGAGGTTATTTCTCTATTTGTTATCTCGATGTCAATGGAGGATAAGCCTGGTATGTTCATTCCTGTTTGGCACCATCTAATCTTTCTTATGTTGGTGCGCTGTAAAACCCAGTTCAAAAGTCAACAAAAACACCATCAAAGTTATATGAGATATTTTTGTCTCCAGGCAGAGGTATGCAGCACTTAAGCACAATACCTTATCTAGACTTGAACACATGTCAGGCAGAGGTATGCAGCACAAGGCCTTATTCAGACTTACACATGCCAGGTAGAGGTATGCAGCACAATGCCTTATCCAGACTTAAACACATGCCAGGCAGAGGTATGCAGCACAAGGCCTTATCCAGACTTGAACACATGCCAGGCAGAGGTATGCAGCACAATGTCTTATCCAGATTTAAACACATGCCAGGCAGAAGTATGCAGCACAAGGCCTTATCCAGACTTGAACACATGCCAGACAGAGGTATGCAGCACAAGGCCTTATCCAGACTTGAACACATGCCAGGCAGAGGTATGCAGCACAAGGCCTTCTCCAGACTTGAACACATGCCAGGCAGAGGTATGCAGCACAGGGCCTTATCCAGATTTGAACACATGCCAGGCAGAGGTATGCAGCACTTAAGCACAATGCCTTATCCAGACTTGAACACATGCCAGGCAGAGGTATGCAACACTTAAGCACAATGCCTTATCCAGACTTGAACACATGCCAGGCAGAGGTATGCAGCACTTAAGCACAATGCCTTATCCAGACTTGAACACATGCCAGGCAGAGGTATGCAACACTTAAGCACAATACCTTTTCTAGAATTGAGCACATGCCCGGCAGAGGTATGCAGCACTTAAGCACAATGCCTTATCCAGACTTGAACACATGCCAGGCAGAGGTATGCAGCACAAGGCCTTATCCAGACTTGAACACATGCCATGCAGAGCTATGCAGCACTTAAGCACAATACTTTATCCAGTCTTGAACGCATGCCAGGCAGAGGTATGCAGCACAAGGCCTTATCCAGACTTGAGCACATGCCAGGCAGAGGTATGCAGCACAAGGCCTTATCCAGACTTGAACACATGCCAGGCAGAGGTACGCAACACTTAAGCACAACACCTTATCCAGACTTGAACACATGCCAGGCAAAAGTATGCAGCACAAGGCCTTATCCAGACTTTAACATATGCCAGGCAGAGGTATGCAGGACAATGCCTTATCAAGACTTGAACACATGCCAGGCAGAGGTACGCAGCACAATACCATATCCAAACAGCAAAGGTATGCAGAACTTAAGCACAAGGCCTTATACATACTTGAACACATGCCAGGTAAAGCTATGCAGCAAGGCCTTATCCAGAATTGAACACATGCCAGGCAGAGGTATTCAGCACAAGGCATTATCAAGACTTGAACACATGCAAGGCAGAGGTAATCAGCAACATTCCTTATCCAGACTTGAACACATGCCATGCAGAGGTATGCAGCACTTTAGCACAAGGCCTTATCCAGACTTGAACACATGCCATGCAGAGGTATGCAGCACTTAAGCACAAGGCCTTATCCAGACTTGAACACATGCCAGGCAGAGGTATGCAACACTTAAGCACAATGCCGTATCCAGACTTGAACACATGCCAGGCAGAGGTATGCAGCACAAGGCCTTATCCAGACTTGAACACATGCCAGGCAGAGGTACGCAGCACTTAAGCACAACATCTTATCCAGACTTGAACACATGCCAGGCAAAAGTATGCAGCACAAGGCCTTATCCAGACTTTAACATATGCCAGGCAGAGGTATGCAGGACAATGCCTTATCCAGACTTGAACACATGCCAGGCAGAGGTACGCAGCACAATACCATATCCAAACAGCAAAGGTATGCAGAACTTAAGCACAAGGCCTTATACAGACTTGAACACATGCCAGGTAAAGCTATGCAGCAAGGCCTTATCCAGAATTGAACACATGCCAGGCAGAGGTATTCAGCACAAGGCCTTATCAAGACTTGAACACATGCAAGGCAGAGGTAATCAGCACAATACCTTATCCAGACTTGAACACATGCCATGCAGAGGTATGCAGCACTTAAGCACAATGCCTTATCCAGACTTGAACACATGCCATGCAGAGGTATGCATCACTTAAGCACAAGGCCTTATCCAGACTTGAACACATGCCAGGCAGAGGTATGCATCACTTAAGCACAAGGCCTTATCCAGACTTGAACACATGCCAGGCAGAGGTATGCAGCACTTAAGCACAATACCTTATCCAAACTTGAACAGATGCCAGGCAGAGGTATGCAGCACTTAAACAAAAGGCCTTATCAAGACTTGAACACATGCCAGGCAGAAGTATGAAGCACAAGGCCTTATCCAGACTTGAACACATGCCAGGCAGAAGTATGTAGCACAAGGCCTTATCCAGACTTGAACACATGCCAGGTAGAGGTATGCAGCACAAGGCCTTATCCAGACTTAAACAAATGCCAGGTAGAGGTATGCAGCACAAGGCCTTATCCAGACTTGAACACATGCCAGACAGAAGTATGCAGCAGAAGGCCTTATCCAAACTTGAGCACATGTCAGGCAGAGGTATGCAGCACAAGGCCTTATCCAGACAAGCACATGCCAGGCAGAGGTATGCAGCACAAGGCCTTATCAAGACTTGAACACATGCCAGGCAGAGGTACGCAGCACATAAGCACAACGCCTTATCCAGACTTGAACACATGCCAGGCAAAAGTATGCAGCACAAGGCCTTATCCAGACTTTAACATATGCCAGGCAGAGGTATGCAGGACAATGCCTTATCCAGACTTGAACACATGCCAGGCAGAGGTACGCAGCACAATACCATATCCAAACAGCAAAGGTATGCAGAACTTAAGCACAAGGCCTTATACAGACTTGAACACATGCCAGATAAAGCTATGCAGCAATGCCTTATCCAGAATTGAACACATGCCAGGCAGAGGTATGCAGCAAAAGGTCTTATCAAGACTTAAACACATGCAAGGCAGAGGTAATCAGCACAATACCTTATCCAGACTTGAACACATGCCAAGCAGAGGTATGCAGCACTTAAGCACAAGGCCTTATCCAGACTTGAACACATGCCAGGAAGAGGTATGCATCACTTAAGCACAAGGCCTTATCCAGACTTGAACACATGCCAGGCAGAGGTATGCAGCACTTAAGCACAATACCTTATCCAAACTCGAACAGATGCCAGGCAGAGGTATGCAGCACTTAAACAAAAGGCCTTATCCAGACTTGAACACATGCCAGGCAGAAGTATGCAGCACAAGGCCTTATCCAGACTTGAACACATGCCAGGTAGAGGTATGCAGCACAAGGCCTTATCCAGACTTGAACACATGCCAGGCAGAGGTATGCAGCACAAGGCCTTATCCAGACTTGAACACATGCCAGGCAGAAGTATGCAGCACAAGGCCTTATCCAGACTTGAACACATTCCAGGTAGAGGTATGCAGCACAAGGCCTTATCCAGACTTGAACAAATGTCAGGCAGAAGAATGCAGCACAAGGCCTTATCCAGACTTGAACCGTGCCAGGTAGAGGTATGCAGCACAAGGTCTTATCCAAACTTGAGCACATGCCAGGCAGAGGTATGCAGCACAAGGCCTTATCCAGACTTGAACACATGCCAGGCAGAGCTTTGCAGCACTTAAGCACAATACCTTATCCAGACTTGAACACATGCCAGGCAGAAGTATGCAGCACAAGGCCTTATCCAGACTTGAACACATGCCAGGCAGAGGTATGCAGCACAAGGCCTTATCCAGACTTGAACACATGCAAGGCAGAAGTATGCAGCGCAAGGCCTTATCCAGACTTGAACACATGCCAGGCAGAGGTATGCAGCACAAGGCCTTATCCAGACGAGCACATGCCAGGCAGAGGTATGCAGCACAAGGCCTTATCCAGACTTGAACACATGCCAGGCAGAGGTACGCAGCACTTAAGCACAACACCTTATCCAGACTTGAACACATGCCAGGCAAAAGTATGCAGCACAAGGCCTTATCCAGACTTTAACATATGCCAGGCAGAGGTATGCAGGACAATGCCTTATCCAGACTTGAACACATGCCAGGCAGAGGTACGCAGCACAATACCATATCCAAACAGCAAAGGTATGCAGAACTTAAGCACAAGGCCTTATACAGACTTGAACACATGCCAGGTAAAGCTATGCAGCAATGCCTTATCCAGAATTGAACACATGCCAGGCAGAGGTATGCAGCACAAGGTCTTATCAAGACTTGAACACATGCAAGGCAGAGGTAATCAGCACAATACCTTATCCAAACTTGAACAGTTGCCAGGCAGAGGTATGCAGCACTTAAACAAAAGGCCTTATCCAGACTTGAACACATGCCAGGCAGAAGTATGCAGCACAAGGCCTTATCCAGACTTGAACACATGCCAGGTAGAGGTATGCAGCACAAGGCCTTATCTAGACTTGAACACATGCCAGGCAGAGGTATGCAGCACAAGGCCTTATCCAGACTTGAACACATGCCAGGCAGAAGTATGTAGCACAAGGCCTTATCCAGACTTGAACACATGCCAGGTAGAGGTATGCAGCACAAGGCCTTATCCAGACTTGAACAAATGTCAGGCAGAAGTATGCAGCACAATGCCTTATCCAGACTTGAACACATGCCAGGTAGAGGTATGCAGCACAAGGCCTTATCCAGACTTGAACACATGCCAGGCAGAAGTATGCAGCACAAGGCCTTATCCAAACTTGAACACATGCCATGCAAAGGTATGCAGCACAATGCCTTATCCAGACTTGAACACATGCCATGCAGAGGTATGCAGCACAATACCGTATCCAGACTTGAACACATGCCAGGCAGAGGTATGCAGCACAAGGTCTTATCAAGACTTGAACACATGCAAGGCAGAGGTAATCAGCACAATACCTTATCCAAACTTGAACAAATGCCAGGCAGAGGTATGCAGCACTTAAACAAAAGGCCTTATCCAGACTTGAACACATGCCAGGCAGAAGTATGCAGCACAAGGCCTTATCCAGACTTGAACACATGCCAGGTAGAGGTATGCAGCACAAGGCCTTATCCAGACTTGAACACATGCCAGGCAGAGGTATGCAGCACAAGGCCTTATCCAGACTTGAACACATGCCAGGCAGAAGTATGTAGCACAAGGCCTTATCCAGACTTGAACACATGCCAGGTAAAGGTATGCAGCACAAGGCCTTATCCAGACTTGAACAAATGTCAGACAGAAGTATGCAGCACAATGCCTTATCCAGACTTGAACACATGCCAGGCAGAGGTATGCAACACTTAAGCACAATACCTTTTCTAGAATTGAGCACATGCCCGGCAGAGGTATGCAGCACTTAAGCACAATGCCTTATCCAGACTTGAACACATGCCAGGCAGAGGTATGCAGCACAAGGCCTTATCCAGACTTGAACACATGCCATGCAGAGCTATGCAGCACTTAAGCACAATACTTTATCCAGTCTTGAACGCATGCCAGGCAGAGGTATGCAGCACAAGGCCTTATCCAGACTTGAGCACATGCCAGGCAGAGGTATGCAGCACAAGGCCTTATCCAGACTTGAACACATGCCAGGCAGAGGTACGCAACACTTAAGCACAACACCTTATCCAGACTTGAACACATGCCAGGCAAAAGTATGCAGCACAAGGCCTTATCCAGACTTTAACATATGCCAGGCAGAGGTATGCAGGACAATGCCTTATCAAGACTTGAACACATGCCAGGCAGAGGTACGCAGCACAATACCATATCCAAACAGCAAAGGTATGCAGAACTTAAGCACAAGGCCTTATACATACTTGAACACATGCCAGGTAAAGCTATGCAGCAAGGCCTTATCCAGAATTGAACACATGCCAGGCAGAGGTATTCAGCACAAGGCATTATCAAGACTTGAACACATGCAAGGCAGAGGTAATCAGCAACATTCCTTATCCAGACTTGAACACATGCCATGCAGAGGTATGCAGCACTTTAGCACAAGGCCTTATCCAGACTTGAACACATGCCATGCAGAGGTATGCAGCACTTAAGCACAAGGCCTTATCCAGACTTGAACACATGCCAGGCAGAGGTATGCAACACTTAAGCACAATGCCGTATCCAGACTTGAACACATGCCAGGCAGAGGTATGCAGCACAAGGCCTTATCCAGACTTGAACACATGCCATGCAGAGCTATGCAGCACTTAAGCACAATACTTTATCCAGACTTGAACGCATGCCAGGCAGAGGTATTCAGCACAAGGCCTTATCAAGACTTGAACACATGCAAGGCAGAGGTAATCAGCACAATACCTTATCCAGACTTGAACACATGCCATGCAGAGGTATGCAGCACTTAAGCACAATGCCTTATCCAGACTTGAACACATGCCATGCAGAGGTATGCATCACTTAAGCACAAGGCCTTATCCAGACTTGAACACATGCCAGGCAGAGGTATGCATCACTTAAGCACAAGGCCTTATCCAGACTTGAACACATGCCAGGCAGAGGTATGAAGCACTTAAGCACAATACCTTATCCAAACTTGAACAGATGCCAGGCAGAGGTATGCAGCACTTAAACAAAAGGCCTTATCAAGACTTGAACACATGCCAGGCAGAAGTATGAAGCACAAGGCCTTATCCAGACTTGAACACATGCCAGGCAGAAGTATGTAGCACAAGGCCTTATCCAGACTTGAACACATGCCAGGTAGAGGTATGCAGCACAAGGCCTTATCCAGACTTAAACAAATGCCAGGTAGAGGTATGCAGCACAAGGCCTTATCCAGACTTGAACACATGCCAGACAGAAGTATGCAGCAGAAGGCCTTATCCAAACTTGAGCACATGTCAGGCAGAGGTATGCAGCACAAGGCCTTATCCAGACAAGCACATGCCAGGCAGAGGTATGCAGCACAAGGCCTTATCAAGACTTGAACACATGCCAGGCAGAGGTACGCAGCACATAAGCACAACGCCTTATCCAGACTTGAACACATGCCAGGCAAAAGTATGCAGCACAAGGCCTTATCCAGACTTTAACATATGCCAGGCAGAGGTATGCAGGACAATGCCTTATCCAGACTTGAACACATGCCAGGCAGAGGTACGCAGCACAATACCATATCCAAACAGCAAAGGTATGCAGAACTTAAGCACAAGGCCTTATACAGACTTGAACACATGCCAGATAAAGCTATGCAGCAATGCCTTATCCAGAATTGAACACATGCCAGGCAGAGGTATGCAGCAAAAGGTCTTATCAAGACTTAAACACATGCAAGGCAGAGGTAATCAGCACAATACCTTATCCAGACTTGAACACATGCCAAGCAGAGGTATGCAGCACTTAAGCACAAGGCCTTATCCAGACTTGAACACATGCCAGGAAGAGGTATGCATCACTTAAGCACAAGGCCTTATCCAGACTTGAACACATGCCAGGCAGAGGTATGCAGCACTTAAGCACAATACCTTATCCAAACTCGAACAGATGCCAGGCAGAGGTATGCAGCACTTAAACAAAAGGCCTTATCCAGACTTGAACACATGCCAGGCAGAAGTATGCAGCACAAGGCCTTATCCAGACTTGAACACATGCCAGGTAGAGGTATGCAGCACAAGGCCTTATCCAGACTTGAACACATGCCAGGCAGAGGTATGCAGCACAAGGCCTTATCCAGACTTGAACACATGCCAGGCAGAAGTATGCAGCACAAGGCCTTATCCAGACTTGAACACATTCCAGGTAGAGGTATGCAGCACAAGGCCTTATCCAGACTTGAACAAATGTCAGGCAGAAGAATGCAGCACAAGGCCTTATCCAGACTTGAACCGTGCCAGGTAGAGGTATGCAGCACAAGGTCTTATCCAAACTTGAGCACATGCCAGGCAGAGGTATGCAGCACAAGGCCTTATCCAGACTTGAACACATGCCAGGCAGAGCTTTGCAGCACTTAAGCACAATACCTTATCCAGACTTGAACACATGCCAGGCAGAAGTATGCAGCACAAGGCCTTATCCAGACTTGAACACATGCCAGGCAGAGGTATGCAGCACAAGGCCTTATCCAGACTTGAACACATGCAAGGCAGAAGTATGCAGCGCAAGGCCTTATCCAGACTTGAACACATGCCAGGCAGAGGTATGCAGCACAAGGCCTTATCCAGACGAGCACATGCCAGGCAGAGGTATGCAGCACAAGGCCTTATCCAGACTTGAACACATGCCAGGCAGAGGTACGCAGCACTTAAGCACAACACCTTATCCAGACTTGAACACATGCCAGGCAAAAGTATGCAGCACAAGGCCTTATCCAGACTTTAACATATGCCAGGCAGAGGTATGCAGGACAATGCCTTATCCAGACTTGAACACATGCCAGGCAGAGGTACGCAGCACAATACCATATCCAAACAGCAAAGGTATGCAGAACTTAAGCACAAGGCCTTATACAGACTTGAACACATGCCAGGTAAAGCTATGCAGCAATGCCTTATCCAGAATTGAACACATGCCAGGCAGAGGTATGCAGCACAAGGTCTTATCAAGACTTGAACACATGCAAGGCAGAGGTAATCAGCACAATACCTTATCCAAACTTGAACAGTTGCCAGGCAGAGGTATGCAGCACTTAAACAAAAGGCCTTATCCAGACTTGAACACATGCCAGGCAGAAGTATGCAGCACAAGGCCTTATCCAGACTTGAACACATGCCAGGTAGAGGTATGCAGCACAAGGCCTTATCTAGACTTGAACACATGCCAGGCAGAGGTATGCAGCACAAGGCCTTATCCAGACTTGAACACATGCCAGGCAGAAGTATGTAGCACAAGGCCTTATCCAGACTTGAACACATGCCAGGTAGAGGTATGCAGCACAAGGCCTTATCCAGACTTGAACAAATGTCAGGCAGAAGTATGCAGCACAATGCCTTATCCAGACTTGAACACATGCCAGGTAGAGGTATGCAGCACAAGGCCTTATCCAGACTTGAACACATGCCAGGCAGAAGTATGCAGCACAAGGCCTTATCCAAACTTGAACACATGCCATGCAAAGGTATGCAGCACAATGCCTTATCCAGACTTGAACACATGCCATGCAGAGGTATGCAGCACAATACCGTATCCAGACTTGAACACATGCCAGGCAGAGGTATGCAGCACAAGGTCTTATCAAGACTTGAACACATGCAAGGCAGAGGTAATCAGCACAATACCTTATCCAAACTTGAACAAATGCCAGGCAGAGGTATGCAGCACTTAAACAAAAGGCCTTATCCAGACTTGAACACATGCCAGGCAGAAGTATGCAGCACAAGGCCTTATCCAGACTTGAACACATGCCAGGTAGAGGTATGCAGCACAAGGCCTTATCCAGACTTGAACACATGCCAGGCAGAGGTATGCAGCACAAGGCCTTATCCAGACTTGAACACATGCCAGGCAGAAGTATGTAGCACAAGGCCTTATCCAGACTTGAACACATGCCAGGTAAAGGTATGCAGCACAAGGCCTTATCCAGACTTGAACAAATGTCAGACAGAAGTATGCAGCACAATGCCTTATCCAGACTTGAACACATGCCAGGCAGAGGTATGCAACACTTAAGCACAATACCTTTTCTAGAATTGAGCACATGCCCGGCAGAGGTATGCAGCACTTAAGCACAATGCCTTATCCAGACTTGAACACATGCCAGGCAGAGGTATGCAGCACAAGGCCTTATCCAGACTTGAACACATGCCATGCAGAGCTATGCAGCACTTAAGCACAATACTTTATCCAGTCTTGAACGCATGCCAGGCAGAGGTATGCAGCACAAGGCCTTATCCAGACTTGAGCACATGCCAGGCAGAGGTATGCAGCACAAGGCCTTATCCAGACTTGAACACATGCCAGGCAGAGGTACGCAACACTTAAGCACAACACCTTATCCAGACTTGAACACATGCCAGGCAAAAGTATGCAGCACAAGGCCTTATCCAGACTTTAACATATGCCAGGCAGAGGTATGCAGGACAATGCCTTATCAAGACTTGAACACATGCCAGGCAGAGGTACGCAGCACAATACCATATCCAAACAGCAAAGGTATGCAGAACTTAAGCACAAGGCCTTATACATACTTGAACACATGCCAGGTAAAGCTATGCAGCAAGGCCTTATCCAGAATTGAACACATGCCAGGCAGAGGTATTCAGCACAAGGCATTATCAAGACTTGAACACATGCAAGGCAGAGGTAATCAGCAACATTCCTTATCCAGACTTGAACACATGCCATGCAGAGGTATGCAGCACTTTAGCACAAGGCCTTATCCAGACTTGAACACATGCCATGCAGAGGTATGCAGCACTTAAGCACAAGGCCTTATCCAGACTTGAACACATGCCAGGCAGAGGTATGCAACACTTAAGCACAATGCCGTATCCAGACTTGAACACATGCCAGGCAGAGGTATGCAGCACAAGGCCTTATCCAGACTTGAACAGATGCCATGCAGAGCTATGCAGCACTTAAACACAATACTTTATCCAGACTTGAACGCATGCCAGGCAGAGGTATGCAGCACAAGGCCGTATCCAGACTTGAGCACATGCCAGGCAGAGGTATGCAGCACAAGGCCTTATCCAGACTTGAACACATGCCAGGCAGAGGTACGCAGCACTTAAGCACAACATCTTATCCAGACTTGAACACATGCCAGGCAAAAGTATGCAGCACAAGGCCTTATCCAGACTTTAACATATGCCAGGCAGAGGTATGCAGGACAATGCCTTATCCAGACTTGAACACATGCCAGGCAGAGGTACGCAGCACAATACCATATCCAAACAGCAAAGGTATGCAGAACTTAAGCACAAGGCCTTATACAGACTTGAACACATGCCAGGTAAAGCTATGCAGCAAGGCCTTATCCAGAATTGAACACATGCCAGGCAGAGGTATTCAGCACAAGGCCTTATCAAGACTTGAACACATGCAAGGCAGAGGTAATCAGCACAATACCTTATCCAAACAGCAAAGGTATGCAGAACTTAAGCACAAGGCCTTATACAGACTTGAACACATGCCAGGTAAAGCTATGCAGCAAGGCCTTATCCAGAATTGAACACATGCCAGGCAGAGGTATTCAGCACAAGGCCTTATCAAGACTTGAACACATGCCATGCAGAGGTATGCAGCACTTAAGCACAATGCCTTATCCAGACTTGAACACATGCCATGCAGAGGTATGCATCACTTAAGCACAAGGCCTTATCCAGACTTGAACACATGCCAGGCAGAGGTATGCATCACTTAAGCACAAGGCCTTATCCAGACTTGAACACATGCCAGGCAGAGGTATGCAGCACTTAAGCACAATACCTTATCCAAACTTGAACAGATGCCAGGCAGAGGTATGCAGCACTTAAACAAAAGGCCTTATCAAGACTTGAACACATGCCAGGCAGAAGTATGAAGCACAAGGCCTTATCCAGACTTGAACACATGCCAGGCAGAAGTATGTAGCACAAGGCCTTATCCAGACTTGAACACATGCCAGGTAGAGGTATGCAGCACAAGGCCTTATCCAGACTTAAACAAATGCCAGGTAGAGGTATGCAGCACAAGGCCTTATCCAGACTTGAACACATGCCAGACAGAAGTATGCAGCAGAAGGCCTTATCCAAACTTGAGCACATGTCAGGCAGAGGTATGCAGCACAAGGCCTTATCCAGACAAGCACATGCCAGGCAGAGGTATGCAGCACAAGGCCTTATCAAGACTTGAACACATGCCAGGCAGAGGTACGCAGCACATAAGCACAACGCCTTATCCAGACTTGAACACATGCCAGGCAAAAGTATGCAGCACAAGGCCTTATCCAGACTTTAACATATGCCAGGCAGAGGTATGCAGGACAATGCCTTATCCAGACTTGAACACATGCCAGGCAGAGGTACGCAGCAGAATACCATATCCAAACAGCAAAGGTATGCAGAACTTAAGCACAAGGCCTTATACAGACTTGAACACATGCCAGATAAAGCTATGCAGCAATGCCTTATCCAGAATTGAACACATGCCAGGCAGAGGTATGCAGCAAAAGGTCTTATCAAGACTTAAACACATGCAAGGCAGAGGTAATCAGCACAATACCTTATCCAGACTTGAACACATGCCAAGCAGAGGTATGCAGCACTTAAGCACAAGGCCTTATCCAGACTTGAACACATGCCAGGAAGAGGTATGCATCACTTAAGCACAAGGCCTTATCCAGACTTGAACACATGCCAGGCAGAGGTATGCAGCACTTAAGCACAATACCTTATCCAAACTCGAACAGATGCCAGGCAGAGGTATGCAGCACTTAAACAAAAGGCCTTATCCAGACTTGAACACATGCCAGGCAGAAGTATGCAGCACAAGGCCTTATCCAGACTTGAACACATGCCAGGTAGAGGTATGCAGCACAAGGCCTTATCCAGACTTGAACACATGCCAGGCAGAGGTATGCAGCACAAGGCCTTATCCAGACTTGAACACATGCCAGGCAGAAGTATGCAGCACAAGGCCTTATCCAGACTTGAACACATTCCAGGTAGAGGTATGCAGCACAAGGTCTTATCCAGACTTGAACAAATGTCAGGCAGAAGAATGCAGCACAAGGCCTTATCCAGACTTGAACCGTGCCAGGTAGAGGTATGCAGCACAAGGTCTTATCCAAACTTGAGCACATGCCAGGCAGAGGTATGCAGCACAAGGCCTTATCCAGACTTGAACACATGCCAGGCAGAGCTTTGCAGCACTTAAGCACAATACCTTATCCAGACTTGAACACATGCCAGGCAGAAATATGCAGCACAAGGCCTTATCCAGACTTGAACACATGCCAGGCAGAGGTATGCAGCACAAGGCCTTATCCAGACTTGAACACATGCAAGGCAGAAGTATGCAGCGCAAGGCCTTATCCAGACTTGAACACATGCCAGGCAGAGGTATGCAGCACAAGGCCTTATCCAGACGAGCACATGCCAGGCAGAGGTATGCAGCACAAGGCCTTATCCAGACTTGAACACATGCCAGGCAGAGGTACGCAGCACTTAAGCACAACACCTTATCCAGACTTGAACACATGCCAGGCAAAAGTATGCAGCACAAGGCCTTATCCAGACTTTAACATATGCCAGGCAGAGGTATGCAGGACAATGCCTTATCCAGACTTGAACACATGCCAGGCAGAGGTACGCAGCACAATACCATATCCAAACAGCAAAGGTATGCAGAACTTAAGCACAAGGCCTTATACAGACTTGAACACATGCCAGGTAAAGCTATGCAGCAATGCCTTATCCAGAATTGAACACATGCCAGGCAGAGGTATGCAGCACAAGGTCTTATCAAGACTTGAACACATGCAAGGCAGAGGTAATCAGCACAATACCTTATCCAAACTTGAACAGTTGCCAGGCAGAGGTATGCAGCACTTAAACAAAAGGCCTTATCCAGACTTGAACACATGCCAGGCAGAAGTATGCAGCACAAGTCCTTATCCAGACTTGAACACATGCCAGGTAGAGGTATGCAGCACAAGGCCTTATCTAGACTTGAACACATGCCAGGCAGAGGTATGCAGCACAAGGCCTTATCCAGACTTGAACACATGCCAGGCAGAAGTATGTAGCACAAGGCCTTATCCAGACTTGAACACATGCCAGGTAGAGGTATGCAGCACAAGGCCTTATCCAGACTTGAACAAATGTCAGGCAGAAGTATGCAGCACAATGCCTTATCCAGACTTGAACACATGCCAGGTAGAGGTATGCAGCACAAGGCCTTATCCAGACTTGAACACATGCCAGGCAGAAGTATGCAGCACAAGGCCTTATCCAAACTTGAACACATGCCATGCAAAGGTATGCAGCACAATGCCTTATCCAGACTTGAACACATGCCATGCAGAGGTATGCAGCACAATACCGTATCCAGACTTGAACACATGCCAGGCAGAGGTATGCAGCACAAGGTCTTATCAAGACTTGAACACATGCAAGGCAGAGGTAATCAGCACAATACCTTATCCAAACTTGAACAAATGCCAGGCAGAGGTATGCAGCACTTAAACAAAAGGCCTTATCCAGACTTGAACACATGCCAGGCAGAAGTATGCAGCACAAGGCCTTATCCAGACTTGAACACATGCCAGGTAGAGGTATGCAGCACAAGGCCTTATCCAGACTTGAACACATGCCAGGCAGAGGTATGCAGCACAAGGCCTTATCCAGACTTGAACACATGCCAGGCAGAAGTATGTAGCACAAGGCCTTATCCAGACTTGAACACATGCCAGGTAAAGGTATGCAGCACAAGGCCTTATCCAGACTTGAACAAATGTCAGACAGAAGTATGCAGCACAATGCCTTATCCAGACTTGAACACATGCCAGGCAGAGGTATGCAACACTTAAGCACAATACCTTTTCTAGAATTGAGCACATGCCCGGCAGAGGTATGCAGCACTTAAGCACAATGCCTTATCCAGACTTGAACACATGCCAGGCAGAGGTATGCAGCACAAGGCCTTATCCAGACTTGAACACATGCCATGCAGAGCTATGCAGCACTTAAGCACAATACTTTATCCAGTCTTGAACGCATGCCAGGCAGAGGTATGCAGCACAAGGCCTTATCCAGACTTGAGCACATGCCAGGCAGAGGTATGCAGCACAAGGCCTTATCCAGACTTGAACACATGCCAGGCAGAGGTACGCAACACTTAAGCACAACACCTTATCCAGACTTGAACACATGCCAGGCAAAAGTATGCAGCACAAGGCCTTATCCAGACTTTAACATATGCCAGGCAGAGGTATGCAGGACAATGCCTTATCAAGACTTGAACACATGCCAGGCAGAGGTACGCAGCACAATACCATATCCAAACAGCAAAGGTATGCAGAACTTAAGCACAAGGCCTTATACATACTTGAACACATGCCAGGTAGAGGTATGCAGCACAAGGCCTTATCTAGACTTGAACACATGCCAGGCAGAGGTATGCAGCACAAGGCCTTATCCAGACTTGAACACATGCCAGGCAGAAGTATGTAGCACAAGGCCTTATCCAGACTTGAACACATGCCAGGTAGAGGTATGCAGCACAAGGCCTTATCCAGACTTGAACAAATGTCAGGCAGAAGTATGCAGCACAATGCCTTATCCAGACTTGAACACATGCCAGGTAGAGGTATGCAGCACAAGGCCTTATCCAGACTTGAACACATGCCAGGCAGAAGTATGCAGCACAAGGCCTTATCCAAACTTGAACACATGCCATGCAAAGGTATGCAGCACAATGCCTTATCCAGACTTGAACACATGCCATGCAGAGGTATGCAGCACAATACCGTATCCAGACTTGAACACATGCCAGGCAGAGGTATGCAGCACAAGGTCTTATCAAGACTTGAACACATGCAAGGCAGAGGTAATCAGCACAATACCTTATCCAAACTTGAACAAATGCCAGGCAGAGGTATGCAGCACTTAAACAAAAGGCCTTATCCAGACTTGAACACATGCCAGGCAGAAGTATGCAGCACAAGGCCTTATCCAGACTTGAACACATGCCAGGTAGAGGTATGCAGCACAAGGCCTTATCCAGACTTGAACACATGCCAGGCAGAGGTATGCAGCACAAGGCCTTATCCAGACTTGAACACATGCCAGGCAGAAGTATGTAGCACAAGGCCTTATCCAGACTTGAACACATGCCAGGTAAAGGTATGCAGCACAAGGCCTTATCCAGACTTGAACAAATGTCAGACAGAAGTATGCAGCACAATGCCTTATCCAGACTTGAACACATGCCAGGCAGAGGTATGCAACACTTAAGCACAATACCTTTTCTAGAATTGAGCACATGCCCGGCAGAGGTATGCAGCACTTAAGCACAATGCCTTATCCAGACTTGAACACATGCCAGGCAGAGGTATGCAGCACAAGGCCTTATCCAGACTTGAACACATGCCATGCAGAGCTATGCAGCACTTAAGCACAATACTTTATCCAGTCTTGAACGCATGCCAGGCAGAGGTATGCAGCACAAGGCCTTATCCAGACTTGAGCACATGCCAGGCAGAGGTATGCAGCACAAGGCCTTATCCAGACTTGAACACATGCCAGGCAGAGGTACGCAACACTTAAGCACAACACCTTATCCAGACTTGAACACATGCCAGGCAAAAGTATGCAGCACAAGGCCTTATCCAGACTTTAACATATGCCAGGCAGAGGTATGCAGGACAATGCCTTATCAAGACTTGAACACATGCCAGGCAGAGGTACGCAGCACAATACCATATCCAAACAGCAAAGGTATGCAGAACTTAAGCACAAGGCCTTATACATACTTGAACACATGCCAGGTAAAGCTATGCAGCAAGGCCTTATCCAGAATTGAACACATGCCAGGCAGAGGTATTCAGCACAAGGCATTATCAAGACTTGAACACATGCAAGGCAGAGGTAATCAGCAACATTCCTTATCCAGACTTGAACACATGCCATGCAGAGGTATGCAGCACTTTAGCACAAGGCCTTATCCAGACTTGAACACATGCCATGCAGAGGTATGCAGCACTTAAGCACAAGGCCTTATCCAGACTTGAACACATGCCAGGCAGAGGTATGCAACACTTAAGCACAATGCCGTATCCAGACTTGAACACATGCCAGGCAGAGGTATGCAGCACAAGGCCTTATCCAGACTTGAACACATGCCATGCAGAGCTATGCAGCACTTAAGCACAATACTTTATCCAGACTTGAACGCATGCCAGGCAGAGGTATGCAGCACAAGGCCGTATCCAGACTTGAGCACATGCCAGGCAGAGGTATGCAGCACAAGGCCTTATCCAGACTTGAACACATGCCAGGCAGAGGTACGCAGCACTTAAGCACAACATCTTATCCAGACTTGAACACATGCCAGGCAAAAGTATGCAGCACAAGGCCTTATCCAGACTTTAACATATGCCAGGCAGAGGTATGCAGGACAATGCCTTATCCAGACTTGAACACATGCCAGGCAGAGGTACGCAGCACAATACCATATCCAAACAGCAAAGGTATGCAGAACTTAAGCACAAGGCCTTATACAGACTTGAACACATGCCAGGTAAAGCTATGCAGCAAGGCCTTATCCAGAATTGAACACATGCCAGGCAGAGGTATTCAGCACAAGGCCTTATCAAGACTTGAACACATGCAAGGCAGAGGTAATCAGCACAATACCTTATCCAGACTTGAACACATGCCATGCAGAGGTATGCAGCACTTAAGCACAATGCCTTATCCAGACTTGAACACATGCCATGCAGAGGTATGCATCACTTAAGCACAAGGCCTTATCCAGACTTGAACACATGCCAGGCAGAGGTATGCATCACTTAAGCACAAGGCCTTATCCAGACTTGAACACATGCCAGGCAGAGGTATGCAGCACTTAAGCACAATACCTTATCCAAACTTGAACAGATGCCAGGCAGAGGTATGCAGCACTTAAACAAAAGGCCTTATCAAGACTTGAACACATGCCAGGCAGAAGTATGAAGCACAAGGCCTTATCCAGACTTGAACACATGCCAGGCAGAAGTATGTAGCACAAGGCCTTATCCAGACTTGAACACATGCCAGGTAGAGGTATGCAGCACAAGGCCTTATCCAGACTTAAACAAATGCCAGGTAGAGGTATGCAGCACAAGGCCTTATCCAGACTTGAACACATGCCAGACAGAAGTATGCAGCAGAAGGCCTTATCCAAACTTGAGCACATGTCAGGCAGAGGTATGCAGCACAAGGCCTTATCCAGACAAGCACATGCCAGGCAGAGGTATGCAGCACAAGGCCTTATCAAGACTTGAACACATGCCAGGCAGAGGTACGCAGCACATAAGCACAACGCCTTATCCAGACTTGAACACATGCCAGGCAAAAGTATGCAGCACAAGGCCTTATCCAGACTTTAACATATGCCAGGCAGAGGTATGCAGGACAATGCCTTATCCAGACTTGAACACATGCCAGGCAGAGGTACGCAGCACAATACCATATCCAAACAGCAAAGGTATGCAGAACTTAAGCACAAGGCCTTATACAGACTTGAACACATGCCAGATAAAGCTATGCAGCAATGCCTTATCCAGAATTGAACACATGCCAGGCAGAGGTATGCAGCAAAAGGTCTTATCAAGACTTAAACACATGCAAGGCAGAGGTAATCAGCACAATACCTTATCCAGACTTGAACACATGCCAAGCAGAGGTATGCAGCACTTAAGCACAAGGCCTTATCCAGACTTGAACACATGCCAGGAAGAGGTATGCATCACTTAAGCACAAGGCCTTATCCAGACTTGAACACATGCCAGGCAGAGGTATGCAGCACTTAAGCACAATACCTTATCCAAACTCGAACAGATGCCAGGCAGAGGTATGCAGCACTTAAACAAAAGGCCTTATCCAGACTTGAACACATGCCAGGCAGAAGTATGCAGCACAAGGCCTTATCCAGACTTGAACACATGCCAGGTAGAGGTATGCAGCACAAGGCCTTATCCAGACTTGAACACATGCCAGGCAGAGGTATGCAGCACAAGGCCTTATCCAGACTTGAACACATGCCAGGCAGAAGTATGCAGCACAAGGCCTTATCCAGACTTGAACACATTCCAGGTAGAGGTATGCAGCACAAGGCCTTATCCAGACTTGAACAAATGTCAGGCAGAAGAATGCAGCACAAGGCCTTATCCAGACTTGAACCGTGCCAGGTAGAGGTATGCAGCACAAGGTCTTATCCAGACTTGAACAAATGTCAGGCAGAAGAATGCAGCACAAGGCCTTATCCAGACTTGAACCGTGCCAGGTAGAGGTATGCAGCACAAGGTCTTATCCAAACTTGAGCACATGCCAGGCAGAGGTATGCAGCACAAGGCCTTATCCAGACTTGAACACATGCCAGGCAGAGCTTTGCAGCACTTAAGCACAATACCTTATCCAGACTTGAACACATGCCAGGCAGAAGTATGCAGCACAAGGCCTTATCCAGACTTGAACACATGCCAGGCAGAGGTATGCAGCACAAGGCCTTATCCAGACTTGAACACATGCAAGGCAGAAGTATGCAGCGCAAGGCCTTATCCAGACTTGAACACATGCCAGGCAGAGGTATGCAGCACAAGGCCTTATCCAGACGAGCACATGCCAGGCAGAGGTATGCAGCACAAGGCCTTATCCAGACTTGAACACATGCCAGGCAGAGGTACGCAGCACTTAAGCACAACACCTTATCCAGACTTGAACACATGCCAGGCAAAAGTATGCAGCACAAGGCCTTATCCAGACTTTAACATATGCCAGGCAGAGGTATGCAGGACAATGCCTTATCCAGACTTGAACACATGCCAGGCAGAGGTACGCAGCACAATACCATATCCAAACAGCAAAGGTATGCAGAACTTAAGCACAAGGCCTTATACAGACTTGAACACATGCCAGGTAAAGCTATGCAGCAATGCCTTATCCAGAATTGAACACATGCCAGGCAGAGGTATGCAGCACAAGGTCTTATCAAGACTTGAACACATGCAAGGCAGAGGTAATCAGCACAATACCTTATCCAAACTTGAACAGTTGCCAGGCAGAGGTATGCAGCACTTAAACAAAAGGCCTTATCCAGACTTGAACACATGCCAGGCAGAAGTATGCAGCACAAGGCCTTATCCAGACTTGAACACATGCCAGGTAGAGGTATGCAGCACAAGGCCTTATCCAGACTTGAACACATGCCAGGCAGAGGTATGCAGCACAAGGCCTTATCCAGACTTGAACACATGCCAGGCAGAAGTATGTAGCACAAGGCCTTATCCAGACTTGAACACATGCCAGGTAGAGGTATGCAGCACAAGGCCTTATCCAGACTTGAACAAATGTCAGGCAGAAGTATGCAGCACAATGCCTTATCCAGACTTGAACACATGCCAGGTAGAGGTATGCAGCACAAGGCCTTATCCAGACTTGAACACATGCCAGGCAGAAGTATGCAGCACAAGGCCTTATCCAAACTTGAACACATGCCATGCAAAGGTATGCAGCACAATGCCTTATCCAGACTTGAACACATGCCATGCAGAGGTATGCAGCACAATACCGTATCCAGACTTGAACACATGCCAGGCAGAGGTATGCAGCACAAGGTCTTATCAAGACTTGAACACATGCAAGGCAGAGGTAATCAGCACAATACCTTATCCAAACTTGAACAGATGCCAGGCAGAGGTATGCAGCACTTAAACAAAAGGCCTTATCCAGACTTGAACACATGCCAGGCAGAAGCATGCAGCACAAGGCCTTATCTAGACTTGAACACATGCCAGGTAGAGGTATGCAGCACAAGGCCTTATCCAGACTTGAACACATGCCAGGCAGAGGTATGCAGCACAAGGCCTTATCCAGACTTGAACACATGCCAGGCAGAAGTATGTAGCACAAGGCCTTATCCAGACTTGAACACATGCCAGGTAAAGGTATGCAGCACAAGGCCTTATCCAGACTTGAACAAATGTCAGACAGAAGTATGCAGCACAATGCCTTATCCAGACTTGAACACATGCCAGGTAGAGGTATGCAGCACAAGGCCTTATCCAGACTTGAACACATGCCAGGCAGAAGTATGCAGCACAAGGCCTTATCCAAACTTGAAAACATGCCATGCAAAGGTATGCAGCACAATGCCTTATCCAGACTTGAACACATGCCATGCAGAGGTATGCAGCACAATACCGTATCCAGACTTGAACACATGCCAGGCAGACGTATGCAGCACGAGGCCTTATCCAGACTTGAACACATGCCAGGCAGAAGTATGCAGCACAAGGCCTTATCCAGACTTGAACACATGCCAGGCAGAGGTATGCAGCACAAGGCCTTATCCAGACTTGAACACATGCCAGGCAGAGCCATGTAGCACTTAAGCACAATACCTTATCCAGACTTGAACACATGCCAGGTAGAGGTATGCAGCACAATGCCTTATCCAGACTTGAACACATGCCATGCAGAGGTATGCAGCACAAGGCCTCACCCAGACTTGAATGCATGCCAGGCAGAGATATGCAGCACAAGGCCTTATCCAGACTTGAACACATGCCAGGCAGAGGTATGCAGCACAAGGCCTTATCCAGACTTGAACACATGCCAGGCATGCAGCACAATGCCTTATCCAGACTTGAACACATGCCAGACAGAGGTATGCAACACACTGCCTTATCCAGTCTTGAATACATGCCATGCAGAGATATGAAGCATTTAAGCACACTACCTTATCCAAACTTGAACACGTGCCACGCAGAGGTATGCAGCACAAGACCTTATCAAGACTTGAACACATGCCATGCAGAAGTATGCAGCACTTAAGCACAAGGCCTTATCCCGACTTGAACACATGCCATGCAGAAGTATACAGCACTTAAGCACAATACCTTATCCAGGCTTGAACACATGCCAGGCAGAGGTATGCATCACAAGGCCTTATCCAGACTTGAACAGATGCCATGCAGAAGTATGCAGCACAAGGCCTTATCCAGACTTGAACACATGCCAGGCAGAAGTATGCAGCACAAGGCCTTATCCAGACTTGAACACATGCCAGGCAGAAGTATGCAGCACAAGGCCTTATCCAGACTTGAACAGATGCCATGCAGAAGTATGCAGCACAAGGCCTTATCCAGACTTGAACACATGCCAGGCAGAAGTATGCAGCACAAGGCCTTATCCAGACTTGAACACATGCCAGGCAGAAGTATGCAGCACAAGGCCTTATCCAGACTTGAACACATGCCAGGCAGAAGTATGCAGCACAAGGCCTTATCCAGACTTGAACACATGCTATGCAGAAGTATGCAGCACTTAAGCACAATGCCTTATCCAGACTTGAACACATGCCAGACAGAGGTATGCAGCACAAAGCCTTATCAAGACTTGAACACGTGCCAGGCAGAGGTATGAAACACTTAAGCACATGGCCTTATCCAGACTTGAACACATGCCAGGCAGAGGTATGCAGCACAAGGCCTTATCCAGACTTGAACACATGCCAGGCATGCAGCACAATGCCTTATCCAGACTTGAACACATGCCAGACAGAGGTATGCAACACTGCCTTATCCAGACTTGAATACATGCCATGCAGAGATATGCAGCATTTAAGCACACTACCTTATCCAAACTTGAACAAGTGCCATGCAGAGGTATGCAGCACAAGACCTTATCCCGACTTGAACACATGCCATGCAGAAGTATGCAGCACTTAAGCACAATACCTTATCCAGGCTTGAACACATGCCAGGCAGAGGTATGCAGCACAAGGCCTTATCCAGACTTGAACAGATGCCATGCAGAAGTATGCAGCACAAGGCCTTATCCAGACTTGAACACATGCCAGGCAGAAGTATGCAGCACAAGGCCTTATCCAGACTTGAACACATGCTATGCAGAAGTATGCAGCACTTAAGCACAATACCTTATCCAGGCTTGCACACATGCCAGGCAGAGGTATGCAGCACAAGGCCTTATCCAGACTTGAACACATGCTATGCAGAAGTATGCAGCACTTAAGCACAATACCTTATCCAGGCTTGCACACATGCCAGGCAGAGGTATGCAGCACAAGGCCTTATCCAGACTTGAACACATGCCAGGCAGAGGTATGCAGCACAAGGCCTTATCCAGACTTGAATACATGCCATGCAGAAGTATGCAGCACTTAAGCACAAGGCCTTATCCAGACTTGAACACATGCCAGGCAGGGGTATGCAGCACAAGGCCTTATCCAGACTTGAACACATGCCAGGCAGAGGTATGCAGCACAAGGTCTTATCAAGACTTGAACACATGCCATGCAGAGGTATGCAGCACTTAAGCACAAGGCCTTATCCAGACTTGAACACATGCCAGGCAGAGGTATGCAGCACAAGGCCTTATCCAGACTTGAACACATGCAAGGCAGAGGTAATCAGCACAATACCTTATCCAGACTTGAACACATGCCATGCAGAGGTATGCAGCACTTAAGCACAAGGCCTTATTCAGACTTGAACACATGCCAGGCAGAGGTATGCAGCACAAGGCCTTATTAAGACTTTAACACGTGCCACGCAGAGGTATGCAGCACAAGGCCTTATCCAGACTTGAACACACGCCATGCAGAAGTATGCAGCACTTAAGCAAAAGGCCTTATCCAGACTTGAACACATGCCAGGCAGAGGTATGCAGCACAAGGCCTTATCCAGACTTGAAAACATGCCAGGCATAGGTATGCAGCACAAGGCCTTATCAAGACTTAAACACGTGCCATGCAGAGGTATGCAGCACAAGGCCTTATCCAGACTTGAACACATGCCATGCAGAAGTACGCAGCACTTAAGCACAAGGCTGTATCCAGACTTGAACACATGCCAGGCAGAGGTATGCAGCACAAGGCCTTATCCAGACTTGAACACATGCCAGGCAGAGGTATGCAGCACAAGGCCTTATCAAGACTTGAACACATGCCATGCAGAAGTATGCAGCACTTAAGCACAAGGCCTTATCCCGACTTGAACACATGCCAGGCAGAGGTATGCAGCACAAGGCCTTATCCAGACTTGAACACATGCCATGCAGAAGTATGCAGCACAAGGCCTAATCCAGACTTGAACACATGCCAGGCAGAAGTATGCAGCACAAGGCCTTATCCAGACTTGAACACATGCCAGACAGAGGTATGCATCACAAGGCCTTATCCAGACTTGAACACATGCCAGGCAGAGGTATGCAGCATTTAAGCATAACACCTTATCCAGACTTGAACACATGCCAGGCAGAGGTATGCAGCACTTAAGCACAATGCCTTATCCAGACTTGAACACATGCCAGGCAGAGCTATGCAGCACTTAACTTAATCCTTACTTGAAAACATGCCAGGCAGAGATATGCAGCACTTAACTTAATCCTTACTTGAAAACATGCCAAGCAGAGATATGCAGCACTTAACTTTATCCAGACTTGAACACATGCAAGGCAGATATATGCAGCACTTAACTTTATCCAGACTTGAACAAATGCCAGGCAGAGATATGCAGCACTTACCTTTATCCAGACTTGAACCAGGGCTTTATATGACATATTAATTATCAGCCCAGAGTTAGGTCAGTGTGATACCTTTAAGATCCCAACAAACACAGTTTTGACAATTACACAAAGTGTGACCTAGCATTAGCAAACATATTCACATAATAACTCAAATAAATTATAAGAGTACTGGACTGGTGGTCCAATGGGAGTTAGAAATCCTGCAGTTTCATACAAATAACCTATAACAAATAATATCCTGCAATTATCATATACAGAATGCCAGGCAGAGATATGCAGCACTTAAACACAATACTCTATCCAGACTTGAACATGTGACAGGCAGAGAGAACTCTCAGAAAGTGTTCTATACCTACTGCAAGTATTGTTAAAAGCTCACAATTTTTGTAATTTTTTTTTTTTTTTTTAAAAGCCCCTATGGACCACCAACCCACTTTAGGAGGACCAATAGCCTCGGTCAGCCGGCCCTTCTGATTTCTATGTTACACTATGCTACGCGGATCCAGAACCAGGGCCTGTGGAAAATAGGACTTTTGAAATCACCCCAAACTTTGGGGCAATTTTGACGAGATTTTGAGAGATTCTACGACACTTTCAAAAAACACGTTAATTTATTATTTCTTATTTTTAACTTTATATGCGAAACAGCAAGTGACGTTAAAAATTTTAACTGGTGTATCAACAATTGACGTTGTATGTTTATTTACGTCATGACGTCATGCAAACTTTAATGTTGCATGAATAAATTGGGCTAATTGCTAGTGGCCAGGCGCTTTAAATGGCCTAATCTGCCCAGACCTATATCTGCAAGTAATACATCATACATGTATATGCATGATACCGTCTGGCTGGCTGAGACTAGAGAACCAAATGTCACATAAATTTACTGAAATCTGATTTAGTTCGTATTTATTATCAGGAATCAGTAATTTAGTTTTTTATTTTAAACAAATATAAGTATATTACCCTAAAAAATTAACTCCATTTCGTTTCATTTCGGTAAATCAACTCCGTTTCGGGTCCATTTTGCTCAGAAAGGAGGTAGAAAACAGTGTCAACTTCCTGCTGTCAAAGTTTATTGAAAAATTTGAGAGAAAAATCAGGGGAAAAGCAAGTTTGTGAAAGGTATTTCTACTATATCATCGTTGACAATATGGAAAAGTCACTGCCTATTGTTGGGCACGCATGTTTCTGCCACAGAGTGTTCAGGATAATCTTTACATGCACAACTCATGTTGACAAATTACACAGTATTCAGTAACACAGACATAAATTATATCCTCGACCTTAGAATTAGCGATAAATGCTTTCATATATCAGTGAACTAGAATATATTTAACATAATGTGATGTTAGATGAAATCAACAATCAAAGCTGCGACAAAGCTAACACTATCAATGACCCAATTTCAATCCGATAAGTTTTGTAAATATATGACATCCATAATTTTGTTTACTTCAAGTATCAAGGAGTTACCAGATTCCGATAGTTTAACAAACAAACTTAATTTCCAAATTTATTAAGTTGTCCTATTCCTCCGAAACCTCGGTAAACATAAACTTCAATACAATAGACATCACAGAGTAGAAAAAGTTTCATTCATTTAATTGTCAAATATTCATCAACAATCAAAACAAATATGGCGGTGAAATCCTATCCAATAGCAAGCGCGTCACATGATTCCGATAGGTAACGTCATCACACTATTGCGTCATCACACCGCTCGCCAAAATCATAAAAAAAGTTACGGTGGCCAATTTCAGTCATTACGCACACTGAAGAATGTTATACACAAATCATATGAAGACAGATACCTCTAAATTAACGTTTATTTAACTATAATTGCAGTCATTCAAATATTTAGATAATACAAACAATGTGATTGGTTAAAGGACGATCACATGATCAATTTAAGCTACGTTCATTTTCCAATGAACTGTACGAAGAACTACTTCCATCCGCCATTCATAGAATACGCGTGCTGCGTAACATTATAGTTCGGATTTACAGGGGGCGTATTTAGGAGAGGGATATTAAAATAATTGGATAAAGAGTTTAAAACCGTGGATTGCAATTATAAAGGTTTAGTGTCATTTTTTGTGCGTTCATTATGGTATGAACTGTTAATTGTCGCAGTACATAGCGTACAGAATGCCCTCGGGCATTATGCGCTTTGTGTTTAGACAACTAACAGTTCATAAAAAAGACACTAAACCCTTCAATCATTTAATGCTGATCACAGTATGGACATCTAAATGAGGTGTCCTTCCGTATAACCCTGACACTGGTACAATATTTGAGATGAGTCCAGTGATCACATATTTCACACTGGATGGTCCTCCTTTACAGCTTGGTATGCTCTAGTGAGAGCAGATGGTGAATAAGCTCTTCTGTTACCATATGAAGTAGGACCTATCAGCTGTAAATACAAGAAATACCATTCAACCTAGACAAAAACACAATTTCAATTAGTGACTATAAAATAACATAATGGCTCTAATTGGCTTCCGTAGAAAAAAAATTGGTTGGCATTTTTTCCACCGTCCACCGTTACTATTTTTAGACTTGACATAGTTTTTACAGGCAGAGATAGCGTCTGTGGATACACAAATGTTAAATGCGTTATTTTATCGTTTTAAGTGCTATAATAAAATGACTTAGTGGAAATACATAGAAATTATTCATCAACAATGTAAGTGACGTTTTCTTACCTTTATTCGAAGCATTTTCTTGAAATTGTTGTAGAAACAAAGCGACCGAAAGTTTTATGATCTGTTTACATCCGTGTTTATTTTTGACGTCACATAATGACGTTACGCTCGCGAAATAACAAAACCTATCGGAATCATGTGTCTATCGGAATCAGGTTACTGGAGGATACTGTAAACATGATTCGTTTTCAAACACTTTGTTTTCTCAATTTTTTTTCCGAGATGCTGATTTTTGATATCGACAAATTTTATGCAAACATATTGGTACTAATTAATTCTAAAAGTCAACACACACAACATGCCACATTATCATCAGACATCAAATTGTATTTTTATAAGGAAGAAACAATGCCATATTTATTTGCTTCATGTTTGTTTTCAAGAAAAAATACTGTACTGTCATAGTTTATTTTAAATTTTGTTTTCTGCTGTTTTCAAAACACCATCTACTTGTCAGAAAGTTATGGCACATGTCACAAAAGCTTTTGGGGAAATTTTGATAGCATAAAAAATACCAGATGTAAACAATCTAAAACACAGATATTGCATATATACAAGTATTATACTTCTTTTTTGTACCTCCCATTAACGTAACCTATTTCCGTTTCTGATTTTAAAATGAAATGAAGTTTTTTTGGGTCTTAGGAAAAAAGAAAAGTAGTGGTGTTTCCTATTGCATGCTCTAAAAAAATATAATCGTGAATGACGGGATCCCGCCTCATGTGTATCACGGTGCTTCAACATGTTCAAAATCTTGTCATTTTGATTACCGCAATGCAACGGCACATAAAATAGTGCACTGTTGCTATGTAAACAATATGGCCGCTACCCACACGTATAATTTGCATTGAGTGTTTGTTTTTTACAATGCAGGTACATATTGATGGAGCAAATGTACTCCCCAAAACTCCCCCCGCCCCACACCCACAAGGTCATATGCATACTCAATTTGTAAAAATCTTCACATTGGGGAAGGGGGATATGTATGCATCTGTACTTGCAGGCATGAATAAATAACTTTGGGAATCTAGAAGGGATTTTATACTTTTTTAAATAGCTCGACTTTCACAGAAAAGGCAAGCTATTCTACTCACCCTGGCGTAAGCGTTACCATTAGTTAACCTTTTTTGGTATTAGGCTAAATAAAATTATACCTGAGTTTACTGTAACCCGACTGACCCCCTGAAAACACCCCCGACTCCTTTTTGTTTTATTGAATTTTTTTTTTTTTTGAAAAAAACAACAACAACAAAAAGAAAGATTTGAAGAAAACAAAATATTGAAAAAATAATAAGGCTCACGCGATCACGGTGCAATTTTCAATTTCGCGGTGAGGTTTTGACAGCTGTTTTGGCTGTACAGTTTCGAAAATGTCAGCACATGGAAGCGCACTCTCCATAAAGAATCGATTGTTGAATTGTTTGACAAGTACCACAGACAGGTCGGTAAATGCCCAGAGTTCCAGGCCACCTGTTGTAAGTTTGTTTTTTAAAATATTAATATTAATGTGCATTTGTTTACTTTCTTCTCAGCACTAAGCATTGGCATCGACTACTATAACTTTTTGAAGAAGTATGCCGTTCCATAATAGTTTTCTGAACTCAACCTCATAATAACTAACATGAGAAATTTATAAATATTTATTACTTTCTGATGTTAGAGAAGTAATATACATGTAAGTCAACACTTTTACAAAAGTATTCAAATGGTCAATTAACATTTGACATTATAACTTTGAATATTTATTCAGCTGTCTGGTAGGCAAGAACTGCTCTTGGTTAAGTCAACCACAGAATTTGTGGGTCCCCCATCCTTCCTGATGGTCATATATTCAGGAAGAGCATGGAAGTCAAGTCACTCATAACACGTCAGGCCCCACTGGAGATCGCGCTGTATGGAGCTGGACTGATCCCAGCCGAGTCATGTCAGGTGTTTTTTTTACAAATAGGGGAAGGCGCCCAGGCCCTTTCAGAGGGGAAAAAACGCGCGATTTTTTATATTTAGGGGGACAAATTTCTTGCGGTAATTTTGCCAGTTGTGCGACATCGCTGATAAAATTTCACAAAATATACCGGAAACCACAACAGTTACTTCCCTTGTTATTAGTCATTGTCGTAAAGTGTTCTACGATAAACAATTGCGAAGCGTCCAAGGCGATTCATCTTTTTTTTGTCCATGATTTTTTTTTTTTTAAAAAAAATAGGGGAAAAATGTAGGTTCCCCAGATAGGGGAAGACGCCGGTATCCGGCGTCTGTTATATAGTAAAAAAACTCCCTGCATGTACTCATTGCTGTTGGAGCTGACCCTCTTTTGGACTTGCAGAAAACATTTCAAACTGTTTTACCCCTTTGTAATAATTGCAAAAAGAGCCAGTTGTTACCAAGTTTTACAATTTCTTCACTTCAAAAGGTAGAAAGAAATATATAGTCCAATTCTATATTCTATAACTTTATTTCTACATGCTACCAAACTGTAATGGTGAATTAATATTTACAACAGTTTACTAATAATGATAGTCTCTCTTTCACATGTAACTACTGATCTCTTGTTAGTCCAGGTAAAAACCACGGAAAAAAGCCACGAACAATGAAAACCCTCCCTTTTTATAAGGTCCCTTCCAAATAAGGGGTTAGCATGGTCATAAATATTAGCATGCTAACTCATCATCTTATAGCATCTACAAATAAGGAATGCTAACACATAAATCATGTAGCATTAGCATTAGCATTAGCCTGGTTCATAGAGCATCTCCCAAATAAGGGATGCTAACCCATAAAGTATGATCATTAGCATTAGCCTGTGTTAGCCCTGCAGAGAGATACACATCTAGATTTATGGTGCTAACCGAAGACAGACATAATGTCCTCAGTAACCAGGCTTGAATACTGGTACCTGTACAAAATTACAACACAAGCCTTTTGGGGAACATTAAAACATACACAATTTTATATTGTTATCTGTTGTAGTTTTTAAAATACCACATTTTCCCATTCATCAAAGCTCATCGCCACCTTAAATGTAACTTCGCCAAAAAATAAAATAAAATGCCTACCTACCTACCCTATTTTTTTCAGCAATGTTACAGCAAACACAGGTATAATTTTATTTTGCCTAAGCTCATATCTTGGAAACTGCTTGACAGAAACTTTACACATGTATTCATTATCATAAGAGGAAATTGTACAAACAAAGCCATAACTCTGTTATGCATTAAGCCATAACTCTGTTCTGCATTTTACAGAATTATGTCCTTTTTCAACTTAGTTGCCCAATAAATGGACAAGGCCTCGAAAAGTCGAGCCTGCTGTCAAAGTGAGGCAACACATACATTGAATTAAACATTTAGCATAAACATTCTTACTGCCCTTTAAACAAGTTAGAAAAAGGTTTAGATAGGCTGCCAAATCCGCCATCTGTAGCCACAAAATGAAAAAAAAAGAATTTTAAAAATTAATTTCAAGTAAATATATGACTGTTTATTGTACAAAACATCATAGTAGGTTTAGAAACCATCATATATACATATGATGTAAATATGTTGTTGGCGGGATTGCTACTTTAAAATTGATTCGGTACATATTCGGTACATTATTGTATCAAGGGACATAACTGACATACACACTTATCTTATACATAGTGTCTAGTTGTTATTCTTGTTATTTAATAATCTTATAAAATAATTAATACTCTTGTCATTTGTCCGTTTGTCCATCTAATACCATTTGTTAAAGTGATATCTCCCAAGAAGTCTTCATCACACAGGTGAAGTGTGTGAGTGTTCAATGAGTCTTCATCTCAAGGGAGGTGTGGGGGAGACCAAGAAACCTTTGTCACATAAGAGAGGTGTGGTAAAAGGCCATGCAATGAGCCTTCATTTTGGTGAGGTAGCTATGTTCCACTAGACGATGCATTAAGAAAGGTTATAATTAGGTATACCCCTGCTTTTACAAAGTGAAGTGGGGTCTATATAGGAATCACGTTGTCCGTAACGTCCCGTCGCGTAACACTTTTTTGTCGCATCCCGTCACGTCCAGTTGCCTAACTTTTTTGTTACTTGCATTCCTCAAACAGTTTTGAATGAGTTGTTTCCAAACCTCGTTTTGAATGAGTTGTTTCCAAACTTCATATAGCATCTCCGTGCTGATGACCTTCTCGTCTCTCACTGCTGCAGGTTCGAATCCCACTGGGAGCTCAACTTGTAAGTGAGGAAGTGTCGATTCTTACAGATCGCGGGAGGTGTACAGTACTGGTTCCACTCAGGAAAAGTGGGTGGTCTGCCTCCACCACAAAAAAATCTACTGTCATATATAACCTGATATGTGTTGAAAATTACTTAAAACATCAAACAAGAAATCCAAACTTCATATACAAATAACAATTATTGTTGATTGCTTAATTTATTACATAATTTTTTTGCCCTTTGTTTGACTTAGAATTTGTCACCTTCAGTGATAAGTTCTAGAAGTACTGTTCCGATTAATCGAGCATCGGTCAGTTAAGTTGTTTTTCCGATCAATCGATTACAGTTTTCATGATCGAGTTTACTCGGTTGTTGCAAAACTGATTTTATTCTCTTGTACTAAAAATAAAAAGTACATGAGTCTGAGAATGAAATAAAGCTTTAAGGCCACTTCTTTTTTATTTTTTGGTTTACAAGATTTTTTTTGGAAAAGTGTCCACCAGGAGGTCGAAAAAAAAAGAAAAAAAAAAAGGAAAACATGAAAATCATAGGTCACAAAACATACTGTAAAATGACTGAAACATTGAAAATACATTTAATTTACATTCACTACACAAGAAAGTTGGTCAATATAGTTAAACACACAGCTTAAATGTTGATTTAAAACATTTAAAACTGCATGGCAGCAATCGGTGTCGTTCCTTCTACGGTTGTCCGATCTCCATCGCTGGATCGGCAAGCCGAAATCCCACGCACACGGAGGTTGTCATCGGGAAGTACACGGCTGATTGCCGTACCGACTGTTTCTGTCATTTCTGCCCTCAGAAATACTTTACCGGAGCCTTTTACCGATGAAAACCCCCAAAAGGTTACTTCAAAAAAGACCGGTCCACTTTCAATTCACATTCGTCCCAAATGATTTCGTTTCGCACCAAAATCGATACGGTCGGGAAAATAATTTTGAAAAAAAAAGTGAAATTGCATTTTTTTTTCTTTTCTACTTTTCGGAAAATTAGACCCGCCGGTTTTGTAAACCAATTTATATAAAAGGAGTGGCCTAATTTTGCAAAAATAATCATGTATCTCAAAAGGTGTATCACAATTTATACTATAGATAAATGCTTGGTTAGTTTCATTCAACTGCTTAATGACCAGTATAAACATTGTGTTACTTTTCTTCATTATAGTCTGAAAAGGCTTACGCTGGTGTCTTATATGGAAGCCATGTTTAATCGATGAATGATCGATCATCGGTTGTTGGAAAACCCTGATGATCGATCATGAATTTTCAACCGATTCCCTCTTCATTAAGTTAAATGAGAACTAATTTGACTTTATAATTGTTTTATGCAAAACTATTGTAAGTCAGTATTATTTTAAATAACTGATTTTTAAACAATACATCTAAATATGCTATAGACAATACTTGTTATAGACAATACTTGTTATAAAGATCATTTAATGTAGTAAAGTCACACAATTCAGACAAGATGAAGATAATAACACTTTTATGGAGTGCAATATCTTATAATTTCTTTATAAAGCTAAAACGTGTTTTGCAAAAATTACGTATGGCAGGTGGCTATTTTAACAAACACATTTTTTTGTGGCGATTAGCTTATTGTAGGGACAATCTATTTTACTGAATAGTTGAACCTCTAGCTAATTTAATAGCAGGAAACATTCTATGTCTTGAAACGTCAAAAACAGTATGAAAAAATCTAAATAATAAATAAATGGTCAACTGAACTGAACAAAATCAAGAACATGGAACTCTATAATGCTCTGCTCTTTATTGTTTTCAGACTGTTCCAGTGTTGAGTTGCATTGTTAATAAAAAGTTGAATTAAAACAATAATTTTTTTATTATTTTACCGGTAATTCATATTTATCAAACATCAGTCATAACGATACATAACACTAAAATACAAAGGTTTTTAGTGTTACAGGCACAATTCGACAAACATATACTGATAAAAATAAGCTTAGCATGTAAATTGCATGGCAAATTCATTTGCGCATATTCTAGGTCATTAACAATATAATTAACATAATTAGCAGATATATGCTGGGCATTGTGTTTGAAAAGATATCTGCGGAAAAAATAACAAAATGTTTTAATCTATCTGCTTTACAGATAATTGTTTATATTTTCATTCTTATTTCAATGTAAAGGGAGGTAATTTCAATTTCAACGCCAAAGGCCAGGCGAGCTTATGTGATCGCTTTTCATCCGTCCAACCGTCTGTTAACAATATTATAAAATCGACATCTATTTCAAACCGATTTGAAGGATTTTGATGAAACTTGTCACAATGTTACTTAGGAGGCCCCCTGGCTAAAATTAGGTTAATTTAGGGAAATTTCAAACAACATGATATCTCCTCCGAAACCACTTGTTCCATTGTAGTGAAATATCATATACATGTTCCTTGGGTTGGCCTCTATCAAATTTGTGTTTTTTGTTATCGTCAAATAATCAAAATGGCCGCCTTGTTTGAAATTATGTTTAGTTTATAGTTAAATCCAGTCTAGTCATATGTTTGTACCTGACTGACCGTGAATCTGTTCGAATCACAGTTGCATGCGTTGGGAGATTAATATCTCCCTTACTGCATTGTTCAACTTGTTGATCCAGATTCCTACAAACTTTGTTTTAAATATTTAACTTTTATTTACCTTACCAAACTTTGTTTCAAAAACCTTGTTTGAAGTTATGTTTACTTTCTAGTTAAACATAGTCTAATCATATGTTTGTATGATCAGTAGTGTTGTTGGTTTGATCGTACATCGATCAGTTATGCCTTTTATCTGATCAATCGATCACAATACTTGACTCGGTTTTTCAAATATGAAATATTTGTTTTAACTAAATGGGAGATAACTCTGATACTAACTTACATTGGAACACAACTAATTAGTGAAAGAGAAGATCACCCTATGTCATGCAAATGTTTATAGTACTTCACATTATAAAATAGCCCCATGTGGTTCCCAGGGGCCCCCGTTTGGTCACGGGGCAAAGAATAGGGCCACTGCAGATCCCTTTGGAGGGGTAGGCAGAGGGGAAGAATCCCCCCAAATTCATGTTCATTTTATCATTTTTTGTTCATGTTCATTAAAGGTCTTCATCATGATCCCTGCATTGTTTCAGGTGCCATCTCGCTCGCATCAAAACAGCAGTGGCAGAAAAACAATAAACGTGGCTCCAGCATAAATGGAGTTTCTACGATAGAATTTGCAACAACTCTGTAGTTCAGGGTGAGAAGGCTCTAGGCCCATTTTCCATATTTTATCTCGATGTACATGGAGGATGAGCCTGGCATGTTCATGCCTGTTAGGCGCCCTATAACCTATCATGTGTTGGTGCGCCTTAAAACCCAATTCAATTCAATACATTATAAAATAGCATTCAATTTCTTTCAGCAAAATGTACATAAGGACTTGCTAAACTTTTTTTAACTATACTTAAAATACAACTTGTAACAAATCAATAATGATTTTCCATATTGTAATATGTACTGCAATACGGGTCTTGCATATTGCATTACACATTTTACTGTTTTATTACACCCCTGATGTATATGAATCACTCATTTTTGGAGTCTCCATAAATTTTCATCGGTCTATTTTAAAAAGTAATAATTGATCAAGGGATTTTATCCTGGTATTTGAGAAATATTACAACCACCAAATTGAATTTAAAGACATATAAGTTTGCATCACCTGCCAAACATTAGCATGCCCAGATGTCTAGGCACAATGTGGGCTGTATCAGTTACCACGCTAATTCGAGATACAAACATCCACAATGGCAGGCTTGGCTTTATGGTCCTCAGTTGAGTCTTCCATTCTTAATATTTGCAACTTTAACTTTATGGCGAAATTTTATATCCAGACCCTGTATTTAGTTGTATGTATAGGTACAATGTTAGACCTAAACCTTTGTTCTTCCTATTGTGTGATGAGATAGAAAAAGGTTTTAATTTTTAACTTAATATCCCATGTATGTGTTAGAAATACCTGCAAGGTTACTTAAATTCAATGCATTAATGCCAAAGGTTTTCCAAAATGCTAACTTCATTAACTCCAGGCATTGATATTGTAATGTTATATGCACATTATTATGAACCAAAATTAATTTTAATCAATGATAACAGATATATTATGATATTGTTTAAATTTTAAAATAGCAATATTGAAGTATCTATTAAGCACCTGTGTTTATAATTTTGACTCTAAACTTGCTTGCAAATGATTAGCCCTTAACCTGCTAAGCATTACTAATTAATAGCTTTTGTGTCCATTGTAAACCCTGATCAGCCTGCGAGTTAGATCAGCATTGCGATCAGGTTTACAATGTTGGGCTGCTGATCAGTCATTTCCCCCCAAAACACCCCTTTGTCACATAAATGGAATGGTCTTAATTCAAAGAAAGAACAGTCCATTATATATATGTAGCGGGTTAAGGTTTAAATAAAAGGTAAACAATTTGGTGTTGTGGGCATCAGCATTGTTCTTCATCATCAATGACATCATCTTCATCATCATCACTGCAGTCCCATTAGTTGTGCATGAACCTGATGGACAATGATGATGCCAGGAACAATGTGACTGCAGTGAGGAGAATGACGATGATGTCACTGATGACAATGATGCTAATGAACAATGACTGGATTGTGGGAAAAGTGATGCTGATGATTGATCTCTACACTGATTACCAATCTATATAATTGATGATGACGATGATGATGATGATGATGATGATGATGTAACATGTTGCATCATCCTCATCCCTGCAGTGACATTGTTGGTGTCAATTTTACTGTTGTTCTTCATCCTATTGATTCCCCGTGTGGTTGCCGGGGTAGAATACAACCACTGCAAACACACCGTCACATGCAGAGGGGTAGGACCCCCCCATTCATATTCATTTTGTCATTTTTTGTTCGTGCTCACTAAAGGTCTTCATCATGACCCCTGCATTGTTTCAGGTGCCATCTCGCTCACATCACTAAGAGCAGTGGCAGAAAAACAATAAACGTGGCTCCAGCGTAAATGGAGTTTTTACGATAGAATTTGCAGCAACTCTGCAGTTCAGGGTGAGAAGGTTCTAGGCCCATTTTCCATAATTTTATCTCGATGTACATGGTAGATGAGCCTGGCATGTTCATGCCTGTTAGGCGCCATATAACCTGTAATGTGTTGGTGCGCCTTAAAACCCCAATTCAATTCATCCTATTGATCAATGAAATCATCATCATCACTGCAGTCACATTATTGGGGGCATCATTGTTGTTCATCATCATGCTTGTCCTCATCATCATGCTTGTCCTCATCATCATCATCATTTAATCAGCCTGATTTTACCAGAAGCATCACTTAGGGCTTAAATTGAAACTAATGGTTGTTTTCCAGGCAACGGTGGTATCAAAATGTAGCTTTTTTTAGACATTTTAAAATACTACTAATGCATGTAAAATCATTATCTGGCCACTTCAATCCAAACTACCAAGTTAAACAGTTTAAGTTATTCCCCAAATGCTGTTAATTTTCCGACTTGATTAAATTTCAAATTTTATTGTTTTTGACAGTTACATTAGGTTCTTTTTATTTCTACTAATTGAGAGAAATAAATGCATGTCAGAAATGTTACAATGTACATGTTTGGTCCATTCATTTTATCCATTGATCACACTTTTAATGTGAACCCCTCCACTACCACAATTGAAATTACAACATAACTGGTGTATCTCGATAAAAAACCACCCAACTTGTGACAATTTTGCACTGACCAGAGTCAGTTTCGCTCAGTCGTCCAGAGTCAGTTTTCGCTCAATCGGTTTGACACTCTAACTGGTTTGTGTTGCATAAACCCCTTGAAATCTCTGTGATGTTGATGTGAATAAGCTGGAATGGATCAGTTTTTTTTTTCTCCGACCATAGTGATGTCAATGGCTGATTAGTAAGGAAAATAGAGCACCAGATTTCATGACAAGATCTAGGTTGGTTGGTGTTCAGGCTGATTGCATGTTGTTACTCTGAGGTCATAATCATCTCTCCTTCTATTAATATCATCAATATACATGTAAGGTAGATATCTGATGTAAATTATATTTAATTTATTTATTCTTTTATATTTTTATTATTTGTGCATTTTGTTTTAGTACCATATCATCCCTTATTTGTAAATAGTTTTATCTTTATATATTTTCATTAATTTTTAATTAATCCTTCATTTCTTCATCTTTTCATCAGTTTTTTGCCGTGCCGTAAAACACCATTCAATTCATTCATTTATTTTATAAATTGAAATGTTTTGACTAGCTAGATGTTAAGGCACTTGCTGACGGTGTTTAATACTGTATTTTTGGTGAAGGGGGCATATAGTGTTACCTCCTGTCTGTCTGTTCGTCCGTCCGTCCGTCCGTGCAAAAACGATGTCCGCACACTAACTTAGCTAATTTTTATCGGATATTTCCAAACTTGGTCTTATAGTATATTGGCACAATGTCTCGGCCAAGTTCAAGCCCCATCGCCCCAGAAGTTCCAGAGTTATGGCCCTTGGAATATTAAATAATCGACCAAACAATTTTTTTTCTAATTTTCAACCTTTGGGTTGAAGGTGCAGGGTGGGGATGGGGGAGGAGATGGTGGGGGGAGGAGTGGGGAAAGAAAGATTTAGATTTAGATTTTAGATTTCATTTGGATGACATTTGAGACTCAGTTTGGGATATACAATCTGGCAAGAACTGCTTTTAAGTATAACCCTAAAAGAAAATAAGAGCACCCCCTTTGCATTTTGCATAACATCAGCTCGATACTGCTAGGGGAAATGAGATGTAGTGTTTTCAGGGACTGACATACCTGCACATATGCATACTAACATGCAGTCTGTTCTTGCAAGATTTCCTGGACTGGTGTCATTATTTCTGCAAGTCATGGTCACTGTGAGGCATAAGTCTTGATCATAAAGCTGCTTAAGCAGACTACATTTAGCATCCAGTAGAACAGGAACAATTTCATTAAATGTGTTGACTTAAAAACATACATTGTTTATTGTTTTGAAATGTTGTATTTTTCCTTGTTTAATCGTGATAGAGCAGAAGAGGTTTTGTGTTGCACATTTTTTAGGACATGGAAATAATTTCTAACATGCTTGCACATTCTCTACCACATAGAATCCATTTCTGGCATAGTTTCTGAATCTGATTACTGCTGTTTCATTGTTCCACTACAATAAATGTCTTCTTCCCCATTTCTGAATTGGAGATTAGCAAAAAAGAGACATCAGCTTTGACAGCAATTATTAAAATAGCTCCAGCGCTGCTCTCCAAGACAAAAATATGTTAATTTGAATTATATTCTCATTTCAGAACTAGAGATTGTAAAACACTCGACGGAGCTGGAGGTTACATGGACATTAGTGTCAGTATTGTCTGCAATCTCTGGTAGAACTCAGTAAGCCCAAGAGAAAGTTGTCATCAGAAAGAGCAGAGGAACCCCTGGCACACATATTTCATGGGAAAGATGCTCTCAAAGGATATCAATTTTGTTGAATTTTCTAAGAATTGCAAGACTGGTTGCCCGCACAAAGCATGGTGTTGAAATTCTAAAAAAGTAAGAATTTGTTTATTATTAAAAGTATTAGAAGGGGTAATGAAACCGTAGTATTATATGTTTTTCACACAACACATGTGGTAGTGATGGACTGTTCTAAACAGAGACTTTCCAAGCTAAAAGTCACTATTTTATGGAACACAGTTGCCCATACAAAAATGTACAAAACCTAGTAGGGTGACCCGAGGTTTGTTTTCTTTTCTTTTTTAATTTGAGTGGTGTCATTCATTGTACTGTTTTGAGTTTTCACTATAGAGATCAGACCGGAATACAAACGTCATATTTGGTGACAGTATCGTCTAATTACCGATTTCAGACTGTGTACATGTACATTGTATTAGGCAGAAATTCAAGACTTGGGTGTGCAAATCTACAAACAGGGTGTGTAAAATAATTTGCTAAAATGCGCTAAGAGCCAGTTCGTGCCAAGTAGGTTTCTCTGGGGCATTTTATTTTTACAGATAAAGGTGAAATGGGTACATTTTAGATCATCTTTCTTCTATAAATGTATACAGAACATAACAATATTGAGAAAATAAAGTTTGGAAGTGTTGTTTAGCCAAAAAAAAAAACCACCCACTCCACCAAATATTGGCCAAGATACTTCAAAAATGGCCGTGCAAAAAATATCTACACGTTTGGCTAGCTAATACACTGTACATTTACTTCTCAAAATTTGCTAAGGATCACCTTTTTGCTGTCTAAATTTCTTGCTGAAATAAATAGCATTATTTCTATTTTACAGGAAATTATTTAGGGCAGTGTATGGTCATGTGATCTCATGACTTGATTCAAATTGTGGAATTGTTGAAGTATCAATGAAATTAATATCGTAATTTTGAATTAATTTCTAATAAAATTATATGGAAGAATAAAAGTGATCCTTAGTAAATTTTGAGTACTAGTTGTTTATATCTGTGAGCAATTATAAAAAATATTTCAACCCGAGAACACACTAGTCTAATGGTGCAAGAATTATCCAACCATAGCTCTCAAGGGAGCTTGGTAATACTCTATAGTTTGGCCTTCAAGTTTTGGTTTAAACATGTTGATAGCAAATGTATGTAAAATTAAACCTTTTATTACAGTAACACAGAATAAATCATCATTGTCTATTGTAAGAGCCAAATCTTAAAGGGGATTCATCTGTCTTCTTTTTTTCTTTTTTTTATAGAATCTAATATTTAATAACGGTCCAATTCATGATAAAATGTCTTATCAATCGAAATTTGATGTAAGCTTCATGTTGTTCAGGTATACATTTGAATTCAGAATAGTTTTGAAATGAAATTGGACATTGCAATGCTTGAATTAACATCGAGTACGTGGAATGCAGGAAAGCAGGCGCATGTTACTGTGCAGAACGAATTTCCTAGTATTTTTAGACTTATTCATTATGTTTTGGCCCTTTTGAATATAAAATATTATTTGTCCATAATTATAAGTTCGACTTGGAAGATGTTTTTTTAATTAATTACAGAACTGTTTAGGTTGATTGCGTAAATTCGGGCTTTTAGTCTGGCAATTGCTGTCCAACCATGACCGTCTATGCGTTTTGACATTTTGGTTTAAGTTTTGGTTTAAAGTTCTTCCTCATTTCTAAAAAACAAATTATCGGAAAGCTTTGAAACTTGGCATATATGTTAATTATCATTACACAATGTTATATGACAAGAACCATAACTCTAGCTGTCTTTTATTTTACCTGAATTATCCCCCCTTTTTACTTAGATTTTTCAGTTAAAAAAATGTTGAATTGACAATTCGGCATTTCCACTGTTGGTGCTTCAATTGTTTTATCAAAGTCCAACTATTATTATACAATTACTCATTAACTGGGAGCTCGACTTGTCAAGTGAGAAAGTGTCAATTCTTACTGATGGCAGGAGGTATACAGTACTGGTTTTACCCAGGAAAAATGAGGTGGTCTGCCTCTATCAAAAAAAAGATGTAAAATACCATTCAAACAAACAAACTAAGTTACACATTAAAGATCCCCTACATACCATTTCATTGATGTTATAAAGCCATTTACAAAGTTAGCCAAAAGCCATGGGGATTGCCAAATTAAAAATGAATTCCCATATCAAGCCAAGGATTATGTTTGTCAGACTGGTAGCCTCCTTTGATCACCTCAGTTAATGTCTTGTAATTATCAGCGACAGTCTGATATTCCTGTATGTATTGGCCCTTGTCACACCATACATTAATTATGGAAATAATTATTTATAATTTCAAATGTTCTTTGGGTTAAAGTTAATTTTTTATTTACAAGAAATTTCAGAAACTTGCGTGGTGTCCGTGAAGGTATTTAATTATGATATATATCATCCTTTATGCTATTCAGGGTCAACTAGGTGTAAGGTTCTTTCAGTGTTTACATTGACTGAATTGTATAAAACAGCCTAATATGGCGTCTTTCAGCGGACATTAACATAAGTGTGCCGTGGACATGCATTATTAATATTTAATTATAATATATTTATTTTGTACATGATATAAATTTCAGTTAATCGATAAAGTAAAGGTGTGATTCTACCAAAGTGTCATTTCAATTTCTTTGTGTGGAAGTCAGCATGTACAGTATGGAGCAGTGCCTCTTAATTCCCCTCACATGGTAGTAGTGTAGTACAATGTATAGACGTTACAGTTTAAGATGGAAGCAGTGATAATTGCTCATTCTTTTGTGTTTTCTTAGATTAAACAATGTCTTGTTCCATTTATATGAACTGACATGCAATGAGAAAAATAAATAGTGATAAGATATGAGGTAGAAAAGTAACACAATTTAAGTATGCTCTGAATGTTGAATGTCAGCAGTTGAATGAAACTGACCATGCATTTATCTTTAGTATATTGAGATACATGATTACATTTTGCAAAATTAAAACTTTATTTCATTCTCAGACTCTTGTACATTTTAGTACAAGAGAATATCATTAGTTATAATTTTACAACAACTGAGTAAACTCGATCATGAAACATTGTAATTGATTAATCAGAAAACAGGCTTAACTGACCGATGCTCGATTAAATAGATTAATCGGAACAGCACTAACCGGTAGTAATAATAATATAAGAAGAGGAAAAAGAAGAAGAAGAAGAAGGAAGAAGAAGAAGAAAAAAGAAGAAGAAGAAGAAGAAGAGATAGTAGTAGAAAAAGGAGAATATAAAAATACATCCATGCAGTAATATAAGAAAATAATAAAAGTATTTAAAAAGGGGCAATTTATTTCTGGATATTGATAAAAAGTATAAAATATTTTCAGACTACAAAATTAATATAGCTGTTGATGTTTTCTTCCATTATGGCCAGTTAAATATAATGGTTCCCCCATCACTTGGTGGTTCCCCCCATCACTTAGCGGTTCCCCCATCACTGTCTTTAGAGCGTTCGCCTGGCATGATATGATTGAAAGATTGTTACAAGATACTTTAAATACATATAAATAACAATACATTCATGCAGTAATATAAGAAAATAATAAAAGTATTTGAAAAGGGGCAATTTATTTTGGGATATTGATAAACAGTATAAAATCTTTTCAGACTACAAATATAGCTGTTGATGTTTTCTTCCATTATGGCCTGTTAAGTATAATGGTTCCCCCCATCACTTAGTGGTTCCCCCATCACTTAGTGGTTCCCCAATCACTGTCTTTAGAGCGTTCGCCTGTCATGATTATGACTGAAAGATTGTTACAAGATACTTTAAATACATATAAAGGGTAGTTCTAGGACTGTTCAATCCGGTGTCAGAATATTGTGACTGGGTGGGGTATCGTGTCATGTGCCTATGGTGTGGTACTCCAGTGTGGTAGTGCTATAAAATATTGAGCATTAAGCTCATTTCTACAAGTAGACTCCTTTGTCATACGACTGAATGATTGTTAAAAGGGACTTTAACCATGCATACAAACATACATATGCTATAATTATATAATGGTCAAATAAAACTGTGTGAACTCCTCATTGTTTGATTGCTTTTACCACCTGGATCAGTTGATAAGGTCATACCCACCTGACTTAATAATTTTTGTAAATATTTGTCAAAAAATTTCAGCGTTTTTGTGAAAACTCAATCTGTTTTTATTGACCAGGTACTGCAAACAATAGCAAGAGTATGTATAGTTGGGATTAACTCACTTACAGCCTGTTTGATATGGCCGTGTTATGGAATATTTAATTATTTAAGGATTAAACACAATCCGGTTAATTTCATTTGCAAATGTAAAGTTCGCTTGTTTAGGTTGTTTCTATTAGTAAAACAAATATTTCCTAACTTTCCCAACTTTATTATTGGAATATAGAGTTTGATTGCCACTCCAGATTTTAAGACTAGTTCTAAAGTCAGGGGTTATGACATTAAAACCACTTTGAAAATAGGCATTTTATATATGTTCCATAATAAGTTTAAGGCTATTCAAATTGTGGGACTGTGGTGCTAATTTCTCAATCGCATGTACACATATTGGAAGTTTCCGTTCAAAACTTGTTAAAGATTACTTTTGGTTTAATCTAATTTGAGAACGTCCAGTTGTTAATTGATGAGATGTATGGTTAAATGTAAGGGCTTCCGTATTAACAACAATTTTTTAAAAATGAAATAGGCTAAGAACACATTTTCCTATTAGGGACATTAATGGTCAGAGACCTATTCAGATGCTAAAATGCAGGCTGGCATGTAAAGGTCAAGGTCACAATGACTCAGTGGCATTTAAAGGTCAAAGTCACATTGACTCATTAGCATGTAGGTCAAGGTCACAATGACTCAGTAGCATGTAAAGGTCAAAGTCACATTGACTCAGTGGCATGTAGGTCAATGTCACAATGACTCAGTGGCATATAAAGGTCAAGGTCACAATGAATCAGTGGCATGTAATGGTCAAGGTCACAATGACTCAGTTATTAAAAACCTTACCAGGCTATAACTTTTCAAGCTTAATGTAGCCAACCTTTTGCAGCTTTATACACACTTAGTGAGAGGAGAACTATTGATTTTTAGGGCAAAGGCCAAGGTCACAATGACTATTGTATAGTGTTGGGAATCGGTTGAAAATTCATGATCGATCATCAGGATTTTTATCGATCATGAATTTTCCACCTACCGATGCTCGATCATTAATCGATTAAACATGGCTTCCATAATGAAGAGAAGTAACACAATTTAAGTATGTTCTGGTCATTAAGCAGTTGAATGAAACTGACCAAGCATTTATTTTAATTATAAATTGTGATAGGCTTTTAGAGATACATGATTCTTTTTCTGCAAAATTAAAACTTATTTCATTCTCTTGTACATTTTAGTCAGTTTTACAACAACTGAGTAAACTCGATCATGAACAATTGTAATTGATTAATTGGAAAAAAAGGCTTAACTGACCGATGCTCGATTAAATTGATTAATCGGAACAGCACTACAGTATTGTAATCTGACTCTTCAACCTTTGTATCCACACTCATGAAACTTCACAGGTCGACTTAGTGAGAGGAGGACCTCTATTGATTTTGGAGTCAAAGGTCAAGGCCATCATGATGTGATTATGAAAAACCTTGTCAACACAATAACTCTTCAACCCTTGTAGCCATACTTATGAAACTTTGCAGGTGGACTGTCTTTGGTGACTGGAGGAACTCTTTAGTTTTTGTGACCAGTAGGTCAGTGTCACTAATCTTGCACCAGTGAGTGAGTGTTCCATATACCAATAAAGTTTAGGGAAGGGGGCATATTAGTCGGTACATACAACGAAAGTTCTAGTTTACGTTATTGGGAAACCCTTTATATGCCATTAGGGACGTATTAACGTTGTGGCGTTGTCTGTCTGTCAGTCTGCTGTCCGTCTGTCTGTCCATCTGTTTGTCTGATAACTTTTAGCTGAAAACTGATCGATTCATGGCTTATAATTTTAAAAGTATAAGGTGTACAACAATAAAACTTTTTATCATGCAGATATGCACTTTTCTGCCTAATAAAGGGGTGACCTAATAAATTTTGCTTTATTATGCACTGACCAATAGAGCAAATCGATGCGGAATCCCTCGGCGTTTATTGAACGTTACGTTATCTGACGTCATGCACGTAACGTTGCCTGATGTCATAAAACAAACAAGAAACAACAACATGGCGGCGTCCTCGATAAGCGTAACATTCTGAGAAATAGGTAATAATAGTAATTCATACAGAAAATGTGGATAATCTACATGATGAATAGAATATTATGTCAGTGCCTTTTACTATCAAGTTTATTAGGCTTGGCACGAATACGAAAAATGGCTCGAAGGACTTAATAGTAAAAGGCACTGACATAATATTCTCTATGTACACATCTTCAGCATGACAGCATGATCTAGTGAATACACCTGATAAAGGCCAATAACTCCTGATTTATATATTTTTAAATTATCTCCCTTTTGAAAAATGTTTACACTGGAACGTAACCTTGCATTGTGGCTAATAAATTTCAAAGTATTAGATACGTCCATCTATTCTATATGAATAGATGGACATATATCCTGCACTAGGTGGTGCTCTTGTTCTATTTGTCTCTCAAATGATATGTTTAAGTTTGATGATTTGACTTAATGACATGTGGTGACAAAAACAACAGGGAGACCCCTGCAGCAGATAGTGATCAAGTGTAACAATTTTGACACCATTGTTTAATGGGCGGATGTGATGATGTGTCAGTTACAATCTATTCCTTACTGATTAAAGATTATAACAATATGGGTGGATAACAAATGAGGACCCACAGATCAAACTGATAGACCAGAATTTTTTAAAACATACTGTTGCAATATTTTAGTTTTAAATAGTCTGATTTGATAGCTGATAACCTATCATGTTAATTAGCAAATTAACAAGTTAGTTCTTTTTGTTCAGAATGCATAGAGAATGACCTTTGAAATGGTTATAAACTAATGCTTGCTTACCATGCTTGATAAATCTTGCATTAGATTCTTAATTTTCATAAATTATGCAGCGAAGGAGTTTCTACCTCTGTCATGGCAGAGGAAGTAAAAACGCTGGGTCTAAACATTTCTCGCCTCTCACTGCTACGGGTTTGAATCTCCACTGGGAGCTCGACTTGTCAGAAAGTATCGATTCTTATAGATGGCAGGAGCTACAGAGGCTCTACCCAGGAAAAATGGGGTGGTCTGCCTGTACCGCAAAAATATCATCATTCATTTATGTTTGGGCCCTTTTGAATATAAAATATTATTTTTCAAAAATTATGAGTCTGACTGACTATCGTCATAAATGGCCTAACATGTGCTAAAAATGACATAGAACACCATTCAGCTTGGCTCTATTGGCCAAAGCTAAACAAGCTATTTTAGGCAATGACACGATATTGATATGAGCTTGGGCAAGTTCTGGAATGCAAAATTGACTTATGTAATACACAGTTATTGCCCTTGATTATTCGAAAAATACACAAATAATATTCTTGATAATATAAGATTAAAAGAGACAAAAAATTATGTTTTTGGACTTAAAATTCTGATCTTAATTAGCTGCAGAAATTATACGCCCCTTATCTCCCGCTAGCTGTTTTTAAAAAAAGAGACAGTGGCCCTGAAACTGTATTTTGTTCAATTTTCACAGTTGCTTATATACTGTAACATATTATGTGTTTGTATTATAACTAATTTAATTGTGGTAAATTATATATTTTCCTAATTATTAGTTTACAAGGTGCTTTCTATAAGTATTATTTCTGTAACTACTAATTTTAAAATAATTAAAAAAATTGGTAAAATAGAAAATTACACACTCGAAGCTATAATTGCTTGAAAATTAATTTTAAAAAGCATTCTTGATTTTTTAAATGTTCCGTAGACAATGCTTGAAAATTAATTTTAAAAAGCATTCTCGATTTTTTAAATGTTCCGTATACAGACCATGCTTGAAAATTAATTTTAAAAAGCATTCTTGATTTTTTAAATGTTCCGTAGACAATACAACAGTAATAGTGCAGCATGCGAATCAGCTATTTTAGTGGCTACTTGTCAGTCGCATAAGGAGTTAGTAAAAGTTGTCTCGTTGGTTTAACACGAAACTATTTTAACTCACTTTCAGAAAATTTTACAGGAGAAGCAAAAAAACATCTTATTTTGATCATAATTTAATCCATTTAAGAACTTTATTCTCTGGCATGTAATAAAGAAATGATAATAATAGAAATAATTCATGTGATTCTGTATGAGATATTTGAGATATATTGACTTAACAATAGTTTCGCACTAACAATTTGAAGCTGTAGATGAAAATTTTCAGAGTGAAACTATTGTAACTAACATTTTTTAGCAGTTATTGATACATTTTTCAGATTTTTTTTAAAGAAAACTTCAATGACAACTATTGGACAGTATAATTTTAGACAGTAAGTTAGGGCTTAGTTTGGACAAACCTAAGAATGGTACGTATGCAACCGAAATCCCTTAAGTTCTTATTATCTTTATTTTAAGTCTAGTTTCACAATTGAAGCATACAGCAGTTATCATCATCTTTTTACATAATTATTATTACATGTTTTTCCTCATCATTAAGTTAAATGAGAACTAATTAGACTTTATAGTTTTTTATGCGAAACTATGGTAAGTCAATATTATTTTAAATAACTGATTTTTAAAGAAACGATACATCTAAAAAATTAATATTTGAAAATCTTCAGAGTGAAACTATTGTAACTTACCTTTTTCATTGAGAAACAACTAAAATTTCTTCTCAATTAGCTCAAATTTGAACTCAGTAATCATTGTTTGAGAGAGTGATGTGAAAAAACTGCTTAATATTTTAACATTATTGTATACTTTCATATTGTCCTGTTTAGTTTGCATTGAGCTAAGTGTGCAATATTCTACGATATTGCACACATTGATATTGCATGGGAATTTTTTCTCGCGCTTGCTAAGACCCGCCAAATAGAAATAAGGAACTACTTTCAAATAAAATAACGGAATCCTTTCTATAGTGTCAACAAAAAAATACGTGTTTTTTTTAACCTTTTAGGGCAGAAATTGATAAAATAATTGAAATGGTCACTCACCCACTGTTTTTAACGTTATCGAATGGTAAACAAACTTTAGAAAATCGCTTGGTGTTTTTAATGACCTCATCCGACGTCGACGTTGTTTTCGCGCAAAATAATCATCCACATAAAATTAAACTGAATTACAAGACAAAAGCTATAAAAAATAACACAAATACAATGAAAAGCAATAGTCATACAATTAACATTTGATTGAAACCAATATACAATAAAAAGGTTATTGAATTTGTATGGCTAAATTTTACTTGGAACTCGTTGTTTTGTGATCCCAAGAGGAGGCTAAAATAAGTAAAACCCAACCTTACATACCACATTTTTAATACAAATAACCTTTAATGACCTAAGAATGGTATACAATAAAACTCCTTAAAGTTCTTAATCTTTAATTTAACTTCAATTTCACGTAAGACGCATAGAGCAGTTATTGTTACCTTCATATAGAATATGGAATAATTTTATGTATTAATATTGTTAAGTTTAATGAGAATCAAATTTGACTTACAATAGTACCACGCAAATTATTTTTGAAAGCAAAACTAATGTAAATTATTATAATTTTAAATAAATTTGCAAGAAACAATATAATTTTGTTTGCTATATTTGAAGATTTAATCGAAAACAAATGCAGACCTATTTTAAACTAGAACGTATTGCACGGCGCGCCATCGCAAAATACCCACGTTTTTCGTCACACAGGTCAATTCCCTAACGTTCTACACACCAAACATTATTGAATATTTACTAAATAAAACCAAGATTGGTTAACGGAATTCAATAGCTGTACAAAAAAAGAAATACCACTTTGTGGGGATGAACTCGTATCCCACACCTAAAATTATACTCCCGAGTTTTAAATAATAAATCATTTGAAATGCTGTGTATCTCTTTCATAGACGACTATTATACAGATTAATGTGCAAAAGTATGAAAAACATTACACCAATAAATAGTGTATTTGATGCCCCTTCCTCCAGGCCCCACCGATGACGTAGGAGGAAAAAATGTATACAGTGTAATCCCATCATCATAATGTTTCATTTGAGGCATGATTATCAAAAAAAACACCAAAAAAATACCCCAAATCCCCCTCACAGACATACAACCCCCCACCCTGGGCCCCCGGGCAGATGTCCCGAGTTCGAAATAATAAAATCGTTAGATATGTTGTTTATCTTTCATAGATGATTACATGCACCAAGTTATGTGCAAGAATATAGAAAAATGACAGTGTAATTGAATTTTTTAACAGTGTAATTGACCTTTTGACCCCATTGTGGGACCCTGGGTGCAGAGCCATCATCATAATGTTTCATTTGAGATATAATTACAAAAAATCCCCTCCACCCAATATCTTGTGTGTCTATTTCCTCCCACACTTTCCAACTGATTGCTTCAAAACATTACAGACCTTTGATGTCAAGAATTGATATTGTTTCAGCGTTAAAACCGACCTAGTATTAAAGGACTTATGACCATTTTTTTAATATAATATAATCCTCTGAAACTCCTTAATTGTCTTGAAACGTGAGAGGGATCTGTTGCTCTTTATTTCTAGTTATTAAAAGTGGATTTGAAAAATATCAAAACCTTGAGTACTTAACTTATTATTTTCTGTTAATTATTTCAAACAAATTCAGAATCTGTCAGGAAAGTGTTTCAAGGTCATTGACCTCTTGTTTAAATATTAAAAACCCCACCCAACCCCTGACATGTGTTTATGCGCTTAAATTTTGCCTACATACATTCATATTTTTACTTTGCTATCTTGCATTTGTGGTGAACCCATCATTTGGGCTCATGAAACATATGCATATACCGGAACATACATTTCAACAGGGATATTTCTTTCTTTCAAACAATTTAAAATCTATACAAGAAAACCAACCACCAAACAACCAATTATTTCTCAAACAATTATGTACTTGTTTCAGTTTGATTTACAAAGGAAGTCAATGACTGGTGGAAATACCCTAATAAGTGCTGTATACATTACTTAGTGGGAGATGTAGGCAGTTCACACTGATCAAGTTCTCAATAATAAAAACTGTAATTTTCTGTAATTTTCTGCTTGTTTGTCCCCAATATAATTCAATAATAACAGAGATGTCAGACAGTTAATCATGTCTGTCTGCTTGTTTTTGATCCTATTTTACACCATTAATAATGTCTGTCTGCTTGTTTTTGACTCTATCTTACACCATTAATAATGTCGGTCTGCTTTGTTTTTGACCCTATCTGTCGGTCTGCCTGTTTTTGACCCTATCTTACACCATTAATAATGTCTGTCTGCTTGTTTTTGACCCTATCTTACACCATTAATAATGTCTGTCTGCTTGTTTTTGACTCTATCTTACACCATTAATAATGTTGGTCTGCTTGTTTTTGACCCTATCTGTCGGTCTGCCTGTTTTTGACCCTATCTTATACCATTAGTAATGTCGGTCTGCTTGTTTTTGACCCTATTCTACTTCAGAAAGTGATCCAGGAGGACATACTATTGAGTACCCACAAGAATGTATTCATCTCTTTTTTAAATCTCTCTACATAACAGACACCCAGAATTTTATTTCCAGTCTTTCAGGCACGCATGCCAGGTTGTTATCTTGAAGAGTAATTGGAGCCATTACGAATACAAGAGAAAACTAACATGTGCTTCAGTTTCATATGAAATATGCACTTGCTTTAATATAAAAGCCCCATTATTAATTAAGTTTGATTGAATTATTATTTCCAAACATCAACAGTATTAATTGCTAGCAGTTGTACATATTATTAAATAAAAGTGTAGGTGGATTATGGATAACACAAATGTATTATAGCATCGCATGAATTCATATTAATTATTTATGCACCAAAAACTAGTCAATGAGCAGTCTTTTTTAGCTCTACTGGCCAAAGGCCAGCAGAGCTTATGCGATGCTGAGTTGTCCGTCCGTCCGTTGTCCGTCGTCCGTCGTTAACTTTGTCTTGTTAAGACGATAGGGCCTTCATTTTTCATCTGATCTGTACCAAACTTTACCAGATTGTTAATGTCAATGAAAGTTCGAACAAGTTCGAAAACCAGCCAAATCGGACCAATAACAGTGGAGTTATGGCCCTTGATTTAGTTAAAAATGCTATATTTTGCCTTGTTAAGATGATAGGGCCTTCATTTTTCATCTGATCTTTACCAAACTTTACCAGATTGTTAATGTCAATAAAAGTTCGGACAAGTTCGAAAACCAGCCAGATTGGACCAGTTACAGCGGAGTTGTGGCCCTTGATTTAGTTAAAATTATATATCTTGCCTCGTTAAGACAAAAGGGCCTTCATTTTTCATCAGATCTTTACCAAACCTTACCAGATTGTTAATATCAATAAAAGCTTGGACAAGTACGAAGACCAGTCAGGTCGGACCAGTAACAGTGGAGTTATGGCCCTTGATTTTGTTAAAAATGACATATTTTGCCTCGTTAATAAGATAGGGCTTTCATTTTTCATCTGATCTTTACCAAACTTTACAAGATTGTTAATATCAATGAAAGCTCGGATAATTTCGAAAACCAGCCAGTTCAGACCAGTAACAGCGGAGTTATGCCCCTTGATTAGTTAAAAATGCTATATTTTGCCTCGTTAAAAGGATAGGGCTTTCATTTTTTATCCGATCTTTACCAAACTAAACCAGATTGTTAATATCAATAAAAGCTCTGACTCGTTCGAAAACCAGACAGATCGGATCAGTAACTCCGGAGTTATGGCCCTTGATTTAGTTAAAAAGGTTGTATTTTGACTTGTTAATATAATAGAGCTTCATTTTTAGCTCTACTGGCCGAAGGCCAGCAGAGCTTATGGGATGCCGAGTTGTCCATCGTCCGTCGTTAACTTTTGTCTCGTTAAGACGATAGGGCCTTCATTTTTCATCCGATCTTTACCAAACTTTAACAGGTTGTTAATATCAATGAAAGCTCGGATAAGTTCGAAAACCAGCTAGATCGGACCAGTAACAGCAGAGTTATGGCCCTTGATTTAGTTCAAAATGCTATATTGCTATATTTTGCCTCGTTAAGACGATAGGGCCTTCATTTTTCATCCTATCTTTACCAAACTTTACCACATTGTTAATATCAATGAAAGCTCAGACAAGTTCGAAAACCAGCCAGATCGGACCAGTAACAGCGGAGTTATGTTCCTTGATTTAGTTAAAGGGTCCTCCAAATTGAAATAACTTCCCTTTGTATTACAAAGATAATGATTAGCAGTTTCTAAAAATACTTCGGTCAACATCGTAAACCTATTCGTTCATCGGTAAATCACGAATCCATACGGCACATTTGCCCCTAATACACACCTGTCACGGAAACGTAACTGAGGTTTCACAGAAACAGCCGAATGGAAAACCCCTGTTGACATCACGCATTACCCATGGTTCATTAGAAACGAAAATGGCGGACACAAACGAAGTAAACAATGCGAGCGAAGTGGAAAATGTTGAACACATTTTGTTTTCCCCATCCACTTTTATTTTGAGCGTATAAAGCATAAATGAAAACAATAAACGAATAATACAAATAAACTCATGGTATTGGATTCTTCAATGTCTTCATCCTGTGACTGTGTCTCCGTCTGTGGGTCTGCAAATCGGGGAATTGCATTGGTTTTAAGTTTTCGATACCTACCGTATTTACTCAATTAGTCCGGACACTCATTAATTCCAGACACCTAATTAATTGAAGGATATAATAAAACTAGTGTTCGGACATATTAAGAAATTAATCTTATTTCAATAGTTTTGATGGTTTTATACATTCGGACAGCGGGAAAAGATGAACTATTCGCCGAAAATGACGAGTTAAAATTACGATCAACGACTTCTTCTAATTGCTGATTGCATCTCGATAATTACCAACAGAGGCAGCAGAATATACTTTAATGAATTTAATTCAACTTGTTTGATGCAATTAAATAAAAAGTTTTTGATTGTGATTTTTTACTGTTATTAACGAGCCATTTTGAAACAGTTACATTATTACTGACCCATGCTATAAACATACATTCATATAAATTCTGTGTAATCGGTCAGGCGCGTGTTGAAACAATTGTTTAAACCAGGTAAAACCATTCCAATATAGGTGTTGCGGGTTGTTTTGTGTTGTCGCTGTAGTAGCTAGTGGGCCATTCCATTATCAGCAAAAAAAATACGGACTCACTCACACAGGTAAAGTGCTGTGCGATTTGGTGTCTGTACAACTACTATTTTTATTTCACACTATAAGCATGGCATGCTTTGTTTTTTAGCTTCGATTTGAGGAATAACATGATGGTGCAATTAAATGGACAAAGAACACGACTATTTTATAATTTTAATTTATTTTCTGCGATACCTTATATGTTTTTATTTTTTAATAAAATAATCAACATGTTTAAAAATTGCATTGTCTCATTATTCAATAAAGTTCATTGCTACATTTCAAACAAAATATAATAATTTAATATAATAAACTAAATGTCATAATTGTTCATTAGTTCATTGTTTACATATTTTTTATTAGTTCACTGTTAAGTTGAGTACCGTAATTTTAGACAGTTTATAGAATAGCCGAATAATTACCAATAAGTGATAATTAATGGATGGATTTTCGTAATTACCGTAAACAACGAAGGTGAGATTGCCCCTAACATCACAATTAAAAATACTTACTGTAGAATGTTAATTTACCGTTCCCTCTCAAAATATTCGGACATTGGCAAAAATGAATTAATTTTGGAAAGTTATATTTCCGGACACCAATTTTTTTTTTTTTTTATCCTGTCCGAACTGATAGAGTAAATATGGTAATCTCGTTTTCGTTACATATCTTTCTCAATAAAATGGTCCGAACATACGCAAGAGTGCTCTGAAAAATTCCATTTCACACCGTTTTGCAAAACAACAAGTTCAATCCATTTAGTTCGATGACGGCCACATGGAAATGTGTGGAGACTTACACTGCCTTCCTGTTTACTTTTTCTACAAAAGCTTAATGAGCACCTTTTCACCCATGATGAAGACACGAACACATCAATATTCCAGGGCAGGGCTTCTAAAATCGCCGGTTCGTCGGTCCCCAGACCGAATTCTGTTTCTCCGGACCGATTTTCTTTTCAAAATATCTGTTAAAATCGGTCCCAGATATTTTATCTATCGGTCGTTAAAAAGTCTACAATTACCTTACACACTCCTTGAAATATGCCTTGCGGCAATATTCTTTGATCCATAACCCGATTGTTTGTCACTCGCTGTGCGAAAGTAGGTCAATTTGGTCAATTTGGACTAAACCATTACCGATAGTAGGGAGTTTTCCGGAAGAGTCTATAGCCATGTAGCACGCCTTTGATGTGTGATCAGTGAAAGTATATCACGCGTTCTGTCGGTTCACTGAAGCGAGTGTTACCCTCTGTGATTTCTTTGATATACCATACCGTTAGTCGTAAGGTGTTAGCCTGTTTGCTTGTGTCGGTTTGTTTTTTTAAGTGGCCAAAGCTGGGATTGAAATTTGTTTGCGTCATTAAAATACCGAGATGTGTTAATTGCTTGTTTGATTATTTTTTTACAATAACTTTAAGTATAATATAAAGGAAAGTGATCAAACCTGACACCGTTTTTTTTTTAAGTCGGACCGAAATTGTTTGCGTTAGTCGTAACATTTGGTATTAATTAAGCTAATTGATGAAAAACGATATTACTCAAATTTATGTAAAATCGTATATAATCCGCTAATCCGCGCGTGTTAGTCCGCGTTTTATACATACCCGGTTTATTAGACGCTTCCGGTTCAATTTCTCAAATGATCAACAATTTTAATATTGAGTGAAAATTATTCATTCAGTAAAACGAAGACATGATGTCAGTCATTAAAATGTACAAATTGTGATAAAGTAAGTTAGAAATAATACAAATATAATACAAACATACATTTTAAATAGTTCTCTATATCAATGACTGAACAGAAAAAAATCATGGTGCAGCTGACGGTGGGTGGGGTACGGCGATTTTAGTGATTTTTTCAAAATAAGCGCGATTCTTACGGCAGTTAAAAACCTGGACCGATTTGCATTTTAAAATTTTAGAAGCCCTGTTCCAGGGTTTAAAACACTTAGGCTATATGAGAAAAATGAACATCCAACAAGAGTAAGGGTTTGTTTGCACATAGATACGCGCCATAATTGATTATGTAAATTAGGTAATTTGTACGGAAGATGTGATTGGTCAACCCCTTATGATGTCATTTTCCGAAGATCGGCCGCGCACCAGTTTTTTTTATGTACAGGTAAACTTCATACCTATAAAACTTGCTTTGATCAACGTTTTTTGAGAAAACGGACGATGACATTGACATTCTATTATAATAAGCTTTCATTTAAAATCACTTTATTTTTCAATTTGGAGGACCCTTTAAAAATGCTATATTGCTATATTTTGCCTCGTTAAGACGATAGGGCCTTCATTTTTGATCCTATCTTTACCAAACTTTACCACATTGTTAATATCAATGAAAGCTCAGACAAGTTCGAAATCCAGCCATAGCGGACTAGTAACAGCGGAGTTATGGCCCTTGATTTAGTTAAAAATGCTATATTTTACCTTGTTAAGACGATAGGGGCTTCATTGTTCATCCGATCTTTACCAAACTTCATCAGTTTGTTAATGTCATTGAAAGCTCGAACAAGGTTGAAAACCAGCCAGATCGGACCAGTAACAGCGGAGTTATGCTCCTTGATTTAGTTAAAAATGCTATATTTTGCCTCGTTAAGACGATAGGGCCTTCATTTTTGATCCTATCTTTATTAAACTTTACCACATTGTTAATATCAATAAAAGCTCAGACAAGTTCGAAAACCAGCCATATCGGACTAGTAACAGCGGAGTTATGGCCCTTGATTTAGTTAAAAATGCTATATTGTACCTCGTTAAGACGATAGGGGCTTCATTGTTCATCCGATCTTTACCAAACTTTATCAGATTGTTAATGTAATTGAAAGCTCGAACAAGTTTGAAAACCAGCCAGATCGGACCAGTAACAGCGGAGTTACGTTCCTTGATTTAGTTAAAAATGCTATATTTTGCCTCGTTAAGACGATAGGGGCTTCATTGTTCATCTGATCTTTACCAAACTTTATCAGATTGTCAATATCAATGAAAGCTGGGACAAGTTCGAAAAACTTTCATATCGGACCAGTAACAGCGGAGTTATGGCCCTTGATTTAGTTAAAAATGCTATATTTTGCCTCGTTAAGACGATAGGGGCTTCATTGTTCATCCGATATTCACCAAACTTTATCAGATTGTTAATATCATTGAAAGCTCGAACAAGTTCGAGAAACAGCCTTCATTTGGTTAAAAATGCTATATTTTGCCTTGTTAAGACGATAGGGACTTCATTGTTAATCCGATCTTTACCAAACTTTATCAGATTGTTAATATCAATGAAAGCTCGGAAAAGTTTGAAAACCATTCATATCGGACCAGTAACAGCGGAATTATGGCCCTTGATTTAGTTAAAAATGCTATATTTTGCCTCGTTAATATGGTAGGGCCTTAATTTTTCATCTGATCTTTACCAAACTTTACCAGATTCTTTAGTTGTGGCCCTTGATTTAGTTAAAAAGCTGTTTTTTGCCCGAAACTTTCAAAAAATGTAAATGGCAGTCGCTCGCTTCATTGATGTTATAAGAGCCATGTTAGCAAGTAGAGCGTCCACAGGCCCTCTTGGGCCTCTTGTTTTATGCCTAATTTGGGGCCGTTATTCGGATTTGGGGCCGTAATATTCGACCCCTTCATAATGCCAAAAAGTATACTTTTTTCACAATGATATCCAAAAAATTCACAATCTGAAAAAAAAAAAAAAAAAAATCAGTAAGGACACTAGTCTTAATATAAGCTGGTGTCAAAACTAGTCTGTATTTACCAAAAACAAAACTCAAAACCAAGGGATATTAAACTGTGAAAATAAAAGTGAAAAAAGTTTCTTTTTCTTTTGTTATAATATTTCACAATTTTCACAATTTCTAGAAAAATGCCGCTATTTTTCACATTGGCACAGGCACAGGCTGCATTCACAAAACACATAAAAAAAACACTGATGAGTTTTACCAATCAATTTCATTAACAGCACTTAAATAGATTATTTTATTATGAGACATAGTTTAATGCAGTTGTGTATTTCATATGCAACTGAAACACGTTATAATTATTATACCCCCGCTTTCACAAAATGAAGTAGGGGCTATATAGGAATCGTGTTTTCCGTAACGTCATGTCGTACGTGTAACACATTTTTATTACTTGAATTCCTCAAACAGTTTTGAATGGGTTGTTCCCAAACTTCATATACACATAACAACTACATCACCCATTGTTGATTGCCTAATTTATTACAGAGTTATGGCCCTTTCTTTCACTTAGAATTTAAGTTAGGTTATTCATCACCTTCAGTGATAGTTCTTAGTCTAGTTTTATCAATATTTGGATTGACCCCCAATAGTCTTCCAGATCACCTCCAGTCCCTGTAAACTTGGTAGGAAATATCAGTATGATGTCTAATTCCAGTAGCCTATAATGTCAGGGCGTTCTGGTTGAATGATTTTTGGTGGAATCTCAGGACTTCGAAATATTTTTCAAGTGTAAAGCAACTCCTCCAATATTTTTCATCGTATTTTCATAAAAGTTGGTAGGAAGTATCAGTATGACATCTCGTAGCACTAGAGCATTCTGCTTGAATGACTTTTGGTGAATTTCAGAGTGATTTCAATATAATTTCCGCTCAACTCCTATATTTTTCTTTTGTATCAGTGTTGTTTTACTTTAAGAGTAATTTGGGGCCGAAGTTCGGCCCCATTCCCCTCCTCAAAAAGAATATTTTTTCCCCCTTTTTTGAGAAAAAATTCCCTTAAAAAAATATATATTTATTATTAGTTGACCATCCATAACATGTCTATCAAACATGTTCTTGATGTGAATTTAATATTAAATGAAAGACTGAGACAATATATAAAAAAAACACTATCTTCTTTATTTTAACATTGTCAAAATTCCCCCTTTTTCCAATTCACGTCAAATTTTCCTCCAAAGGGCCCCGGCCCCCTTCCCCCAAAAGTAAAAAAAAACACTGAATGTTCATGAAAATTGGTAGGAAGTATTAGCATGATGTCTTGTAGCGCATATTGTCATAGCATTCTGGTTGAATGATGTTTGGCAGGTTTTGATTATATTTCAACTGTAAAACAGTTCCTCTCAGTTCCTCCTACATTTGTATCCAATTTTCAGTATGGATCAGTATTATGTCTAATGGCGCCTATTGTCAGGGCATTCCGATTAAAATGATGTTTGGCGGAATTAACAAGAGAGCTAGGGTTTCACATAAGATTTAAACCTTGTACAGAGAAAAATAAGTAGTTCAGGGAATTGGGTGGGGTGGAGGATGGGGTCATCATCTGCTACTTCTTTTTAATAATAATTGTTGATTATAATTATATAGCACCAGTAATATATTAAACATATATTAGAAAAATAAAGAAAGGGCATGCGGTGGCCCTTGTACTAAAGTCCCTGTCACATTTAAGCTGGCAATTATGGCTGTCACTTACTACTATATAGTGCGTCTCCGTGGCCGAATGGTTAACAACATTGCATTGCTAACCTTCGCCTCTCACCGCTGCGGGTTCGAATCCCACTGGGAGCTCAACTTGTAAGTGAGGAAGTGTCGATTCTTACGGATGGCGGGAGGTGTACAGTACTGGTTCTACCAATAAAAGTGGGCGGTCTGCTGCTTCCACCACAAAAAAATCGACCGTCATGTATAACCTTACATGTGTTGAAAATGACGTCAAACACCATAAAAACAATCAAACAAAAAAAGCATTGTGAAAACGTAAAAAAATGGAAAAACTGGCAATTTGATCAACTTTTATTTAATTATTCGCAAACAAATTTAAAGTTAAATAATACTGAAAATATATAATTTGAAGTGGTTGATAAACACTTCAAGCCTTTAAAGCCTCTATGTGTGCCTTTGTCTAAAAGTCTTAAAGCCTGTATGTTCACATTTCTATCAAATCGGTCTCCTAAAAGTCTGGTTGTATCAATTTCTACTGAATGTGATTCCTTTATGTCTGTATGAACCAATTTCTATCACATGCATTCTTTATAATTAGTAGGTTTTAATTGTCATCTATTTAGATTGTCATATGTGACTCATTATCACCATTGTCTGATCAGTCAGTCAACCTTTCTCATGATTTTAATATATTTTTAAACTTCTTTATAAATAAACGTTTTGACACATCCTTTAATTATCTGTATACCAGGCTTCTAAATGGTAGTTTTGTATATTTATTTTATACCTAGGTGCTATTATTGTCATTGATGCTTGTGGTTCCCCCATTTGATCTTGGCGCCTGTATATCTGTACTTGATTTATATCAATAACTCCCATCTTTTATCAGTTGTTCACAATTGTTATAATAGGTAGTGATTTCAATGCTAACTTCTGGATAATGACTATTCATCAGATATTATGTATGTGTTAGTGCCTGTACGATTCGCTGCAGATTATCAATGTATTTAATTGTACTGTAAACATATTTTATTTCTGTAATAAATTTCACATGCATTACTGTGACACACAATTATGATAATTGATTTAATTGTTCAATTATGTAACAGACCTTGGGCAGAAAATGTGCTAGATTTCATAATAAATGTAAACTTTATGTCTCGGTGCATCTTGGGTCACACTCTTATTAAATGCTTTATTCTATGTAGGTATTTTTTTTGTCAAGAACAATAGATATAAAAATGATTTATACTACAATTCAAATTAATCTAACTCAGATATAATCTAGACAGCAATTACATACTGCAAGGCATATCTTAATGCTCTGCTATGTGAAGGTGTATTTGCTGTTATATAGCTGTAGCTGCTGGTAGATATGTAGTAGGTGGTACCTAATTAAAAACAAGAGGCCCAAGAGGGCCTGTGGAAGCTCTACTGGCTAACATGGCTCTTATAACATCAAGGAAGCGAGTGACTGCCATTTACGTTTTTTTGAAAGTTTCAGGCCAAAAACAGCTTTTTGACTAAATCAAGGGCGGCATATATATTAACTAAAGAATCTGGTAAAGTTTGTTAAAATGAAGGCCCTACGGTATTAACCAGGCAAAATATAGCATTTTTAACTAAATTAAGAGCCATATCTCCTCTGTTCCTGGTCCGACTGGTCCAACATAGAGCTAAAAAAAAAAAAAATACAAAAAAAAAATTCAAAGAAAAAATTAAAAACATTATAAAAAAAATACATAAATAAAAAAAATTCAAAAAAAAATCAAAAAAAGAAGATAGAGCTTAAAAAAAAAAAAGATCGCATAAAAAATAAAGTCTACGAGGCAAAATATAGCATTTTGAACTAAATCAAGGGTCATAACTCTGCTGTTACTGGTCTGATATGAATGTTTTTTGAACTTGTCCGAGCTTTCATTGATATTAACAATCTGATAAAGTTTGGTAAGGATCGGATGAACAATGAAGCCCCTATCGTCTTAACGAGGCAAAATATAGCATTTTTAACTAAATCAAGGGCAATAACTGTTAAAGGGACACTGTCCGTAACTTTTAGCTTATAAAACACACAATAATTATGTTCGAAAACATTACACACTAAACATTATTGAATATTTACTAATTAAAAGCAAGATTGTTTAACGGAATTCAATCGCGGTACAAAAAAAGTAAATCCGCTTTGTGCGTTTGAACTCGCAGCCCAAACTAAAATTACACTCATCGGAATAATAGTGTGCGTGAGCGTAAAGTGGTCAACAACGCTCCCAACTGAGCTAAGCGGGCTATACATATTTCACAATACATACTGTGGTGAAAACCTAATGCGCTAATGGAAGTCACGTGATCGCAGAAGAGGTAAATATTGTGGGTCCCACTTTATTTACATATAATAATTAAAACTTTTTTTTTTCAAACTCAAGAATGTATTCCTACATATTTCTTAGGGTCTATCCTCATGTTTTCATGTATACATTTCACTGAATAAAAGTCAGCCAGTTATTTGGTTATGCTCAATATCTGCTTACTTACGGACAGTGTCCCTTTAATGGTCCGATCTAGCTGGTTTTCGAACTTGTCCGAGCTTTCATTGATATTTTATTGATATTAACAATCTGTGCAAGTTTGGTAAAGATCAAATAATAAATGAAGGTGCTAGAGTGTTCACAAGGCTTAATATGGCATTTTTCAGCAAAACAAGGGCCATAACTCCATTGAAATTATTTCGAACTTGCCGGTTTTCGAACTTGTTTGAGCTTTCATTGATATAAAGACACTGGCAAAGTTAAGTGAAGTCCGATTAATATTGAAGGCCCTAGAGTGTTCACAAGGCAGAAAATAGTTCGAGCTTTCATTGATATTAACAATCTGTGCATGTTTGGTAAAGATCAAATAATAAATGAAAGTGCTAGAGTGTTCACAAGGCAGAAAATGGCATTTTTCAGAAAAAACAAGGGCCATAACTCTGGTGTTACTGACCCAATTCAGCTGATTTTCGAACTTGCCAAGCTATAATTAATATTAACAATCTGTGCAAGTTTGGTAACGATCAAATAATAAATGAAGGTGCCCATAACTCCGGTGTTACTGATCCGATTTGGCTAGTTTTCGAACTTGTCCGAGCTTTCATTGATATTAACAACCTTTGCAAGTTTGGTAAAGATCGGATGAAAAATGAAGGCCCTAGAGTGGTAACAAGACAAAAGTTAACGGCGGACGACGGACAACTCGCCATCCCATAAGGCATTTTTCTGTTTACAGATCTCTTGTTGTGTAGCAACTAGTCTCTACCTGCTAAATGTCTCTGTTATGTAGCAACTATACCTGCTACAGGAGCAACTAGTCTCCACCTGCTACATGTCTCTGTTGTGTAGCAATAGTCTGTACCTGCTACAGGTCTATGTTGTGTGGCAGCTAGTCTGTACCTGCTACAGGTCTCTGTTGTGTAGCAACTAGTCTGTACCTGCTACAGGTCTCTGTTGTGTAGCAACTAGTCTGTACCTGCTACAGGTCTCTGTTGTGTACGTAGCAACTAGTCTGTACCTGCTACAGATCTCTGTTATGTAGCAGCTAGTCTCTACCTGATACAGGTCTCTGTTGTGTGGCAACTAGTCTGTACCTGCTACAGGTCCCTGTTATGTGGCAGCTAGTCTGTACCTGCTACATGTCTCTGTTGTGTAGCAACTAGTATCTACCTGCTACAGGTCTCTGTTGTGTAGCAACTAGTCAACTAGTATCTACCTGTTACAGGTCTCTGTTGTGTTGCAGCTCGTCTCTATCTGCTGTGTGTGCCTGATGTGTAGCAACTAGTCTCTACCTGCTACTTGTCTCTGTTGTGTAGCAGCTAGTCTATACCTGATACAGGTCTCTCTTGTGTAGCAGCTAGTCTGTACCTGCTACAGGTCCCTGTTGTGTGGCAGCTAGTCTGTACCTGCTACAGGTCTCTGTTGTGTAGCAACTAGTCTGTACCAGTGCTACAGGTCTCTGTTGTGTGGCAACTAGTATGTACCTGCTACAGGTCCCTGTTGTGTGTCATCTAGTCTGTATCTGCTACATGTCTATGTTGTGTAGCAACTAGTCTGTACCTGCTACAGGTCTCTTGTGTAGTAACTAGTCTATACAGGCTACATGTCACTATTGTGTAGCAGATAGTCTCTACCTGCTACAAGTTCCTGTTGTGTGGCAACTAACCTGTACCTGCTAGGTCTCTTGTTGTGTAGTAAATAGTCTGTACCTGCTACATGTCTCTGCTGTGTAGCAGCTAGTCTCTACCTGCTACAGGCCTCTGTTGTGTAGCAACTAGTCTGTACCGGCTACATGTCTCTGTTGTGTAGCAGCTAGGCTACAGATCTCTGTTGTCTAGCAGCTAGTCAGTACCTGTTACAGGTCTCTGTTGTGTAGCAACTAGTCGCTAGCTGTTACATGTCTCTGTTGTGTAGCAGATAGTCTCTACCTGCTACAGGTCTCTGTTGTGTAGCAACTAGTGTGTAGCAACAAGTCTGTACCTGCTACAGGTCTCTGTTGTGTAGCAACTAGTCTCTACCTGCTATAGGTCTCTGTTGTGTATCAACTAGTCTCTACCTGCTACAGGTCTCTGTTGTGTTGCAGCTAGTCTCTACCTGCTACAGGTCTCTGTTGTGTTGCAGCTAGTCTCTACCTGCTATGTGTGCCTGTTATGATGCAAATAGTCTCTACCTGCTACATGTCTCTGTTGTGTAGCAGCTAGTATATACCTGCTACAGGTCTCTGTTGTGTTGCAGCTAGTCTCTACCTGCTATGGGGTCTCTGTTGTGTTGCAGCTAGTCTCTACCTGCTATGTGTGCCTGTTGTGATGCAAATAGTCTCTACCTGCTACATGTCTCTGTTGTGTAGCAGCTAGTATATACCTGCTACAGGTCTCTGTTGTGTAGCTACTAGTCTGTACCTACTACAGGTCCCTGTTGTGTGACATCTAAGTCTCTACCTGCAACAGGTCTTTGTTGTGTGGCAACTAGTCTGTACCTGCTACAGGTCCCTGTTGTGTGGCAGCTAATTTGTACCTGCTACAGGTCTCTTGTTGTGTAGTAACATGAACTTCTACATGTCTCTGCTGTGTAGAAGTCAGTCTCTACCTGCTACAGGTCTCTGTTGTGTAGCAACTAGTCTCTAGCTGTTACATGTCTCTGATGTGTAGCAGGTAGCCTCTACCTCTACCTGCTACATGTCTCTTGTGTAGCAACTGGTCTGTACCTGCTACAGGTCTCTGTTGTGTAGCAGCTAGTCTCTACTTGCTACAGGTCTCTTGTGTAGCAACTAGTCTGTACCTGCTACAGGTCTCTGCTGTGTAGCAACTAGTCTACCTCCTACATGTCTCTGTTGTGTAGCAGCTAGTCTGTAACTGCAGCAGGTCTATTTTGTAGCAACTAGTCTGTACCTGCTACAGATCTCTGCTGTGAAGCAACTAGTCTCTACCTCCTACATGTCTCTGTTGTGTAGCAGCTAGTCTGTACCTGCTGCAGGTCTCTGCTGTGTAGCAACTAGTCTCTACCTTCTACATGTCTCTGTTGTGTAGCAGCTAGTCTGTACCTGCTGCAGGTCTCTTTTGTAGCAACTATAGTCTCTGTGTTTTGACTCTCTGGAAGATGGCCTGGAGGAGTATAGTAGGCTCTGTTTTGAGGACCCTCAGAATACCCATCAGGCAGAGAGTTTCTGGAGTGAAAATAGGAAGTGAGCCTCGTTCTGATTCCAGAGATTAGTGGGTAACTAATTAGCGGCTCCTTTATTGGGCGCGGTCCCGGGAAGGGAATTTATCAAGAAACTAATTACTTGATGAGTTATGTAAACACTTAAGATATTTATTTCCTTCAAAACATGGAACTCGATGTGTTCTCAGAACACACTGAGTCCTATATAGGAGACACTCTTTGTGTTCTCAGAAGACAGTGATCCCTATATAGGAGACACTCAATGTGTTCTCAGAACACAGCTAGTCCTATATAGGAGACACTCAGTGTGTTCTCAGAACACAGCTAGTCCTATATAGGAGACATCACGCTAATACTTCCTACAAGAGAGTTTCTGGAGTGAAAATAGGAAGTGAGCCTCGTTCTGAACCCGGAGATTAGTGGGGTTACTCATTAGCGGCTCCTTTATCTGGCGCAGTCCCGGGAAGGGAATTTGTGGAAGTTTTTTCTATTCGTGGAATAGTGCATTTGTAATGTCGTAAGCTATCGAGGGACCAGTAAGTATACTGACTACTCCCCTTTAAAGACGCATGGAATCTGTATGCAGTGAGCATACAATTGATCTCTGGATTTTGGCTAAAATAAACCGTTTTAAACAGTCTATTAAATCATTTTAGAATTATTTTTTGTTTAGAATTTGTCAAGAAACTCATTACTTGATGAGTTATGTAAACACTTAAGATATTTATTTCCTTCAAAACATGGAACTCGATGTGTTCTCAGAACACAGTGAGTCCTATATAGGAGACACTCGATATGTTCTCAGAACACACTGACTCCTATATAGGAGACACTCGATGTGTTCTCAGAACACAGTGAGTCCTATATAGGGGACACTCAATGTGTGCTCAGAACACACTGAGTCCTATATAGGAGACACTCTATGTGTTCTCAGAACACACTGATTCCTATATAGGAGACACTCAATGTGTTCTCAGAACACAGCTAGTCCTATAACATATGAGAAAAGCAATGTGTTCTCAGAACACAGTGAGTCCTATATAGGAGACACTCAATGTGTGCTCAGAACACACTGAGTCCTATATAGGAGACACTCTATGTGTTCTCAGAACACACTGATTCCTATATAGGAGACACTCAATGTGTTCTCAGAACACAGCTAGTCCTATAACATAGGAGAAAAGCAATGTGTTCTCAGAACACAGCGAGTCCTATATAGGAGACACTCAATAAGTTCTCAGAATACAGTGAGTCCTATATAGGAGACACACAGTGAGTTCTATTTTTTGCATAAAAAGTATATTTTGAGTGTTTGCATTACTCACTGAGTAATGAGGTTCTTGACTTTTTGATTTGGCAAATTATAAACAACAATAATTCTAAAATGATTCAAAAGAATGTTTTTAATGTTTTATTATATTTCTATGGGTGAAAGATCGGGATTTCTCGGTGAAAGAATATTCATATTAATAACTAACTCCAAACACAAAAATAACTGTGACATTGACATTCACAACATCTCGTACACTGCTTCGCAGCATGACTCGAATGTAATACGCAGGTTTCCATATTGGTTACGTCATACTAGCGTGAAGCGCGTCAGATTCCCGCCATAACGAATTTGCATTCAAAATCAAAGTTATCTTCAACATTTTGCAATGTCATTTAGCCGATTGCTCCATCTATAGTTTATTTACTTGAAAGCAGTGATAAAACCTTCATCTGTGTTGTAAATAACAAACATGCAATGCAAATCATACATCAACATGTGTGGCAAGCGGGCATATTGTTGATATAGCAACAGCTTAGCAACAGTGCACTATTTTCTGTGCCGTTGCCTTCCGGCTAACAGAATGTCAAGATTTTGAACATACTGAAGCGCTGTGATACACACGAGGCGGGATCCCGAGGAATGACGGGATTGGCCGAGCGTTCACGATTGTGACATTGAGTCATGATGCCAGTAAAGTGTTTCTGATGTCGACGTCATCCGCCGGTAGCGTTCAATAAAACGTACATCAAATTTTTTCGGTCAAAAAAACACACACAGAGTGATTTTAAATGTAATAAATTAAATAATTAATAGATTATTTAACTGCTTGGTTTGATTATATGGACATCCTTCACTCGATGGTAGGTGTGTTTAGTTTTTACACGCACTCACATCTGCTCATTTGTGAAAATAATCACATGCCTACCATCTTGTGAAGGATTTTGCTATAATGAAATCCAGCTGTTAAATAATCTGTGTATTTTCCTACTTTGCCTTCCATCTACACCCCTGGTTTACTTCCAGATTTTACTGGTGATGATGAGTGTTACTTTTGCTTTGTATTACTCAAAAATGTACTTAACCGTAGGATTATAATTTGCATTTCAAGGTTGGAAATGATCCTGTTGCCATTCGTAAGTCCAAATGATATTTAAAATGTGTCAGATTGTGGTGGGGTTTTGAAGTGTTTAACTCTCTAACAGATGCAAATCAGTGTGAAATTGGAAGTATCTTGTCATGAGGAATTGATAGGATTATCTCCCTTTGTAAGAACTCTCCAAACTGTGAATGGAGCTCCAGTGCTCAATCTGTGAAATGGCATATTTATGGACATGTTCATGCTATAAGTAATCCAGATTTGTAATACTTCTGTAATATATATTATTTTGCCTGAAGTTTTTGTTGAATAATTTAATCTGTAAATAAAAAACTCAAGTGTGTACCTCATTAAATATGTGCATATCATTTAAAAAAAGTGTTTGTTATATAAACGTCATTGATTTCTCCAATTTGAATCTGATAATAGTTTTCTCGTAAACCAACAATCTTGTCATTGTAAGCTTGCAATGTGATTTAAGCTAATTTAGAACCCTTTATTTGGCTCCATACGCCATATTAAAATGGTGATTTATTCAAGAATAAAATGGAAATTAGGGTTCCGGACATTTTTGGCACGCGAGCAACATTTATTCCTTAGTGATGGGATGTACTGAGCGACATTGTGCATTAAATCACTTCTAATGTTAAATTCTATGTTCAATGGTTGTACAATGAATGAAAATCACTGTACATAACTAAATCTTTAAATCAAAATGAAAATCAAAAAAGTGAATTATTAGTAGATTGTGAATAAATTAATTTCATAATAAACCGAACAAATTCTTAAAATGTGTCTTAATATGTCACTTCGTAATATAATATTTATTGGAAAATATGGATTTAATACCAGAAATATTATATCGTTAAATAAGAACATGTTTATATTTTTTTTAACAAAACAACATATTTTCTTTATAAACCTTAGTATATTGACTGTGAATTTGAGCAGTAATTTAATTACATGCAACAGTGAGTATTTCACTGGAATGATGCCACTGATACTGTAAAACATATGTTTTATGTCTTTCATTGAATTTATTAAATAAAAATTGCAAAAACTGCAATATTTTTTTTTATATCTAGTTCTCAAAATTAGAATACATAATTAATTAGTTTTCCTCTGTATGATTTCATGGCTCATATCCTCCCCAACCTCTGTATGATTTCATGGCTCATATCCTCCCCAACCTCTGTATGATTTCATGGCTCATATCCTCCCCAACCTCTGTATGATTGTATGGCTCAATTATCCTCCCCAACCGCTGTATGATTGTATGGCTCATATCCTCCCCAACCTCTGTATGATTGTATGGCTCATATCCTCCCCAACCTCTGTATGATTGTATGGCTCATATCCTCCCCAACCTCTGTATGATTGTATGGCTCATATCCTCCCCAACCTCTGTATGATTGTATGGCTCATATCCTCCCCAACCTCTGTATGATTGTATGGCTCATATCCTCCCCAACCTCTGTATGATTGTATGGCTCATATCCTCCCCAACCTCTGTATGATTGTATGGCTCATATCCTCCCCAACCTCTGTATGATTGTATGGCTCATATCCTCCCCAACCTCTGTATGATTGTATGGCTCATATCCTCCCCAACCTCTGTATAAAGGATACAATCATATGGTTTGTGATAGTTCTGTATAGTTCCTTACAGCATTAATGAAAAACGAGCATAATTTGAAAGATGGTTTTGTGAGAGTTGAATTGGTGATGTTATGAGAGTTGAGATGGTGATTCTATGAGCGTTGAGATGGTGATATTAGGAGAGTTAAGTTGGTGATGTTGTGAGGGTTGAAATGGTGATGTTAGGAGAGTTGAGATGGTGATATTAGATGGTGATGTTATAAGAGTTGAGATGGTGATGTTATGAGAGTTGAGATGGGGATGTAGGGGAGTTAAGATGGTGATGTTATGAGCGTTGAGATGGTGATGTTATGGGAGTTGAGATGGTGGTGTTATGAGGGTTGAGATGGTGATATACGGGGGTTTAGATGGTGATGTTATGAGAGTTGAGATGTTATGAAAGTTGAGATGGTGATATTAGGAGATTTGAGATGGTGATGTTATTAGGGTTGAGATGGTGATGTTAGGAGAGTTGAGATGGTGATGTTAGGATATTTGAGATGATAATGTTATGAGAATTGAGCGGAGTGTTATGAGAGTTCAGATAGTATTGTTAGGAGGCTTGAGATGCATGATGATGTAAGAAGGGTTGAGATGGCGATGTTATGACGTTTGAGATGGTGATGTTATGAGGGTTGAGATTTTGATATTAGGAGAGTTGACATGGTTATGTGAGGAGAGTTGAGTTGGTGATGTTATGAGAGTTAAGATGGTGATGTTATGAGAGTTGAGATGGTGATGTTATGAGAGTTGAGATGGTGATGTTATGAGAGTTGAGATGGTGATGTTATGAGAGTTGAGATGGTGGTGTTATGAGAGTTGAGATGGTGATGTTATGATGTTTGAGATGGTGATGTTATGAGAGTTGAGATGGTACTGTTAAGACTTGAGATGGTGATGTTATGAGAGTTGAATTGGTGATGTTAGGAGAGATGAGTTGGTGATGTTAAGAGATTTGAGATGGTGATGTTATTAGGGTTGAGATGGGGATTTTGATGGTTGATACGATTATGTTAGGAGAGATGGTGATATTATCAGAGTTCAGATGGTAATGTTGTAAAAGTTGAGATGCATGGTGATGTTAGGCGGGTTGAGATGTTGGTGTTATGACAGTTGAGATGGTGATGCTATGGAAGTTGAGATGGTGATGTTGAGGGTGGTGAGATAGTGATGTTATGCAGTTGATATGATGCTGTTATGAGGGTTGAGGTAAAGCTGTTACGAGGGTTGAGATGTTGATGTTATGAGGGTTGAGATGATGCGCTTTTGAGGCTTGAGATGGTGGTGTTATGAGAGTTGAGTTGATGCTGTTTTGAGGCTTGAGATGGTGATGTTGAGGGTAGTGAGATAGTGATGTTATGCAGTTGAGATGATGCTGTTATGAGGGTTGAGATGATGCTGTTTTGAGGCTTGAGATGTTGATGTTATGAGGGTTGAGATGTTGCTGTTTTGAGGCTTGAGATGTTGATGTTATGAGGGTTGAGATGTTGCTGTTTTGAGGCTTGAGATGTTGATGTTATGAGGGTTGAGATGTTGCTGTTTTGAGGCTTGAGATGATGCTGTTATGAGGGTTGAGATGATGCTGTTTTGAGGCTTGAGATGGTGATGTTATGAGGGTTGAGATGAGGATATTATAGGGATAAGATTATGTTAGGATAAGTTAAGATTTTGATGTTAGGTGAAGGTGATGTTAGGAGAATATGATGTTAGGAGAAGGTGAGATGGCGATGCTATGAGAGTTTAGATGGCAAAGTTAGGTTTGTTGAATGGTGTTTTATGTCATTTTCAGCACATTTTAGGCTAGACAAGAATGGTGATATTTTATTGGCGGAGGCAACCCACCTACTTTTTCCTGGGTAGAACCAGAACTGTATACCTCACGCCATCTGTAAGAATCGACTCTTTCTCACAAGTCAATTAGCTCCCAATGTGATTCAAACCCACAGTGAGAAGAGGTGAGAAGGTTTTTTAAACGCAGTGTCTTTACCATCCTGGCCATGGAAATAATGTCAGGAGAGTTGAGATGGTGATGTTAAGAGAGTTGAGATGGTGATGTTAGGAGATTTGAGATGGTGATGTTACGAGGTGAGATGGTGATGTTGGTAGTATTGAGATGAGATGATGATGTTGGTAGTGTTGAGATGGTGATGTTAGAAGAGTTGAGATGGTGATGTTAGGACATTTGAATTTTGATGTTAGGAGAAGAGATTGAGAAATAGGAGAAGGTGAGATGTGATATTATGAGAAATATATTTAAACCATATGCATATTTTTAATAGCGGATTTTATATGAGTGCCTGTTTAATATTAAATTTATTAAATAAGTCAGATAAAATTATATATTTCAAAGCTGTATATGCCAAGTTCATTATTTAATAGGGACGATTGTGAGGTTTTATTTATCACATAGCTCTAAAAATGCCACATAACAAATTTATTAAAGTAGCTGCCTATATCTATATGTTTGTTGTGTGTTTCATATGTTGCTTCGGTCTTCATCCATACAGTGCTGACAACGAAAACAATTCCGCAATCTAATATTTGTAATGATTATGGAAATTAATCTACAAATATGCCAGTGCACACTGAACTGAACAGAAAAGACTGAGTGATGATCGGTGTCTATCCTAGAAATCGAAAAGTAGTGGGGATTTCCCCCCCCTATACTTGAAAAGTAGTGGGGATTTTCCACCCTATACTTGAAAAATAGGGGGATTTTAAAAAACAGGGGGGAATATGTGAAAACACATGAACTGACAGATATCTTTTAAATTTGCCATACATGTGACTGTAAACAACAATTTTACACATTTTTAAAATGAACGAAAATAATGTCTGCAACCGCAAGGCAAAACAAATGTCCTAAACTTATTTTCGTTTAAATTATTCCATAGAATCTGAAATCGAGTGACGTCAGCACGCCATGTGATACCTAGCGCCACCTAACCCGGGAATACACAAATAATGGTAACTCCGCTACGATTTACATGCTTAGTCTAGATCATCTGCGATGCTTGCTTGTTTTCAAGACAAACGATTGTATTTACAATCAAGCGTTCAAGATGATCAAGACTAGCTCTGATAAACAATAATCAGATTTGTCTCCATTTACGGATTACGATGTCGCATGCATATTTGTCACAAATTAAATGTGTTTTTTTACTTTTGTACTCGCGATCATCGAGCATTAGGTTTAAAAAAAATCGAGATCTCATAGAAAATGGTGCGAATCGCGCGATCGCGCGTCCTAGAATAGACACTGGATGATTTGGCCTTTATTTGCATATTTATTACACTAGGGTATAATAATATTTCTGTCATGGCTTAATTTATTACACTCCCACACCACATTTGATAAATTTAATTCAAACAAAACTATCTTGCGTAATTAACAAGTTCACACTACATGTTCATTAACAATTTATATTTCTAACATCATGCAAGCCATGTATATAAATAGATAAGAAAGTAAAGTTATTAGGTAATGTCATATTGAGTCATATTGACAGGAAAATATGGCATTCTGCCAGTGCATTTCTATAGTATCAATATTGGAGTACAATATGTCTTTGGTTTAATGATTTACTGAAAACATGATTGGAATTCTTAAAGAATTTATGACTGAATGTGTTCAATAGAAATAAGTTAAATGTACCGAAACTTTAATTTGTCTTTTCAAAGGAAGTTAAAAAAGTAAATATTGGAATAGATGTAAGCCAGAATTTATTAAAAGCTTAAATGTGGTATGAATATTGTACATGTATTAAAAACCTGTTTTGAAAAGCATTAAGGAGCAAAAAGAAAATAATTTGAACAAACGTCAAAGCTGCTGCATAAGCTTTCAGAAAATTCCTGAATAAAACCTATATTTCCTCCTGAAGGTCTGGTAGACCAAAAGTATTAGATATTCGTGCCAATAAATCGCAATTATTTACTTCAGAGCATCTGAGAATGCATTTGAATTGATTATAAACTGAAATTTTCATCCTTCATTTTTTCAAAACTATGCCTTCTGTATACCCCCATATAAAGGCACGCCCACCTAATGCACATGCACACACACACATTTTTTAGCTCTACTAGCCAAAGGCCGCAGAACTTATGGGATGGCGAGTTGTCCATCAACTTTTTCTCGTTAAGACGATAGGGCCTTCATTTTTCATCCAATCTTTACCAAACTTTAACAGATTGTTAATATCAATGAAAGCTCGGACAAGTTCGAAAACCAGCAAATCGGACCAGTAACAGTGGAGTTATGGCGCTTGATTTAGTTAAAAATGCTATATTTCGCCTCGTTAAGACGATAGGGCGTTCATTTTGTATTCGATCTTTACCAAACTTTACCAGATTGTTAATGTCAATGATTGCTACGACAAGTTCGAAAACCAGCCAGATCGGACCAGTAACAGCTGAGTTATGGTCCTTGATTTAGTAAAAAAAATGCTGTATTTTGCCTCGTTAAGGTGATAGGGCCTCCATTTTCATCCGATCTTTACCAAACTGTACCAGATTGTTAGTGTCAATAAAAGCTTGGATAAGTTCGAAAACCAACCATATCGGACCATTAAAAGCGGAGTTACAGCCCTTGATATTTAGTTAAAAATGCTATATTTTGCCTGGTTAAGGCGATAGGGCCTTCATTTTTCATCTGATCTTTACCAAACTTTACCAGATTCTGACTTTTTTTTCTTTTATTATTATTTTTTTATTATTAATATTATTATTTTTTTTAAATTTTTTAATATCTCTACTGGCCAAGCTCAAAAATCAGCCAGATCGGACCAGTAATGGCACAGTTAATATGGCTCTAGTTTAGTTAAAAATGCTATATGTTGTCTCTTTAAGACGATAGTCACTTGCTTCATTGATGTTATAAGAGCCATATTAGCCAGTAGAGTGTCCACAGGCCCTCTTGGGCCTCTTGTTTATAAATGTATTTTTATATATGAGGTCTAGTTCAAGAAAAAATAAACTTGCTAGTAGCCTGACTTGAGGTCTAGTTTAGTTTGAGCTTTTAATTTATCACCTCATATAAACGACCCCCTTTTGTAAAATGAAATTCCCCCAGGGGGTTTAATCAGGGATATACGGTAACTGAATTATATTTATAATGTTACTTTCTGCTGATTTTGTCTTTGTTTCATCATTGTTCATTTATTCTGCTTGTCTTTATGTTTCGAATCAGTTATTCCTTTAATCACTTGGTAATATTTTTCCTTTTTATTTTAGGAAACAGATATTCTTGACATCTTCGAGTGACAGTGCTAAGCTGGCCCCTGAGGCGAAAAAAGAAGGCTCATTTAAGACTTTCAAGCCTCAAAGCAGACTGGAGTCTCAGCATTCTCCATTATAGGTTTGCCTGAAATGGTATGTTTATTTGTTTTTTCTTTTAAGATATATGAATCAAGTACTTGCATCATACGGTGGAATGCATCTGCGGGTCACCCTCGATGTCACATAAATTAAGTCTAATGTAGTAGAAAACTTATTAACAGAGGTCTTTGTCTGGTAGAAAACCATTGTCCAGATGTCTATATGTATCTGATCTGCATTATAAAAAAAGTTGATGACAACAAGATAATAATGGTCATCCAGCATTCTTCATGGAATTGAAGCCTGATCAAAAAAGAAAAAGGCATTTACATTTTTTTTCCTTATTAAAGTGTACCGGTAAATGGACACATTCCCAATCCTAAACGAACCTTCACAATTTCTGTGCATGGGGTCAAAAAATGGACCCTTCATTCATGGAAATAGTGTTATCATTACAATTGAAAGCAAAAAATTCACAAAATTTTAATGGAGGTAGAATTTTAAGGAGAAACAAAGTCCTTTTTAAATTTGGCAAACATTTTTAAAATTGGCACAAATGTTTTTACCTATTTTCCCATAAACTTCCCATTGCCTGTGTAAGTTTTACCGACCACATGTTTTATACCTGTTATTTGTCAGGTAGCAAGTTTAAACAAATCAAGTGTCCAGCCGACTCATAGTTTAAAATGTTGTTATTTATACTGTCCCTAAACAAATTCACAATTTTAAGGAATAAAACACTAATTTTGCACAAGCTGCCTGCTGGCTGGCTGGAAGCAGTGGGGAAAGAATTGTTGACTTACACCAAACCCATTCACAAAATGGGGGGAAAATCTCTGAATTAATATATCAACATTTTCTGTCAAATTGCTGAATTAATATATCAACATTTTCTGTCAATTAAAATTATTTTGTTTTATTTTTAACATTTTGTTTTATTTTTAACAATTTTAACTTTAATAATTAGTTATTTGGGCAAGTGCTCGCAAAATGTATAATTGTATAATTATGTAGTATTTAACTATAAGCACCTAAAAAGCACCCATCAACAAAAGATGTAACATTTCATAAATCGGGCACATTCTATTTGGCATGACTTTTATATCAACTATCTGTCATATCTTAGCTTTTATAACCGATAATCAGTAATCAACAATAGTGAGCAATGTGTAAAACAGACACAAACAAACATGGTACAAGGAAAATTACTATCTCTGTATCACTCAATAACTTTTCTGCCAAATTTGATGCAAATCTACTGCATAATTTTGCTGAAAGAATGATCCTTTTCTGAGATTAATGGTCCACAGGTTGTGGTTATCAGTGAAAATCAGTGGCTGGGGATGTTTACAAATTACATCTGCTGTCTGTCATATTTAAAATATTCAATTTAGAATCTGCCAGGAATATTGTTGGCTTCATTTTGCCTTTTGGTATGTTAATGTGGATGTAATCAGTTTTGGAAGACTAGGAGTTTGAGATGGCACATTCCTAAACATATTAATCAATACTTTTTTTCCTTATATAAGTGGTACTGAAAAAAGGTACCATTCCCAATGGCAAAAAGTATGTCTTTTTCCCAATTAGAGTGAAAAAAATTCCCAATCAAAAAAGATTTTTTTTTATTTTTTTATTTTTTATTTTTTTTTAATATTTCGAACTTTATTTAAAAGAGATAAGAAGAAGTTGGGAACTATATTCTTTTAGGTGAGGGTAATGAAATACTGCAAGAGAATGTATACATGGTAATGTGTTTGCAATGTATTTAAGCATTACATTATTGATTTTGTTTGATAGTGATTTTTCCCAGTTGAATGGGTACCGGTACCATTCACAAAATGGGTACCGGTACCATTCACAAAAGGGTGAAAAAATCGCTGCAATAACTTTATCCTTCCTAGCTGGGACCCAAACTGCAAACTTTGGTTTTGTCCTGGGTGTTAGTGATATTTGTAAGCATCATTATCATGAGATGATGCAGCAACTACAGTTGAATTGGGTTTTATGTTGTGCCGATACAAAAAGTTATATGGCGCCAACAGGAATGAACATTCCAGGCTCACCCTCCATTTACATCTAGATTAAAATATGCAGAATGGGCCTAGAACCTTCTCACCTGCAGATCTGCAGAGTTGCTGAAAATTCAATTGTAAACACTCCATTTTTGTGCTGGAGCCTTACCACCACTCAAGTAGCACATGAAACGATAGAGGGATCATGATGCAGACCTTTAATGAACTTAACAAAAATGATAAAATGAACAATTTGGGGGTGATTTTACCCTCTGCCTGGATAAGCAGTTGCCCTATTCTTGCCAGGGAATCACACGAGGCAGCAGCTACAGAGTAGAGAATATCTTTCTCATCATCATTATCTTACAATCATCATAAACATAAAGCAGTACGTCATCATCATCATCATCATCATCATTGGCGGCAGCAGGAGCAGCATTATCAAATAAGCATCTTTATCTTCCTCATCCTCATGATTATCAACAAGGTAAAGCACATCATAATCATCATCATCATCACCAACACCAACATCATCACCAATATCATCATCAGAATCATCATCATCATCATCATCAGTGGCAGCAAGAGCAGCATTATTTAACACATTCATCATGAAGCATCAGCAAAAGGTTGAAAAATATCATCAGCATCAAAGCAGCAGCAGCATTATCAAATAAGCATCTTTATCATCGTCATCATCATGATCTTCAACAAGGTAAAGCACATGATCATCATCATCATCACCAACATCCTAACCAATATCATCATCGTCAACATCATCAGCATCATCATCATCGTCATCATCATCGTCATCATCATCAACAACAGAAGTATCATCATCATCATCATCATCATCATCATCATCAACATCATCATCGTCATCATCACCAACATTATCCTCATCATTTTCCTCATCACCAACATCATCCTCATCATTATCATCATAACCAACATCAT